>JAABNX020000002.1:7258724-7275280 GCA_015163995.2 Mormyrus lacerda | reverse complement strand
GGTGCCTGGAACTTATTGGTGCAATGCAAGGGACAACCCAGGATGATGTGCCCCAACTCACCATTCACACCTATGGGCAATTTCAAAGTTCTGAACTGTGAGGGAGGAAATCAGTGTCCTTGGAGGACATGGGGAGAACATGCAAACTCCACACACACAGAATGATGGCAGAATGATGACCTAAACCCTCGTACCAGAGGTGTGAGGCTACAGTGCTGACTGTTATGTCACTCACTCAAGGTTCTCAAAATAATACTATGATGTACATATAAAACGTGATATGTCTGCTGTGGATAATGTGTACAGTGCAATGTAGCAGCAGGTTAGTTTGATGGGATGGAGGGATCCTCCTTGTGTGGTTGTGTCTCTGACTTTCCGCAGGCCAGCACCAGGTAGGGGCAATGGCTTCTGCAGCTTTAACCCTCGACACTCCGATTCCCCCCGGTTCGATTCCTCCTGCATAGCCAACATAGTGAGGCTGCTGCCAGCGCCAGAATATTCAGCCCATTTTCCCACAACATGACGGTTGTGACTGATCTCCACCGATGACGACGCAACTTATAGAGAGGAGGTCAGCACCCTGACACAATTGTGCAAAGATAACTTCTCCCTCGGCATCAATAAGACTGACCATGGACCAGAAGTAGAAAACAAAACACATCCATCATCATATACAGCACTGTGTTGGAGGTGGTCAGCACCTTTAAATTCCTTGGTGTTCATATCTCTATAGACACATCATGGTCTTTTTATAGCGCACAACCCTCAATCACAAAGTCCTGCATAGTGCAGTGTGGACAACCCAGGCACTACCAGCAGTGAGGTTCCAGAGAAGCCCAGGAAAGGGCCCAGTAGATGACGCTGGTCCCTGGCCATCGATGTCACTAGCTGTTTGAACTTCTAACATCAGGTAGATGGTATCAGAGCCTTAGATCCTGTACAAGCAGACAGTGTCACAGTTTTCCTCACCAAACCATAAAATTATTGAACAGTTGTCATGCATAAATTCCCCCTTCTACACTATCCATTTATTTCTCACACTTATGTAGTCCATTGTCCCTATTTATATCTGTGTTTGTTTACAACATTGGAGCATTAATATGTATTACTGAGTACTGTGTACTCTGATAGCGCATTGCAGCTCTGAACATAAGAAATCCATTCCATTCACTTTTTTTATAAAATATAAATCATGAGATGACAATAAATCTGGATCTGAATCATTTATATGTATATATCCTTTTGGTTTAAATGTATCTCAGTTTATACAATAAAATCCTTAAATGAAATTCTCCTTCACCGGGTATGAATTCACCGGCTGCTGGATTAATTTAGCAATTTTGTGAAACTACTGCTTTGATTAAAATCAGTGGTGCAGACATTTATTTAAATCAACCCTGAAATGTTTTACCTTCCATTCATTTGCCACCAAGACAAAATAGATTTTTAAAACTAAGTTGAAAAAGGTTCTCTGTCTATAGAGTCGAGCACTATAGCATATATGTCTTATCTGATCTATGTATATTTTGAAGATAAATACTCAATGGAAAAAATGGGAAAAGCCATTATTGAAGCCAAAAACAAAAAAACTTGTTTTTTTCCCTCATGTACCCTGTTATAAGTCTCTTAATATTAAGCTTTCACCTGAATATTGCGTATGACACAGTGGCACAGTTGCCATATACCTCTGGGGGGTGTTTGACAAAACAGTGGCTTGTACTACGAAGCGGGGTTACTGGCTTATCGGAGTAACTTGTCGATTATAAGGTAATCTGTGCAACATGTAAGTGAGCGAATATGAAGTCCATTTAAACTGTGGTACCTTAAATCCGACAAGTTACCCCGATAAGCCAGTGACCCCGCTTTGTGGTACAGGCCAATCGATTTCTCAGTTAGCTGCGTTAGCTTAAGACAGATGCCAAGATTGTCCAATAGTAACAATACCTAAACTCTTATTGGAAAAGCATGCCTTCTAGCTTAAGTTAGCCCAGCTAACGGAGAAATCCTGCTTTGTGGAATATCACCCCCCTCCAGTTTTGAGGTTTTGAATCCTGAGTGTAAAGATGGCAACACACAGTTTTGGTGACTAATGCCCTCCTGTGGCCAAAGCCATGCACTGAATGAATGGCAGTACCCAGGCCTTGCTGGCCAAATTCTTTCAAACAGCAGTATTGCTTTGTAAACAATCTTATCATAAAGTCATATAAAGAACAATGCCAGCTGCCAATTATTTTCATTTCAACTGTTATATACTTACAATATATTAATGGTGTACTTTTATGACTCAGGTTTTTAGGGTCAAAATGACACAAATAAATATTAAAGAATTAAAACGCTACCGTCATCCATAAACTGCATCTTGTCAAACATCCATAAGATTCTGATATACGACATATGGTGCTATGTTTAAACAGTGAGGTAAAGTCAGGTTCTGTTTAGTTAGGTGGTGTGGTGGTTTTCATTCACCTTACTTCTGTTTAAAGATCGAGTTGAAGCCAATGTCAAGAATAGGATCACAGCCGCCTACCATGATCTGAACTATACTTTGTACTTTGGCCAAAAGCAAATAAACACGTTGCGTGTAACTAATGTCCTTGCACGCTCATTACCGTATTGAATTAAATGCCGTATCCTCTCAAAAGCAACTTCTCAATAGGATAATTAGCTGCTGCACACACCGGATCCAAAAGGGATCATCTGAAAGGTTGTAGCTCATGTAAATTCTATTCCAGTTACAGATATTATGGTACTAAAGAAAGAGCATTTCTTTAATCAATGATACCTGTGTATGTAGCGTAAGTGTATGTATGCGTGTCCTGTTTTTCATGTTTATGTTATTCGTAATGTAATGCGTTATGTGAATGGGCCTGCATCAAACCTTCAGTTCACCTGTACGCCAGGATGGGCAATCTTCTGTACGGTGAGTGTACTGGTGCAGAATGGCTGCAGTCGTATCATCCAGATGGGTTCCACATGGTTCAAGTGGTTCCCAAATGCCCCTGTAAAGAGCTGTGTTCACGTAACATTCATTCATTCATCCTAAAGAAACTGCTGTTTTTTTTCACCATAACTACTTCAAGTTAATTGAGAGTGTGTGCATATAAATAAGTATCTGTATATAAATAAATGAATTCAAGCAATAATCCATGGTGGTCCACCCTAACACAGAAGCTGGGCAGGAGGCCAACACGTGCCTCTTGGCAGTGACATTTAAATGCTCAAACTTATCAGTCGTCAGTTTACTTTTGGAAATGCCAAGCGGCCCATCTGAGAGCCAATCCTGACATTTCCTGCAAGAACAGCACTGGCAGCGGAGAAAGCCTTCCATCTGTAAGCCGGCATGCAGTTATTTATCTGCTTCTTGCTCTGACCAGAAAACTGGGCCACGTCGCCATGTGATTATTGATTTTGTTGCACCTTCCCCCAATTTTTGCCGTGAATGCCTAACAGAATCTAAATAGCATTATGTTATAAAAAGAATCTTCTTTCAGTATGGTACTAGCTTGTTTTCTTTTAAAGCTTTTACAGAGCAAAAGTGCAGATATAGTGAAATGGCTAAAAAGATCTTGAGATCTTACACAAAGTACTGCTACGGTATAATTACAGATTCAGCTTGAAGAGATGGTTGATTGGCATCCTGTTACAGGATGGACTGCTGGGGGTGTAGTTTAAGTCATTAAAAACAGGAGGCAAGTCATGTCTGTTTTTCTGCAAAACAATACAAACTAAAACATGATTTACAGACATACAAAAGCTGTAGTTTTTCGGTAGTAATAGTGCTGTTTGTAGAATATCATTGTCTTTGAAAGAAATAAAATAATTTTGAGCAAATGAGACACTAATTAATGTTCCTATTCATATACAGTATATGACACTTATTTGTCCAGGAACCAATCACTTATCCTGAGTTCAGGTCACAGAATGGAGGGGAGGATTTAAAGCCAAACACTTTAGCCTCATGCACCAAACCAGCGCGTCAAGGCAAGCCATATTGATTCTAGTATAAATACATGGGTTTTGGCATCCCCTGTCCGTTCGCCTGGCGGCGCTGTTGTCCTGTCCTGCGCGGGACTGCGGATGGGTGGGGCGAGGGGCGGGGCCTGCGCGCTGCCAGCGCCGGCTCGCGGCCACGCAGTTTAAATCGGAGGGAGGGAAAAGGCGGAGAGAGCGGCGCGGGTCCGTGTCCGTGTCCGTGTGAGGGCGGCTGAAGCGCTGCTGGAGCCGGCGGAGAGGAGCGTCTGTCAGCGGACTGCGCACTAAAAAGCCCGACTTGCGAAGGGCGAAGGACTGCGAGCGTACGGTGACCATGGTAAGGCGTCAAACTGCACCTACCGATGGCTGATATCCTAAATAACGACTCTGCTGTTACCTGCCTGCCTTTAAAAAACATACTGCAATGTGTTTTTCAAAAACTCCTGTTAGTTAAGAAATCTTAAAATATTTTAATTGATTGCCTTTTTATTGATTGGGTTATATTTGGTCTTTTTTTGGATCAGTGTATTCGATTATTTGATGATTTGAGTGCTTGTTTATGTTTTCTGTTAATTACCCGCTTATAAAAGATGACTGGCCGCCTACGAGTGGAAAATAAACTAGAAATGCATGTTAACGGGTAGTAAAACTAACTTGCACTCGATATCCCCATAACCCAGAATTAATTTAAATTTGCAGTTCACACGTAAACACTAGTTTGTCATACAGATAGAGAAAGGTGGGATCGTACTTTTGCTTATGGTACCAGATGTTTTCACTGACTATAAAAGAACCAGAAAGATAGTTTTATCTTTACAGAACCCTGAATCACATGCTTCTTGGTATTTGGAAGAGCTAAGTTACATCCGTGAGTTTACAGTCATGTGTGAACTTCATGCGTTCAGATGGATGCATTTCATCTGTTAGAATAGAATATTTGTACGTCTGTTGAATACCCCTAAATATATAAGTACAGGGATACTTACGGTTTATTGACACGTTACACCCCAGAAAGATATTGCTTGCTGCATGTCCGCAGTATTCGCTGCACGAAACGCTGGAGGTTATTTTGGTCGGCGAGAAGAACCTTTCCACGGTAAAATGCAGGCTGCGGCGTTTGCAGTTTTTCGTGCTGTTTGTCTCCAGTGTCAGTCTTACTGCCATTGTCACTGGGGAGACTGGCTGCCGAAGAATCTGGACTGGACGGTTATTTACTAGTGGAAAGGAAAACGAGGAAACTATAGGAAGCGGTTATAGTAACGGGTCTGTATTGTGCTCAGAATATTGGGGACCGTGTCCTTCATTGTTTTCTGCCCTTTGTTAAAATTCGCAAATCCCCAAGGTTTTGCCTGCGAGTCTTTCTCCCACCCCTTCTATCTTCTTTCCGATGTGTTTGGGGGGTAAGGGGGTGGGGTGGCATTGGGTGGATGGGGGTCGCAGATGTTTTTTTTCCCCTCTTATAACTTGCATGGAGATGCAAAGGCAGAAAAACACCGCGGGGTCCTATAGACAATTGATAACAAAAAGGAACGTTTCTGTCAAAGGGCTCCTCGGGGTTATGGCGCATTGTTTTGAAGTGACTTAGGCGTTTACCCCTCTCACTGGTACTTTCATTGCCAATGAGGGGAAAAAGAAAATTCAGACGAAAGTGGCGTTCTGTTTTTAAAGTGTGTTTAAGCCGATTAATGTATATTAATAGCAACAAAGTGATTACCATGTCAGTGTTGATATTTCTTAGTTAAATTGTGGGATTTGGCATTCCTAGTGCTACATTTTGGTTGAAGGGAACTTTTAAGGGAGATTACAAGTCTCACTTTAAGCACCCCTAATTAAAATTCATAAACATCCCATGCATTCATTAACATATTTTACTACCGAGATTAAGAGAAGCATAATGTCTCACCAAATGTATGTTAGTAATAAATATTAGAAGTCACAGAAAAGCCAAATTCTTCTTTGTGGAGATTTAAGTTGCATCCACTGCCGTTGTATTAATCCATAGCCACTAAGACTGACTGAATGGGATGCTGAAGAAGGTGTTGCTTAATACAGTATTGCAGGGCATTGTCTGAGCTTCATTCATTCATTTAAACTCCGCTTTGTGCCAGCAAAATTGTGAAATAATTGCTATTCTAATTGTACAATTAGGCTTCTGTTTTGTGAGGCATAGATTAACTTCATCCTGCTTACTGTCTAAATATATTTAGCCAGATAATTCTATCGGTGAAGACTGGGGTTACTTGTATTGCTACTTTAATCGAGCAGAACTCAAGTTGTGAGAATAGTCTGTTAAATTTTGTTTGATACGGACTTAGACTTCATAATGTACAACTTATCAGTAGCACGTAACGGTTGTATAAAACGTATTACATTTAATTTTTTTTGTCATCTGCCCAACTTTGGGACTATCATTAATGGTCATTAAATTGGAAATGCAGTTTCTCCTCATTAGTGTAAAGCTGCTACTCAAGTTGAATGACACTGGGGTCAAGATACCCTACAGAAACAAGTTCAGTGGACAGTTCATGCAGTGTCTGAAGGCTTTCCAAATGGGGCCAATTATGACGAAGCATTTTATTCAGGCTACAGGATAAGTAGTGCAGTGGTATATATCCATCATAGGGAGGCTGTCTTACTGGAATATATCTATCAAAAATGAATCTGTCAAAATTGTACTTACTCAAAATATAGAGGCTTTCACAATAATGTATGTCTTCCACACAGAAAGCTATGAGTGCTCCATATCCAGAAAATAGAGGTTGTCACTGTGGTATATATCCATAGCACAGAAACTGTCACAGTGATATCCACACATAGGACTGGGCTGTCACAGCGGTGTGTAACTACAGGACTGAAGCACTGGCCTGTTTGTATTTAATGTCAGTTGAGGGAGCTGTGTGTGTGTGTGTGTGTGTGTGTGTGTGTGTGTGTGTGTTTCAGTGTGCAGAGGCAAGTTTCCTGAATAATCTCCAGTTGAGGTGGCCGCTGATCCACGTGGCATGAATTTTCCCCTTTCCTCAGGTGTCATGTCTCCGTACTCAAGACAAACGAAGTTGGAAAAGATCTGAAGTGGGTGGAAATACTGTAACATTGTGAGAGTCAAACCCCTCTCTAAGACGGTGCCTATACAGCATAAAACCGGGTCTAGTCTTATTCATACTCTCACATGCTCACCCACGTGATTTATTATGTAGTTTTTCACTGATGTATGTTGTTTTTTTCTGGCTCCATTTAAATAAAGCAGATCATTTATCCTGACCACGATCCCTGAATAGCAGATGTTCGTGATATGGAATTCATTTAGCTTTGTGTCTGATTGCTGCTACTGCTAGTGTTTCCATGAGACAAAACAAATTGGAAAGTGTTTGCCGAATCTATTAATACTGCTTCCTAGGGAGAGAGTGCTCACTGGCTGCCTGACCCAGCCTGTCTGATCGGTCATCCAGTGCAGCGCAGTTTTCAGAAGTAGGGCTGCTGCATGGACATATGTAGAATGAAGTTGTGGCGGTATGTGACGGGCATCTGCATTTTATGGATGAAGAGTGCTGAACTGTACAAAAAGTGATCTTCCATGTCTCCAGACACAGAACTCCCCAGTGTTGAACACGTCAAGGATATCTGGGTCTTTCAGTTGTGTGTATGAATAGCCTCCACAGCAAACGCACCAAAAAGGTGCACATTCTTTACTGTACCAACATATAAAGTATCATTTCCAGTGTAGAAATGGGGAGGGAATGTTTAGGAAGAAAACCAGCTCATCAAAATTCAGAGCGCGGTCTTTGTACTGATGGGTCTCCACAGCAGGTAACGATAATTTAACCTAAGTGATGTAGCGATACTCTTTATACAGAATATAAAGAGAGTTTTAACTCGTGTCTGTTGCCCTTGCTGAATGATACCCTTGAATGTGCATCTCCATCACAGAGGCTGATGAGATGCACATCTCTATGCACTGCCAACAATCCGACACATTAAGGATGCGTATGACGCCACTGCTAATGCAATACTGTACGATTCTGCAAATTGAGGAATCTTACCATCCCTACTGAACAATAATTATAGACAAACTAGATGCGATAAAATGCAATGAGGTCATTACTTTTTGCAAGGTCTCTGTCAGACAAACTTACATTTCTAAACTTTAAATTGAGCTTTTTTCATGGGATTGGTTTATTTAAAAGATTTTACAATTTCCTTAATGTGACCTTCTATAGTCTGTAAATGTTTTGGTTGAATTAACACAGAAGCAGAGGACTGGATAGTCAGCAATAGTGCTGAATTACTAGCAAATATTTTGGCTACCCGCAGTCGTGCAGGTTACTGGGTGAAAAACCAAATTTGTCCCTAGCCACAGTAAGCATTACTGTATGTGTCACTGAAGAGTACACTGCACAATGCTTCACCCCTATGAGACCAAATAACAATATGAAGATAAGGCATCTCTCAGCTGCTCAGAATCAGATAACCTGCACAAAACATCCTGCAGGTGGTTTTTACACGTAGACAGTTTGGTGTTGGCCTCGGGCTGTGGGGGTAATTACAGGTGACACTAGCTGCCCAGAGAAGTCCCATATATAACCCTTATTTCTGGCTTGAGTATTTAAAGTTAGTCTGTAATATGCATGTCTCAGACAGTGCTGTTGGGAAGTTCTGGAAGCAGACGTCACGTGAATGTAGGTAATGTGTATCTGTTTTATGGGCGAGGCTACTTTTAGGTTGCTTCACCTCCAATTGTGTGTGAGCCTCTACAACGGTCATTATGTCAGTCAGATGATGATAGTGGCCAGTAAGTGAGTCTTGTGTTGTTTGCGCCCCTCCTCCGCCAGCCTTGGTGGTCCAGTAAGTGGGAGGCCAAAGACTGACTGTCGCACAACTAAATCCATGTGACCTGCTGTCTTTTTTGCTGCTACTGCACTAGATGTCTCTTTCTTTTGGTGACTAGAAAATGGGAATAAAGGGAGAGGGTGAGGTGGGGGGGGGGGGGGCGTGGTGTTGCATTCTCCCCCTCTGCCCAGCAGTGTCCCTGGAGTTCTACATACTGCTGACTCGGCAGACTACCGTCGATTGTGGCACTGTCCACTGAGGGCGCTGTTCTAGTTTGAGATGGTGGTGTGATGTTTGAAAGCTCATTTCTCCTGAGCTTTCGGGCCTATTCAGCTTAAGACTGACATCCTGCTTACAGGAGGTGATGGGACCTCTGACTATTCGAATAAGTATGCCTGGGGGAGCGCATCGGATACAGTGACACAGTAGAACATCTGAACTTGAGAGTTGGGGGCTCTTCGTCACAGGTTTCATCTCCTTAAGCGAGATGTTTTTTATAGAAGAAAACACGGGCCGCTCCCTGATACCGTGCAGCGGCTGTGAATTTTTTGAAGGTGACGACACAGAGGAGCTCCATCCCCCGGCCGCTTGGATATGCTCTCCCTCTGACTGGCAGACATGTGCCCTGTTCTTTGTGTGTAGAATGGACATGGCATATCTAATACACTGGGGCTCATGGTCCATCTTCACCAGCTATGCTGAATTTTATTCCCTCAGGCCTCTGCCTGTAACAGAGCTGTGAAACTGACACGTTAGGACCTTGTGTGCTTACGTGGAGAAGCGCCACAAAGCATGCAGATAGCAGCAAAGAAAAATAGGTGAAATGTCTCCCTGACCCAAGTTTTGGCAGGTCATTGGTACATTAGTATTGGTTTACCAAAGATTGATGGTCACCCAGTTCTTCACCATAGCTGACATCATGATCTGCAGGTTCCATAATAACACCAACAGCAGATGACTTGCTTGTTCCTGGGTGACCCTCTCAGTTTTCAGTTCTCAGTATAGGTTGTTAAACTGTATTAATGTACAATCTGAAATGAACACTCTGTTTAATTCTCCAGTTATTAACCATTTTTTTTATGGTTAAAAGATTAATAATATAGTGTTTATCACTTTAAAATATCAATCAATATTCTTTCAGACCATGAACAGTTAGATTAATCAGTCCTTCACTTAACATACTGTATAATCTAGTTTTTATATTTAAAAATCATCAAATAATGGGAACATTTGGTTCCCACGTATGTTTTGTTTAATCTGGTTTAACTTATTCTGTAATTCAAGCACTGCAAGATCTCCAGTTAATATTTCAATAAATCCTCATTAAGCGCTCAAGTATACCAAGAAATCCTGCGCCATTGTATGCAGGTTAAGTAACACGGAGACAAGCTGCTCTGACACGGTGTTTGAATATTTTCACAGAAGTCCGGAGATACACTTCAGATCTGTTGTTTGTGGGATGTTTCCGTTGCTTGCAAGCGATTCCTTTCTCTTATTTGTGGCACGTTAGCTAAGATTACATAACAATGTGTGTTGATATGGAACGCTGTGACATACCCTTTGCGTGCAGTTAGTGGCACACAGATGAGTGACACACCGCGTGGCACACACCCTGTACAGTTGCTGCAGATTAGCCAACTGTTGTTTATAATTGCTTTTTTATACAGCTGGTGTCTCACTGTTAGGCTCTTCCCCAAATGTCAGCCTCTTGTGAAATGAGTAGGCCGTCTTTTTATCACGTACCCTTAAGGTGCTTAATGGGATTTTATAAACAGCCGAAGTCTTTCACAAGTTTGTTTTTTTTTTTTGGTACTTGTTTTCTTGCAATAGCTGTGAAAACACAGAGAAGCCACTCAACCAGGGGAGAAGATGCAGGCTGTACACACAGAGTGGAGGAGGGTTTCAAACCCTGAGGGAGGTCTGAGTGAGCAGCAGTCCCTGCAGGACACCTACACGCCTGTCTATGTGTAGCTGCAGTCATCATTATAGCTGACATCTCCTTACCTTTTATGCATTTAAACAGCTGGAATTCTTAGTGAAAATATTCGGTTTAACACGACTGAAGAAGTGGTCCTGAAGTCCAAGCCCTTAATCACGACATTACCTACTGCTACCAACAAACCAACCTTGGGCACGTACTGTTGGTTAATGTTTGCTCTGAAGCCTTTACATTAAATTGGCAGAATGACTGTGCTCTACAATACTTAAGTAACTTGAGACTGCCAGAATGACAAAAAAAGAAAAATATATTGACTGACCAGACATGTCAAACATTGAGTGATATTGAAGTATGGAAGGTTATTTCTGTAGAAATGGTAAGAATGAACTGGTTTGGTTTTATTTTTAAAAATCCCCTATTAAACTGATCACACCTTTTATTTTTATTTTTATTCAAATCCAGCAGCAGAATCTAACTATTTTATAAATATTCAACCTCATGTAGCCTCTGGGCCACTTGGACAACCCCCCCCCCCAGCAGTCAGACTACAAGCAGAAGTCGAGTCCCTCTTTTGCAGACAAGTAATTGGTGTGATAAATTGCTGTGCTCATGTTGGCTTTGAGTCAATGGGGGAAGTATCTACCCCTGCCCCCCACTAACCCCCACCTTACCCTCCGTGTTACCTTGTTAGCACTGCAGACCAAAACAAAGACATGCTGTGTTAAGTGGACAATTTAGGCAGTCCCAGTGGCTTGTTACAAAAAAAGGAGCGCCGTGGTCTCGTCCACAAAATTCAGATGGGGGGGGGGGGGGGTTCACTGGTTGTCTGATGAATGGAGCATTACGTCTTTGTCAGCTGTAGAAACGATTTAAGCCAAACGTGAAAAGCCAGCATGAAAATGGGCACCCGGCCACCCTGGGATGTACCAAAAGACAAATGAATAATACGACCGCAGGCTTGAACACCGCTCGCGAATAAAATTATCATGGAATTAAGGGCAAATAAAAAGTAATAAAGATAGTTTCAGCACCAATTAGTGGGCACTTTTTCTAAACTGACACCAAAAGGTCAGCTTACTCCTCCCCTCACTAAATATCATTAAAAGGTGACCCATTTTTCAGAAACTGACTCAGAATTCCCATTTGGACTTTTTACTTTCTGATGTGATACTTGCTGAGTCCAAGGTCACAGCTGCCTGAACATAAGGCCAGCTTTGCTTTGAACTGTCTGTATATGTATCATCTTACAGCTGCCAAGTTAAGAGCAGCTAGTTAATGTTATTATCAAGCATAGCAGCACTATTGTCACACTGAATCAAGTCCTGTGTTTCATTCGGTTCAAGCACTGTTATTAAAACAGCAGTGCAGTTAATTTAATTCCACTCAGAAATGTTGATGGAAGATTTGGCAGCCTGGTCTCGTTTAATAGTACCAGATGACTTCTGAAATTGATGAACCACCAATTAAAACATCCTCCTTTTTATGAATCGGGGCTCTGGGATTGGAATGGGAATTCGCGATGGCCCTGCACTGCACCAGCGATACGGAAGATGGATAGAAGAGAACAACAAAAGAGTTATTTCCTTAGCAGTGCACATTCAGTGAACAAGCGCTTGAGGAGTGTAGACAGCGAAGATGAATTACTCGGTCAGTTTAGATGTGCTTTGATGCGTCTTTTGGTTCTTACCTTTTGCTTTGCCCTGGCAGCAAAGCCTGGTTGTCTGTCCGTACCATCAGAAGTAGCTCAGCTTCTGCTGGGCATGCAAAATTCCGGTCGAGTCCTAGCCGAGCGATTATGTACAGTGACGGCGCAGAGGCCTGACGGAACAGCGGGGAGGTCAGCGTGTGGGCGGAGCCCGTCAATGCTGTGCTCTTCGTATGCACGCGTATTGTGCTTGCGGGAGACGTACGGAAATAGCCCTCCAGCGTTTGTTCCAAGTGAGCCTTGGGCATAACCAAGAAGCTGAAGTTATTGTAAAGAATGTAAAGTTTAATACAGAGCCCAGGCCTAGGTAATAGGGCTAAATTTATGAGGGTGGGTGGAGGCTCCTGGGCGGATGGGTAGGGGGCCCAGGGTCATTGCTGGGGTCTTGCCTACAGGATAAAATGCTGCTGTTACAGCTAGGCGAAATTCAAGAGCCCCCTTCTACTCTAGACCTGAAGCTGCAGCCCAGGCCTGTACGTGCATAAGTCCAGCTGGTATTATGCTGTACAGCATACCTTCCCGTAATTAAAGCGAGTGTGTTTTAGTGCAGTAACGTTTTCCGCATGACTGTACCCACATCCTGGTGCCTTGCGTTTGTTTAGCATTCAGGACGTTCTTCTCCCTGCGAGTGGCAGGCTGACATTTCTGGTGTTTCACAATAGAGCCCTGCTACGGAGACAGAGTGCTGAAGTCACCAGCGCGTGGCCAGTCGCGCTCCTGAGGACCGCGGCACCATGGCGGCAGGCAGCACCAGTCAAACTACTGCCTGTGCCACATTCTTGCTTCTTTATTTAGCCAAGCGGGCGCTGGCCAGGATCTCAAAATAATGCTTGGAGCAAAACCTGGGAATTGGGCAGGAAGCAGAGAAAAGCCACGCCAGCCACTCCTTCGACGTGACCTGTCCTACTTAAGGGAGGACCCAGTACAAGGGGTGTGTTTGTTCTCTGAGCCAAATCCTATTCTATTTCCATCGCACTTTGTTTTTTTGTTTATATCTGCTTAATAGCACATTGTGACACAACAATATGCACAGCACATGGAAGAATTAATGGTGGTGAACTAGGGACTCGGTTTTTGCCATTTCCCTTTTTCAGGACAAATTCAGAACAGGGGATGTGGGGAATGAGGACAATAAAAGTATTAAAGACAGAGGAATCGACACCGGTTGCACATGGAATGGAAAACTGCATCGAGTCAGCTTTCAACATAGGTGGTCAAGAGTCAGGACTCTTTTGCGTCTTTACTGAGGTCCCAGATTATTACTGAAGTCCCAGATTATTTTGAGCAGAGTGGGATAGGAGAGGGCGTGGCGGGCAGGAGCACAAAGAAACCACAAAGCCGAAAAATTGACTTGTCACCTCCTCTGACTCCCCGTTGTCCTGCCTGAACTCCACCTTGCTGTGTGTTATAATGACTAACAGTTCAAAAGATGCAGATGAACGGTGCTCACATAATTAAACCTCAATGCCTTATTGAACATGCTTGGTAATTGTCAGAAAATTGCCGCTCGGTAAACATACTTTAATAACTGAAAACACCCAACTGATTTGTTTGTTAGACGACTAAAATTTCAAGGCTTGGCACCCTGAGTTAAGACTCCCATTTCAGCTGAATTTTATAATGTTCTGCTATTAAAAAATGAAAACTGAGACCAGTGTTACTTTCCCTTGAATATGTTTTCTACCATTTGTTCTGGCTTAAATGTCAGCCTTAGAACTCTACATTGTAGGGATGGGCTAGTGTTAAAGCAAGATAATTCGCATCTGGTAGCTGCGTATAATAGTGCGTATATAGTGATCTCTGTATATAGTCTGTATTTGCCAGGACTCCCAGAATAATGGTCAGGGTTTGGGATGCGATTTATCAGCAGCAGCAGCTAAGAGCTGAGGTCAGCATTGCGACATTGGCAATTAGACTGCACAAATGAACTGCTGTAAATATTTCCAATACTTTTGCAATTGCAAACTGCACTTACTTTTTTTTTTTTTCCTCAGTCTTTATTTAGATCATGCGCCTCATTTGCGCTTCTCAGAAATGTTCTGCAATAGGATGCAGCGATTTTGTTTGTGTGTGCCTTCAGTTTGATTCGCTATCTTACTCACAAAGCCAGAAGCAGGTCCAGACTCGTCACTGCTACTCGCGCCTTTGCTCTCCGGCTCCACGTCATACAGAAACTGCACTCAGGGCAGAGATGGAATTCAAGGAATCTGTCAGCTCCCAACCGAAGCCTTGGGGGAATGTTAGGATGATTGTACCATAATGGACCTGGTTTAGTTATTAATTGTATCTGCTAACGGTGCTTGTATGTGGTTTTCTTGCCGCCTTAACCTGATCTGCTAATGATTGTTTCGCTTCCAAACTGTGACTCAATATGTTTTCAGCGCGGGAGTACCATGACAGAAAATGTAATGTGACACATGGGTATACCAACAGGTATATAACAGGTCTACATAGGCCTGCATTTTTGTGGGCAATTGCGTAACTGTATATGAATGAATCTAAATATATTTTTATTAATGTGACAGAAGTTGCATGTTAGGCATTCAAGGCAGCCATCAACCGTAACAGATCCCATTGAAATGATTGTTAAAAAGCACATTATCGTAAATCCATCAATGATCAAAATAGAATCGCGTTCCGGAAGAACCTTTCATCGGTTTTTCTTGTCAGTCGTTCTTTGTCATTGTCTCTTAATGCTTCTTTTAAGGAGCCTCATAAAAACGTTTGATGTTGATTCATAGCATTGGCAGTTGGTATTGATGTCATTGCATGTCTTGAGATTAACTGCGAATATAAGCATATGATTAAAGTGGCTGTCAGAGGTAATGTCTAGACAGTACTATGTGATTTTACAGTTTATTCAAAATGGCAGTAAATGGATATTATCGCCATCAAGTTTTTTCCTTTTCTCTCTTCTCCATGTAGAGTTGGGGGGGTTTATTTAGTCCCCTGATTTTGGATTGGACCTGCTATATTAAATTTGTTTAATTAAATGAGCTTCAATCAAACATTGCAGAAAGAACTAACACTGGTCATATGCACAGTTTAGTCTGGACAGTTATCACGATATTCAGTTTGGATATAATTTTATTCCCTTTAATAAATGTGGAGAACTTCCTTTCCTCATTTGACATTGTTTTTAATTTTAATTTTATTTTTTACAAATATGTAGACATGCATGCTATATTAGTTAACATATCAGCCAATATTTGTTAAAAATCACGATATTGGCATTGGTCCAATGTGTCAATTATGGGCGATTTATTGCCAGCTGATAATTATTCATTAATATGATCAAATATTTATGTGGCATGAAGGGAATCGCCCTGATTTATTTTATAATGCCAGCCTGTTGGTATTTAGGCATAGTGACACTAAACACTTTTTTTTTTTTTCTCTCTCTCTCTGTCACTTTTGGCTTTATCGTCATCATCCATGAAATGTGAAGTGAAAATATTAATGTGAGCGTCAGTCCAGCTTCAAATGATAGGGCTTGTAAAACAGTGTGCTCTGTTTCCCTAACAAAACCAGGCAAACCAGCCTAGCAAGTTGGCCTCAAAAGACTTTTATTTAAGAATCTGCATAAAAGAGAGTCCTGTTTCCTGGTGACTGGTGTTTGCTGTCTAGTAGACTGTTATAGTTATGGTCTATTTATACAAGAGACAGTAATGTGCGTATCCATTAATGAATCACATCCATTAGTGATTGGTCAACAAATTACTAGTTCATCCTGTAGTCCATCCTGTGGTTAGACAGTACAGCTGTACAGTAGACACATATGTAATGTATAATAATAGTGTGTGTTTGTGTATACAGACATGGAAAAAAGGGAAAGACAAGGAAAGAGACCACTCTAAACAGTATGGAATGGGAAACATTAAGCGCAGGTGTGAGGTGCACTGATAGGAAAGTTCATATCAGGCTCCTAGAAGCTGGACTGAAGTCCCATAAAGCAAGGAAGAAGCCCTTCATTAATGAGAAACAGAGAAGAACCAGGCTGCAGTTTGAAGAAGAAAAAAAAAATAAAGTGTTTAGTGTCACTATGCCTAAATACCAACAGGCTGGCATTATAAAATAAATTAGGGCGATTCCCCTGATTTATTTATATATATATAT
>JAABNX020000002.1:7219958-7235737 GCA_015163995.2 Mormyrus lacerda | reverse complement strand
CTGATTTTGAGTGCTGAAATATTCTCTGTTAACATGTTTACAGTGGGGGGGGGGGGGGTTCCTCAAACGTGACTTCCCTCTTGGATGCTTATCTTACACTCCCGCTATGCTCTTCTTCAGATCGCTCTCTTGCATACTTCACAGACTTGTTTAGACACTGGGGTCAGAGGTCTTCTAAGCTGAGCTTTTGAAAACACAGAAGTGCCTGTGTTTGCTTAGGGAACAGGTGTTTCCATGGAAACCATCAAAGGTAGAGCAGAAAGGAGGGAGTGTCCGGTTCAGTATTTGAAGTGAAGCGGTGAACTAGTGCATCCATAAAGGACGGGGGGCCTGGTCCTTTACTTTGGAGAGGAGCATTCATGCTACCATTTATTCAGGGAGAGAGAGAGAGACACGCATCATGGTGTAAAAAAATAAAAAAGGTTTTAGGATTATGCCATTTTCTTTATGGCTTTTTTGCAAGATAATGACTTAAGTACAACTTAAAAGGCTTCAATGACAATTTTCCGAGTCCTGCAGAGTCCATTGTCCCATAGGACAAAAAAAGTTACAGAAACACTCATAGGAAAATAATAGTAGATTATTAGATGATAGATATTCATCATTTTGAAACGGCTCATCGGGACTGTTCTCGTAACGTATCAACAGCTGATATTCCTAACAGAGGTAAACTTTACACTTTGGTGGGAATAACATCAGGCGGCTCGTGAACCTGATTATATATTTTGGAAGCCAAGATGATTTGTCTTGGTTTATACTGGATGGTTCATTTAGGCTGCAGTTCCATTTCCTGCACATGACATTATGGCTTGCAGTACTTTTAGTTCCTGCCCCATTTCAAGATTACTCCGCTTACCATAACATCTAGCCGAGCCCAGCTTTTTAAGTCTCCATACTTATAAACTCAAAACGAAGTTGCATAAAATATGCATTGAGACAGTTACGTCAACACGTTATCAAGGACTTCCCAGAATTTATTTATAAATGTATTTTTAAAGCAACTTGGAGCAATTTCCTTAAGAGCACTTTACAAAAATTACATTTTCTCTGATGATTACAGTTCCATAACTATCAACACAAGCTAAACAAATACTGGGTTACAGTACTTTTATGAATCTCCACATGGACAAAAGAAATTAATTTTCAGTTACTGCACAAGTGTACTAGTCTCGATATAAATGACGTTATCGCCCTCTAGTGGTATTCATTTTTTATACTGTGTCAGGATTTATGACCTGGGAGAATCAGGGTCTACTAAAATGCTTATCATATCGGCTTACTGTATAAAATGTATATAGTTAAATGTTTGCTGGTTTATCATTATGAATTTCATGCAAAGGAAGTCAAAATTGTATGATTTCAATTTAAAAAACAGCTTTAAGTAAAAAGATTTATTTTATGGTGTAAGCACATATGAAATGAATTTTACTATTAAAGGATAAATATTTACAATAAAAATTGCGTTAAATGTAACACAAAAAACGCAGTGACTTTCATACAATCTACCATGGGTCAGTGCTCTAATGCTTTCATTTTGTGCTCATAATGTGGGGACAAGAAGCTGTACTCAAAGAAAAAATGAGAGTCAAGTACCCAGACATGAAAGTAAAAGAAAAACACAAAACGATACCAATACCAATGAATAGAAAAATGCCCCGTCAATGTACGTTTCAGGTACGGTGGCTTTATGTGACCGCTACAGTAAACTGAGGTTATAATAACGGTATATTCTGCAGCTGTGTGAAGGCAGCCTTTGCCTCCCTCAGGATTACATTTGATACATTACAAAAGGAGCACGACCACTCTTACGCGCAATAATCTTAAATATTTCCCGACGAGTTTTGTTTTTTTTCTTTTTTTGTTTACTGCTTCCATTATGCAGACTGAACATACGTACTCACCCTTCCAGCTACTCTTGCTTATCGTTATTTTACATGCATACTACAGAGATACGTTTTATATAATGTTACAGCCTTACTATCTTGAGCTTGATTCATTTATCCACACGCTGCATGTATCAGAGAGTGAAGTGTAAGAGAACACCCTGAGAAAATAACATTTTAAAATAAAAAAACATACACAGATTAACTATGAATGTGCTATGGTGAGGAAATGACCTTAAAACAAGCAAACCAACAGAAAGTCCAAGTTGTGAAAAGCACTGGCGAATTAAACACAGCATCATGCTGATATCCCCCCCGCCCCCCCTCGCTTATATGCTGCTGCAGAGGGTGGTAAACTGCAAACGGTGACACGCACAAGACCGCCAGTGCTCTTTAAAGGGCAAAGCGGGAAAGCAAGCACTCCGACTGCACGCGCAGCAGGAGAAAAATGACACCAAGTGACACAACCCCATTTGTAAAAGAGGAAACTCTAGAAAACTGGATCACATTAGTACAGTTTTTCCTAAAAAAATCTCTTCTAACAGAAAATCAAAACACAGCACGTTTAAACAGCAGTACACTTCCCA
This sequence comes from Mormyrus lacerda, assembly GCA_015163995.2. Lineage (NCBI taxonomy): Eukaryota > Metazoa > Chordata > Actinopteri > Osteoglossiformes > Mormyridae > Mormyrus > Mormyrus lacerda. The sequence goes on along the minus strand of JAABNX020000002.1, from coordinate 7,233,267 downwards.
TAAGAAATACTGTAAGTCACACACAAGTAACACAGCCCCCGAAAGTCCTAACCCTCAAATGGATAAGATACATCATGAACCCCAAAAACCAGCATTCCTCTGAAGAGAGGAAGAAAAAGAAAAAAAAAACAGATAATCCTCATATATAAATCACACTGATACATTTCCCAGCACTCAGGCCAACATACTAAAGTCCATGATACATGTGTCAGCATTCATCACATGTACACGCACACGCACACGCATACATACATACGCACTCTTTAATTTATACATCTATTTTACTACATCAACTGCTCTGAATCATTACCTATCAGTATAAATAATTTGTGAATATATTGTGGCTGCAGCTGCAGCCACTTTCGCTACTGATAAATGTATAGAACATTCACGTATAGAACATTTGCCAGGTTTGAAAGGTCTTTCCAAGTCACAAGCAGCCATATCCCAGATGTGCCACCCATTAAAAATCCTTCTATTCATTTTCAAACCAAGGAAACGGCAACAGGAAATAAAATAGTAAGTGAGAGTCTGAATAGCCTCTGATATTTACACCTACTAACTGTCTACTTGTAATTTGCTATCACCAAAGGTCTCTGTGAAGGACACCCTATGGAGGGAAGGAGATACTGTGAAGGCTTAGCCTTTGAGCACCGCAGAAAGCCTCCTCAGGCCCGTGCAGGTGCATCCTGGGTGTTTGCCCAGGTCTTCTGAGCTTTGCCGCTTCCTCCCCTGCAACGTCAAAAAAATATCTGCTTGGCGTCCGAAGGGTTCTGTTCCATTGGACAGTACGGACATTTGAGCCTGCAGAGAGAGAGAGACATGACAGCGTGCTGAGAGATTTTTAGATTTTTAGATGTCATTCCATGTTATTGTACAGCAGGACACAGGATGACCGTTCCTCAGTAAAGACACAGGAGACACTGTTCATATCACGACATTTAAAACGGCCCAGTGTGGAACCACCAGAGGCAGAGTGGCAGAGAGAGAGAGAGAGAGAGAAACGGAGGGAAAGAGCCAAAATAAAGCCGAAGTCTTACTTCCCAGCATTGGTAAGCTTATTCAAGGCATCTCGAGAGATGACATGGCCACAGATGAGTTTCATCGGAGGGTTACTCTCTGAGGTCTGCTGCCTCAGAATGGGACAGGCGAATACTGAGTGATACCAACACTTCTTCCCCAAGTCGATCTCAATCTTCAGGAGAAAAAAAAAAAAGACAGAGAATGGCATCAATGGATGGAAAACCGACAGGTAACTCAGAGGCCAAAAAGTACTAATACTCTAATACAGTGGTACCTCAGTTCTTGAACTCATTAGAACTCGAATTTCTTAGAAGTTGAAACAACCAGTTCGAAACAAAATGACCTAGAACTCGATCTGAGATACGAAGTACGCCGACCTAAGATAACTTGTACGTGCGGGGAAATGAATCACGCGGCACGTCTCTCAGCGGAAACAAAGGGTAACGCTTCAGTCTCAGCCACGCATTCGCTGTGATAGCATCGCGTATGTTTACACCAGCTGAATACATATAGACAGTAAAAATAAAGCAGTAAACAAAAAAAGACAATGATGGTAACAATAATTATTATATAATAAAATACATTTTAAAATGAAGATTTCTTATGAATTATTTTAATATCATTAATAATAAACCATTAATACATTTAATTATAATAATATTATCGTGCTGAGCAGGGACGGAATGGAGACAAAGGCGCAGGCGTCAGAGTGTCGGGGAATACGGGGTTTAATTACAGGTAAGGCAGACAAAACGCAGACGGACAATACAATGACCGGACTGGGGAAACAAACTGAAACGTGGACTACAGTAAGTACAGAGGAATAATGAGAACAACCAGAGACAGCTGATCACATGGGGATTCCACACGAGGTTAACGAGGGGGCGTGGCAGGCACACGGAAGGAGCAGACCATCAGGACACTTTGGTTTTTTTTTGTTTTATGTCATTATTTGGATACATTTATTTTCTTACTTCACAAATTACTGTTTTGATAAATGTGTTTAGTACAGTATATGCTCTTCATGTTTTATCATGTCCATTTTGTGTTTAAATGCTAAAAAAATATATCATTTTTTGAGGTCGGGAACCAATTAATTGGTTTTCCATTATTTCTTATGGGGAAAGTTCAATCAGAACTCTTTGGGATTCGAACTCGGGTTCTGAACGGATTTAGTTCGAGTTCTGAGGTACCACTGTACTCTAAGTACTAATACTCTTCCAAAGACCTCAGCTGTAAGCAGCATTACCAAAACTAGCAAGCTATCACACAACACAACATCCTTAAAACAGACATCCGTCGTGCCATCCATACAACAAAAAGCATTTTTCTCCCCACATGCATTAAATAACTTCAGAAAATCCCAAAATCCATTCACCCATAAACAAGAACACAAACAGCGAGTTCATTACCGGCAGCTCGTCTTTGTGTGTCCAAACGCCACTGCACTGCCTCTGCTCAATGACCTGCTTAATGTTCATGAGGACCGGCAAGGCCATGCAACCAGATGCAAAGCTAAAAACACAACAGAAACGGAAAAATGACTTATGCAAGACAACTGCAGGATATCAATACTGCTACTTGGAGTTTGATTAACTATTTCTAACAATAGGATTCACATGTAGAATGTAAAATATAAAACAGCATATTACACACGTAATAAAATCACTGCACATTAACTCAATGGCAGCTGAACAAACAACACTTTTGCAGTGTCCCAACCAAAATCCATCACCACTGGAGATGCAGTGGAGCACATGACTGGCTCCGCGGGTGAGGGCGCTCTGACCTGACGCTGAGTGGCGACTCCACCGACAGGCCCAGCAGGGCACAAGCATCCCTGGTGAAGATGTTGCAGATCTCAGCCCACTGGTTGGTCTCCAATAGGCTGCGGTACGGAGAGTTTTCGATACCGTGTCGAAGGTACACCAGGCTGCCCATCAGGATCTGGATATCTGAGCCGCACAATACAAGAATATTAATAATAATAGTAATAATGGCACTCTGTTGATCCCTTGTGGAGACATTCTCTCTTCGGCTTCTCCATCTTACTCTCCATGACACACAGACACATGTAGGTGAGAGTAAGCCAGGCAGTGAGGGGCAGCCACCTGCTGCGGGGCCCATGGAGATGGGGGTTAAGGGCCTTGCTCAAGGGCCCACGGACGTGTGGCTATTCTGCTGAGGAGGGGTCCGAACTGGCGATCACAGGCACAGAGGCTTAGTCTGCAGCAGATCCCATCCACATACCAGACCATAGCAGAGGTCCTTGTTCATGACTACAAAACTGCACTGTTATAACAATACAAGTAACTGTTACAAGGTAAGGCACTGCCATAGAATGAGTCACCCATGCAGTTTATGCCAGGGGGTTCTCAAAGTCTGGAACGAGGATCGAACTACAAATGAATCCGGACCCAGTCGATTGTGCACCCTATGAATCAATTTGTTTAAAGTGAAAAAGGCTTCCCATTTCTGTTATATATTGATGTCTATACCGAAGGTTATTGTTAATTCATTAAAGTTCACGAAATGCTGTTTTGTTATTGAAAAACATTCTGGACCTCTGACTTTGATGCAGACCTTTGACCAAAAAGCCTGAGAACTCCTGGTTTACTCATACTGCACAGCTCACCCCTCTGGTGCTGCGAGGCGAAGGGCTGGAAATGGCGCGCATACTGCAGCACCTCCTGCTGGTTGGCCATGCCCCCATTCAGCAGGCTAATGAAGTACAGGCGGTGCAGCTTGAACTCCAGCGTGCTGTTCAGATCCAGCAGCCGCTGACGGTTCGCCACGGCCCACCTGCAAACCACGCAGACACATGAGTGCTCAAACTTCACCGGCCAGCCAGCGACAGACCAGGAAAATGAACGTACTCCAATGCCGGTCTGAGGTCCTGCATTCTCAAAGCCTCTAAAATGCGATTCAGCTCCAGGAATGGTTGCTTCAGGTTCATGTCAATCACAACCCCTGATTCCTGTCAGGCAAATTACAAGTTTCATGTAACACTACACAGTAGAATTGAAGAAAAAAAATCTTTAACAATCTGACATCTTAGCATACAACACAACAGCACTTCTGTATATTTCATTAATTAAAAATAAATATTCATCATCAGGTAAGGATGACACAGTGGATGGCAATGTCTGACACCCAGAGTTTGCGGATCAATGTGCGAGCCAGATTTAATAAGTATAACTGTTACAGTTTCCCTGACGCTGACACTAAAGCCTAGGACAGCCTGTGTATTAATCCACCCCTGGCTTCAATCCTTTTTTGTAACAGACAGCACCCTCTAGTGGGGCCAAAATATATAGCAAATGGTTCATGAGGCATGATTTTGTCAATCACAAGTGTATCCACATTTCTCGTAGCTCATTACAGAATTCCAAGATAAAGAGGACCAGAAATGTCCCCTGGTGATGTCAGAGGGTGAAAGTTTTTAAGAAAGCAAATTTTCTGAGCAAAGGACTTGAAACACATTCACTAGACATCCAAGACATTCGGTGATAAAAAAAAAAGAGACGGCATACCTGACAGAGGTCCTCCGCCACACTCAGCATTCCTTGTCGATACAGATGCTCCACAATGGTTTCACTTAAATACTTCTGCCTCTCTGGAGAGTCCCACACTGTCTCAGCCACAACCGCACTGACCTCTGCATCGAAATTCTGAAAGGAAATAGAATATACACATACACATATTTCCAAAAGGTCTCAACAACTGGACGCAGCTCTGGGCATGGTGAGGAGCCAAGATGTTTTGGGAGTGCCTACCCTGTCAATGGCCTTTCCCACTTTGGACACGCTGCCATGTATATCCTTGTGTCGTGAGGCAAGCATTTGCACTGTATCTTTGATGTTTCTGCAGCACTGGGCCATTGACTGGGAGAAAACTGACAAGTCGGCGTCCTGGACCCCTGCATGGCGTCATTGAACATGAACACTGCCACCCAAACGTGACCAACTGTACACAGAAAACCTTAAGGCTATGATGCGTCACTGTATAGTAGTTATGGACAAAAAGACACTTTATGAACCACTTAGCATATTTTTTTTTTACCCCTCTAGTTGGTGCCCTCTGTTGATTTTGTCCATCACTACTGTATAGTGAGACCCCCCCCATTAAATTAAATTGAACAAATAAAAAAATAATGGCAGGCTCAGATAAGCCGATATAATAAGCATTTCCCTCAGACCAGTTTTTCATACCAAGGTCCCACACGTGAAGAAGATGAACAAACTTGTAAGTTAATAATTGCATTATTCACATAAGGATAGGACGATACATATAAAAAAGGCACTTGGCCTATATAAGATTGTAAATCAATAGATCTAATTTTCAATATTTTTAAACTTCAATAACACACAAAAAAATGTTAAAGAAAACGGCAGGAAGCGACACGTGACATGTAAAGGCTGCCAATTCCAAAGAAATGCAGCTGCCTTACCGAATGCGACCAGCTGGCCTCGCAGTTCACAGACATAGCGCAGCAGTTCATCCAGACGCTCCTCTGACATGTGGCCATACATGACAAACCGGTGGAGCACCTTCTCCAACTCCCGCTCTACACAGGCACACTGCTCCATTGTAGGGAAGTACAGACACCACCTCCACACACCAGAAAGGGAGGACTAGTCAGGCTGGTGATGTGCTACTTACCTCAAGAGGTAACAAGGCATTACTCAGTAAATCACGCTCAATGACAATGTGACACTAGTGTGTAACACCAGTTAATAACCCTATACACAGACACACACACACACTAGAATTGGATTTTTTCTCCTTTTTCCAGAACAACTGGCCTTTAAACTTTTTTCCTACAGTATGCTAGTCTGCTTGTCAAGAAAAGTTCACCAAGAAATCCCAGGCGATCAGCAGAGATGACCGAAAATCAAAACAATTTGTATGAGTATTTCAATATATCAACTAACAGCAATAAGACCAAAACAGCATTAGCAAAATATGGGAAAAAGTGAAGGTAGAATGACTGCGGCTGTAAATTAGTGGAGACAGAGAACAACTATACTGTGTCATTTTATTCTGATTGGGAATACTTAAAGCAAACTTTCTGAATAAAGTGAATTAAATTAAACTGAACTGAAACGTAAATAAAAACAAATGAGTAAAATCTTATTTTTAGATAATACAATCAAATGGTGAAGTTAACAGACGTTTATCATATTTTATAAGTTGTTTGGCTTACTTAAGAATATATAATTCCTGAATATATTTAATCAAATGTTAGCACAAAGCAATGGCCATATGCATTTCACGTTCTTTTCAGCTAAAGTTCCCAGACCTTAAGCCATTTTAGCCAGACACCTCGGCATTATTTATTTCTATGACCAGGGCACGGTATATTTACATTTCACTAATTAAACTACCCAGTTACATTTAGGCAAAGGCATGACAGCTGCCTGCCAAACAACAGACTAATAAACAGATAAACTGCTTTAGATACACACGATTAACGAAATGATAAGGAAAACAAGAAGCATCTTAGGACAAACGGCTATATTGTCGACTAAATATTTAAATATGAAATCAAAGTCAAAACACTGAAGCAGTATATTTGACAGTAATGAGTATTAGCTACTACTAGTGATGCTCCGGATACAACTACCAGAAGTGTCACAGCGCACCTGGTAGCAGCCTATCCAAACAGCCGAGGCTAGCAAGCGAGTAACGGTAGTAAATAAGATATATTTAGCCTAAACTTCTAGTCACACGACTAATCGTGTAGATTAGTCACGCGTCACACATCATTCTTGAACAAAAGGGATACTCTTAAAATAATACATCAATTGCAAGGCCAAAATGCCATTTACCTGCAGTTACAGTGTTCGTTTACTGGCTCTTTAACTTTACTTCCGGTGGAAATAAGCAGGAGCGACGGGAAAACAGAAGCCAAAGTGCGCATGCCCACTATCCCGGAAGTGACAACTTATGTGAAGGCTCGTGGTCAGAGTTGTGTGGTTTACAAACAAGGGTTGTAGGTGGTAGATGGGAAAAAAAGCAAGAGGGCCCCACAAAGGGCACACCCCAAACAGCAGACCGATTACAGTCTAGCTTTTAAGCAAAATCTTGAATATACTGTTTTCATGCTATAAAAATGGTAAAAGTACTGTAGGCGTTTCTAACATGGAAGCGAACCTACAATTCTGATGGCTCCAGGTTCAGCTGTATATTTGAAGACGTGGGAAAATCACTGAAAATCTTTTAATTCGGATATTTAAGATATTTAAGCTGTACTGTCTTATGAATTAAAATTTTCAGGGGTCAGAATAATTTACCAGCATCTCAGCAATGCATATAGTATAGGAAATCTAGTTCATTTTAGAAAGAGCTGAAGAAAGATTTAAGATGTGATGGTTGTTGGGATATTGCCGATATTGCTGCTTGCATTTAACCAATGTGAGCTAGCAGCATTTTAAATAAAAGGTATGCAAGTGCAGTTTCAGTAATGAAATTCTCACAGAAACTGTAATCAAATTCGTCCAATAACAAGTTGGATTTTTTTTATGTAAAATATTACAAGTATTTGTATAACAAGTACAACAAAAGTACAGCAGTTATCCCATGTAAGTTATGATATACTCCACGTTGACGTTTTGTGAATACATATTCTTGTTCCAGGAAACACCCTACCTTAACCCTAGGCTGAACATAAAGTTTCCACATGAGTCCACGTCACTCTTTCTGTACAAACCATTTACATTTAACGTTAAATAATTAAAAACGTGGAAATTAAACGTCATATATCTTTCTACCCGTGAAACACTGGATGTCAGGGATAAGCGGGTGGAAGATGGAAGGAAGCTTTATGACAATGTCCTACGTTTAAAAATGTTTGAAGGCATTTGGTTGGCTTGTGTTTACTTTATAAATGCATATAGTTATACAGTATTACATCCGTGTTTATAAATGCATATTGTTACCGAGTATTACATCTGTTTGTGGTATTACACAGAATTGCTATCAGTGTTGATCTTTCGCATAGACATCGGGTGGCGCCCTCATTTAGACCCAAACACGTGAGCTGTGTTGGGATGTTTCTCTGGTACCGTGTGGCGTCCGAATGACCGCACCGTCGGTCCTGAGCGGTGTTTCCCCAAAGGGTAGCAGGCTAGCTGGTCGGTAATGAAGTCAGCATGCGGCTATGCAACGCACACTTTCCAATAAAAAGCTGGCTAGTTGGGAGGATCGGTCTGAAAATAAGCGCGGACACAGCGCTGTAGTGTGTACGCATGACTTACAATGACATTACTGCAAACGACACCATCTGACTCGGCGCTGCTCCCGTGTGATATTCATTAGCTGTAAGTAACCCCTTTTGTTTGGTGATATTTATGTATTATGTTTTTAGTGTACGATAGGGTTTATTTTTTTATGATCAAATAGGATGATGTCGGTTTAGTAACCCGCGAGCTGCAGAGCTCGGAAGATGTAGCTTAAATGTAGTTGTTTACTTGGGTGTGTCAGACGTGGATAACATGGTTCACAATAACGTTCATAACCAATCGTATTGTTAAGATGTTAAATATGCCCCAGAATTACTTGACAATGAATGTAACAAACGGAGACGTGCTAGTTATATGTGCCATGAAATATGCACTATGAAACTATGAAATGTATTCATACCCACGTTTTTTGTATTTTTATCTTTGGATTATTTGCTATATAAACAAAAGAAATTGTATCTTTAATAGCGTTGTGGAGACTTTTCTTAAATGTCTGGGACCAAGTCTAACCTTTTTACAAAAATTAGATTTATTAGACAAAACCAACAACACTGAAATATCACTCCTCTATCCCAAACTGAGGATTATGCTTTTGTATGTGCAGTTTCTGATGCATGATATATATATAATATATATAATTCTGCCTATTTCCTTGGCAGACTCATTTTATCGCTTCTATTCACTGGCTCTTCTCACGATGAGTGGTCAGCGAGTGGACGCCAAAGTGGTCATGCTGGGTAAGGAGTATGTTGGGAAAACCAGTCTAGTGGAAAGGTTTGCACACAACCGATTCTTCTTTGGCCCATATCAAAATGTGAGTATGATTTGTTTGTCCTTGGTATTACATATGTTGTACTGATGTAAAATATAATTCACTTTTGAAAATGGATTGACGTTTTTTATTGTGCTTAGTTTAAATGCTAAGTGTTTCGTGGTGCTAAATAATGGAGTGTATTTTTGAAAATGTAGAAATCATTAAAGAACAAATGGCGACTTCTACAAAACAGGCAAGAGGCATCCCTGAATAATCAACATTCTATGATAAAAGTGTTTGGATTGAATTAGAAGTGTTTGAGACAGATTTCATTGCATTGGTCAAAGAAGAACCAATCTTAAAAAGAAACAAATGTTTTAACAAAATTTTTATTCTTACTAGAATATAAAATTAGAATTTAGTGATCAGTGTTGGCACACAATAACAACATGTGTCCTCTGGATTTAACCCATATGTGACATAGCAGGGGGCAGCTAATTCAGCGCCCCGGTAGCAGTGCTTGGGGGCGGTACCTTGCTCAGGGTACCTCAGTGGTGCCTTGCTGGTCAGAACCAGCAATCTTTCAATTACAAGTGGGCTTCCCTAACAATTAGGCCACCACTGATCACCACTTACCACCATAATCTCATAGGAAACTAATTTGTTCCTGAAAAAGTAATATTATACATTAGAGTACCTTGGTCCAAGGAGCAGGTAGTTCAGAATATTGCATAGACTGTATAGATATGCTGCATGAATGCATTGTGTATTTATGATAACGTCCAGACCAGAGCAGCCACCTAGTAAGTGAGATTGACTTCTGACCGTCCATGCTGAGGTGTTACCCAGGAACATAGCTCTGTTCATCACATATGTTGTCGCAGGGTTGTTTGAGAAGTGTAGGGCCAAAGTTTCTTTGTTTTCTTCATCTGCTTGGGGCAGAAGAACAGCCTCATGGGGAATTTGGAGTGTTGTTTAGAGAAGCCTGCAGATGGTTTGAAACTCAGTGAAAGTTGTGTGAACTTTACATGCTCATATAGTAGGCATGTTTAACATTCTAAGTTTTATTTTTTACTGTGTAATTTTTTTAACTGTTACCTCTCCATGTGGTTCAGCACGCGGAGAGTTTATGAGCACATGGTATGACAAATGTATAAATTTGCCAACAGACTATTGGAGCAGCATTTGTTGCCAAACAGATTCAGATGGGAGACAAAGTATTGACTCTTGGAATCTGGGTAAGACCTGTTGTAAGAGTTTTTTTGCAAGCTGGTTTCACAAAAAAAAAAACAAAACAATTTTGGCTCAACCAATATATACATTGGCCAAAATATCAGCCAATATTAAGGTTCCACAGATACAACCTTGCGCTGGTACCCCTAAATATGCCATCGCCATGTGCATGTGTCCCATGGAGAACCTGATTGGATGAAGAGAGAGTTTCTCTAGGGGGATGAATCACTCTTTTATTCTATTTTGTTAAATAGAATAGACTGCACGTTTTTTGTGAGAATGTATTTCCTTATTTTAAGGTACGGTTTGAATATGGTAAATCAACATAATAATATCAGTCAGTAAATTTTATCAATTGATAGGAACCTACTGTGTATTCAACAAATTCTGCCTTGGAGTTTTAGTGAAGGAAACCTTTGGATGTCACTGGTGTCTGAAAATACATGATGGCTATATACCACTGAAAATACACGATGCCTTTATACCACTGAAAATACATGAGGCTGAGTGTTTCTGCTGTAATCGACTTGTGCTAACCCCTTCTTCTTACCCCAGGACACAGCTGGATCAGAACGTTACGAAGCCATGAGTAGAATTTACTACCGGGGAGCTAAAGCCGCCATTGTATGTTACGGTAAATATTGGACCCTTTCAAAACTTTTACTCATCAGACTTCAGCCATACATTTACTCATGCAGAATATTTCAAAGTCCATTGGTCAAAAGTATTGATAAATACTCATTGAATACAGAATACTTTGATAATTAAATTTCTTTGTTGAAATCTCCAGTTACTGACCTGCTAGTAAAGATTGGGCCTTTCAAATCCCTGATAGTTTTGATTGGATGTAGTTTATCTAAGCCATTTGTCAGTCTGAAGCACTTAGTCTTCATGTATAAACTAAGATGTTCACCAAGAATATATTTTAGCAGGTTTGGTTATTTGCACAGCAGCCGTGTTGTACTTCGTTAGGCTTTATAGCTCCAAGAATTGAGGACACTGGCAGAAAGATTTCTCGCGTCAGTGTAACTACATTGTAAGCCTACTTAGCTCAGCAATATTGTAAATACCTCACTGTTTATCTTTGAATGCACTGTAATCTATATAGCTGTCTTCCAGATTTGACTGACAGAAGCAGTTTTTTACGTGTGAAGTTCTGGATAGAGGAGCTGCAAAAGTGTGAAGAAGTAAGTTTTTTTCTGTGAAACATCTTTATTTTCCTTTCTATGCTATCTGATTGGTCTCAGATGATTCATGCTTTGATGAATACCATGAACGTAAAGCATAGCATTCCACCATGATATTGTCGATAGGTGAATGGTTGTATAATGTTTAAAAATAAGTATTATTTTTTGTTCTCTTGATTTAAGCACTGCAAGATCTACCTGTGCGGAACAAAAAGTGACCTGATTGAAACAGACCGCACCATGCGACAAATGGACTACCATGATGTACAGGATTATGCTGAAGGTATGAACAAAACACAGCAGTTTTACTATTGCCTTTAAGGAGCATTACAGCAAACATTTCTGCAAACATTACTATAAACAATACTGTGAGCATTACTCCTAACATTACTGTAAACATTTCTGCGAGCATTACTCCTAACATTACTGTAAACATTACGGCGAGCATTACTCTGGACATTACTGTAAACATTACTGCGAGCATTAATCCAGACATTACTGTAAACATTACTGTGAGCATTACTCCAGACATTACTGTAAACATTACTGTGAGCATTACTCTGAACATTACTGTAAACATTACGGCGAGCATTACCGTGAACATTACTGTAAACATTACGGCGAGCATTACTGCATATTGTAACTTAAAATAGAGTAATTAAATGTAAAGAATAATTGAGCTTCTAGTAAGAAAAGATTAATGTCCTAAAATCCTTGTGTAGTTTTAAAAAAAAAAAAAAAAAAAAAAAGGATGGATTAGTCAAATATGCCGAGTAAAAAAAGCTGAACCAGTGGGTTGTTTCTAGATACACTGATGGTGGTGACATCACACCATTGCCAGCAAATGACACCACTTGGGCTGCACGATATTGGGAAAAATCATATTGCGATATTTATTCTTTCTGCGATATATATTGCGATATTGAGAAATCTAATTAGTTCAATAGCTGTATTGCAGGGGTATTCAACTAAAATTTAAAGAGGTCCAGTTAGAGAAAATTTCTTCAAGAAAAGACCTGGAAGATCTATTTAGTGTGTAGTAACTATTTAGTGTGACATTTAGTGTACATTTAAGTAACCTATCAGTTGTTTCCACATTGCATTAAATGAGTACCTGACTGTCAAATCAAATTAATTCAGTACAATTCAGTTTGAGATGCCTGCACACATATGTAACAGTACTTACCTTGTAAATAGTCTGCTTTTGTATTTAACCATGTAAATATACTTTTGACGTGGCTTATTTTAGGTTTATAATGGAATAATATAGATTTCCTGCTCAAGTCTGAAATCATGAGTGGCATGCCAGATGCTGAAAACATACAATTTTTGTTTCACCTGAGTTGATTTATATAACAACTTTATAACATTACTTTATACAGTTGTTAAAAAGCAGAAACTTCAACGAACATGAAATCACCAATAAACTATGTCTATTTATCCACCATGTTATATAATACATACTGTGTTTGAAAGCTTTTGGCTGTATGATTTCAGGACAGATCAGCCACTCTGTTAGGGACATTACGGCTTTTTGGTCGCTTCGCTGCTGCCATTAACACTAACGGCATATTAGCGCTGACAAAGGGCTGTACACGCCGAACTACGATTCACGGTTAAAGGCGTTTGACGTTCAGTGGCGTGAGAAGCAGCGGTTATAGCGCTAAACCACTACCGAAAAGAGTACAAACGCTGCGCCGGTTAAAATAAAAGCGTCCTGTCAGGTTTTGTTTTGGCTATCAGTCTGGGTTCATATGGGACAGCTTCTGGGTCCGGACCCCGACCGCGGTTCGCCTGTTAGTGACCGCTGCTCTATTGGTATAATTAATCATTCTAGAAAGATTGAGCTGATTTTGCCCAAATATAAT
>JAABNX020000002.1:7203310-7219858 GCA_015163995.2 Mormyrus lacerda | reverse complement strand
AGTCAGAGTATGGAATAGTCTTCCTGATAACGTAGTGCAAGCTGAATCCTTGGGTTCCTTTAAATCAGAGCTAGATACGATTTTAACAACTCTGAGCTAAGTTAAGTTCTCCTCAAGCGAGCTTGATGGGCCGAATGGCCTCCTCTCGTTTGTATAGTTCTTAACACGAGTGACAAAATAGCGCTGGGTTAAATGGTTAGCGCTGGGTTAAATGGTTAGCGCTGGGGTCGAGAATGTTTGTGATTGGTGGTTCATTATGTGATCGACATGTTTCTTAGCTTCCGGTGCAAAGCTATGTGTCGGCCTTGTATCCAAAAAACTTTTACATTAACCTAAATTATATGACAGACTTTTGTGGATTGTTTAAGAATAAGAACAGCGTGACATTTTTTAGTTTAGCAAAAACACCAAAAGCGTCATCCACGGCGCTTAATTTGCGTTACTTAACATCACACGTCCTGCGATGTGGCTATTGCACGTGCGTACATCGCGATGACGATGCTGAAACGATATATGGTGAGGCCCTACACACGACCGTGGTGCAGTAAGGATCCTCTACCCTTCCATTTGTCGATATGCCATCTGCCTCCTGCCCTGAGTGACTGCACACCAGACTAGTTCTGTATTTAGTGTAATAGTGAATTAGAAAAAAATGTTGTGCTAGGTATATATTTTTTGTATTGTATTGTGTATTTTTTATTTTTGTGACTGTTGCTTCATTGTTGACTGTACATAATGTCATGCTGCAGAAAAACAATTTTCCCAGGGATCAATGAAGTATACATACCCTGTCTATTCATTGTTGACAAATATTTCTCTTCCTGTCTGCAGAAATTAAGGCTGAGCTGTTTGAGACTTCCAGTAAGACCGGGAAAAATGTCGGTGAGTAAAATATTACCTTTCCAATGCGTGCTTCCAGTCTTTGTAGTAAATAAAGGTTTTAATAATGGTTTTATTTTAGTTTGTGCTGTAACATGATGCATTTTTAGGGCACCTGTAGTGAGTAACAGTTTTTTGTGAGGACGCGGACTGTGTCAGAGCTGCTCCTTGATGCCTTTGTTACAGATGAACTCTTTCAGAAAGTAGCAGAAGACGTCTATAACAGCACCACCTTCCAGCTCATGACAGGTGGGTGCTCCTTCATTTCGTCTTCTGTTGGGGGCTTTCTAAGGTTTCATATGCTTTTTAACTTAGCTCTTTTTAATTGTTCGTTGATGTGAAACTTCCTGTCAATAGCAGGAAAAGGCTCTTGTGAGAATGAAAGCCAACTCTTGCTTTTAGTTTCTTTTTCAGTGGCTTAAATGTCCTAATTATATACTCTGCTTCTTTTCAGAGGAAAAAGGGGTGGATCTGGGACAGACAAACAACTCCTATTTTTACTCTTGCTGCCACAATTGACAATGGGCCTTATGCAATTGGAAATGATCATCTAACGTAGGATTCTGGGTAGAAAAAAAAGAGGTTTGGGTGCCTTGTGCTCAGAGTCCAATTGAACAGAAGCTACACAGCAACCAAACACTGACACTGCTGAAAGACTCTGACACTGCTGAAAGACTCTGACACTGCTGAAACCTGGAATGGTTACACGTCTTCATCTTAGTGATATTACTGCTTATATTATCTTCTCTTCTGATTATTTTTATTGCTCGATTTTTCGTTTTTTTTATTCACCATCTGTTTCTGAATGTTGTAGCTGAATGCTTCATGGTTAAAAATGCTTTTTCAAATTTCTGGAATTTTTTCCAAGAACTGGTTTGTAGTTTGATTGTTGTTTTTATAAACGTGCCTGTCGTCTCCACTCCTCTGCTCTTTTCATGGATAGGATACAGAGGTGGGCTGGCAGTGGAATTTGCATGTTCTCCCCATGTCGCCCTCCCTGTGCTGAGCCCTGTGACGGGTTGGAGCCCTGTGATTGGTTGGTGCTCCATCTTGGGTTGTTCCCTGCCTTGTGCCCATAGGCTCCGGCCCCCCGTCACCCTGACAAACAGTTACAGAAACTGGATAGATGGATGGATGGATACTGAGGCATAGTTTGTGACTGGAGGGGCTCCTGCAGGAGGGGTCAGAGGTCACACCCCTGCTATTTGCTGTTCTTTTTTCCTCCTCTCGCCACATCCTTCAGCATTCGCTTCAGCAGTTGAGTTTGAAGCGATGGGGGTGAGAGTCTGTCCATGGCGCTCTCTCAGAAATGAGCGGATTGGTATTTCCGGGTAAAGAGGGAGAGTCTGCCCCTAGTGAAGGAGTTTAAGTTCATTAGTGAAGGTAAGAGTGAAATTGACAGGCAGGTAGGTTCAGAGGCGGAGGTGCTGTTGGCATAGTCTGCCAACGTGGGGAATCGGAGCTGAACTGCTGACGAGCCTCATGGTGTCGCCGTCCTGAGGGTCTCCAGTTGTGAATAATGACTGAAACGTCCCAGTGGAGTTCCTCCATAGGCTTGCCTGCCTATGACAGTAGCCATCTCACAAGCTTCGGTGCTATGATCATCTGTTCATACTGTTTTATGTCTTTAGTGTTCTTGAAGGAAGTAAATTAAAGTGATCTGCTTGGACTGCAAACGCATGGATACAACATGTGTTCAGTGTTGGGCGCAGAAGAACTACTTTTGAACTTACCGGAATGTCTCATGGCAATGTTTACAGCTTTCTAACATATGTGATACTTATTTAAGATAAGCTGAGTGTTTACAGTCAGGATTACACGTGAGCTGAGAACTGGAGTTTTATTGTAGCATTACTGATAAAGGTGTCATATTTACAGATTTATTAATGGCCTAAATAGAAAAACATGTCTGAATCAGGTGAAAATAGACTGATGCTAGTTCTCCATCTCTCTTTGAACTACTACCAATCTATGAAGGAACGCTAAATTGCCAAAAGTTCTGTGACCTGAATTATCTCAAATGCATTGCTGCCCTTAAGGTCACAGTTCAATAGGCCTCACAGTAGCCATTTGATAGAAGTGACCTAGACGTCATATTGTTCTCAGTAAAACTTGATGTAGTTTCTTTAATTTTTCATCATGTATTAATTTGACATGTATTAAAACAATGTATCAGTATTGGAATATGGGTATCAAACTGTTTACATGTTCTATTTGTACATCTATTAAAATGCTAAGACTGAAAAGGTAAGATGGATGATAGCAGGCAGTGTGCAAGCTGATTTTCTCTGGGGATGAAAACTACAGCATCGCTGCAAGTACCCTCAGGGTGTTCACCATTGTTACCATATTGCTGTGCACAATATTATATTTTACAACTTGGCAAAGTTAAATATTCAATGTCACTCTGTGAAGCACACAATGGCAAGAACTGTTCGGAAGTTGAGTGGTGGTGTGAATACCTAATTCAATACTGAATAAAATGGATTCATTTAAAGGTTTTTTTTAATTATTATCATTATTGTTTTTTTAAACACCACAATTCACATATGGATTTTTTCCCAGAGTGATGCATTATGGTGACCTGTTGACTACATATGTGCCGCTGATTGCAGGCAGCAGGGTGATTAAGAACAATAACAATTCAGCGTATCACCACCCATGTGAAACAGTA
Organism: Mormyrus lacerda; assembly: GCA_015163995.2. Classification (NCBI taxonomy): domain Eukaryota; kingdom Metazoa; phylum Chordata; class Actinopteri; order Osteoglossiformes; family Mormyridae; genus Mormyrus; species Mormyrus lacerda. Next base: position 7,216,305 of record JAABNX020000002.1, on the reverse strand, counting down.
AATCTGGATGCCCACGGTGAAAAAAGTTTGGTTAGGCAGCCAAGCAATTAGAATATGAAATACAGTTAGAATAATAACCGTTACGGTCACCTGTCAAGCACGGGGTGTGGTAAAAAAAAAAGGGACTTGTGACTGAACAGGTAGCTTGTTCCATACAGTAATCTTTATTATATACAAAGGACTACAGTACAGTTCGGCGACCCTCTCAGGGCAGCAGTGTTTCTAGTTCGTAAGAATAGTTTCTCTGCCTGTCCGGACCGAGGAGCAGAGAAACGGGGGGACCCGAGGGAGGACCCGAGGACAAAGGGCATGAACACATTTTCAAAAATTACAGTGGAGGGGGGGGAAACTAGCCAACGCAAACAAACAGCTATAGATCAGTCAAAGACATCGGAACAGGGGAAGGTGAGAGGCCAATGAACTGGTTATATGGGAATATAGAAAAATACATATACAGAATAGACACACTACTATGAAACTAAAAAGAAAACGTCCGCAAATAATTTCAGGCAATGAGTTAATTATAACAGCTATCAGTGTAATGAAGGGCAATTTAATATATTATGTGAGGTAAACATATTCAGGATACTAATACTAATTTGCCGAACCGTCTAAATCTGGGGTTCCAGCAGGACCTGTGAGACGTGAGTCATCACAACATCAGCATATTACCTACATGCTGTCAGTGGTAAATATTGTTTTGCTCCTTTTTTTCACGGCCGAAAACATAATGACCCAAATGAGTTATGTAACTTCCTCTGTAACCCATTGAACATACAAGTCGTCAATAAATATTTTACATGCTACAGATAAACTAGGACTGTTAGGTGACCAGAGAGCTGTGTCGTCTTTTTAATACTCAGCATCACTATGCACTTAACTCCCAGTTATGCTTCGCCACAATTAGTTGTAACATATATCTAGTTAATAGATACAATCAGATGGGTAGTGGTGTAAATATATGCAAGTAGAAAAATAACTGTAGTATTTAAAGCGTCGTTACTCTGTAATATTACCGCTTTCCTCAGGATTGCGACATCTGTCACTGAGCCATGTTCATGTGTCCTGTTGAAGCAAAGATACATGCCAACAAAAGAAATGCTGATACCATAAGGGAGCAAATCAAGGGGAAATTCAGTTACCTCTTCTCTATATTACCTAGAAATGATTCATCATTTCAAATGTGTAAATGGCAAACATCAAAATATACATATTTTTATTGATGGCCCCAAATGTAAAATGATCAAAATGCAACGTATATGCAATATATTACATCTTTACGGATCACACTCAGAATGGGAACTTCAGTCGCTCCACAAAGGCGGTGTCCTCTGTGTGGGTGTGTGTGTTATAATTTAACCATTAGAATCACAACATTTTAGTCCATCCACTTTATATAACTGCCTATCCTATAATGGTCTTGACAATCCAAGGCCTTGACTGGGAAGCAAAGATGCCAGTATATTGCAGGAGCTAAAAAGCTTCTTAAAAATACATAACTTAATTACATATTTTAAAAAAATCATGATTTGCATTCAAATTTTAAATGCGTTACTATGTAATGTTACCTCTGTCACATGGCAATACCATATGCTCAGAGACGGTATCACACCTGTCTTTCAGGTGATATACGTGTGACAAATATACTGGGAGACAATCCTGGTTTTCTTCATAAACCAGCTACATTTGGTCTTTCCATGCTGAACAGACCACATATTAATTATTATTTCCAAGTCACATAGAGATAAGGTAAAAGTGTGGTGGGAAGAGGTAGAAGTAGAGTTCTTAAAGTTAATATCATCATTTCATTAATAAATGGGGACTCTTACAGCACAGAAGTGTACGGTACGAGATTTGCTGTGTACTTACACTCTGTGCAAGGATTAGCATTTGGTTGGTGGGCAATATGGACCCAGTCTGAGCAACCAATTACTCAAACACCCCTCTAACCACCCAGTGAACAGACAGCCTGGTTAACTAGGTCTATTGGTTGAACTGTGGAGGGTAACATGAAAGAACATCAATGTTAGACGGTGGATGAAAATCCATATTATTTTACTGTGTATTATAACTGAAGATAGTCTCATTATATACATACAGTATGTACTTGTGACAAATTAGTTTAATCGATCAGAGCTGTAGATTAAACTTTCACTTTCACACACAAAAGTGCACACACAATTCCATGATTACGAAGCTAACTGACTTCATTACTGACTTAAGGACATTCTCACAGGCTGCTCAGTGTCGATGGGTCTAACTTCAGAACAAAGGGGAATACAAAGTACATGGCAGACTGGGGGTGGAGACAGCGGCTGTGTCTGCGGCAGTGCAGAGAAACGCAGCCTCGCTGTGGTCTCGCTCTAAAGCAGCATCCATGGACTCACTGACTTGAACTGAGTGAACTTCATTCCTTAAACAGCAGAGGCTGTGGGATCGGTGCGCAGCTGAGTCTTCGCCGCGCAATGACGTTCCGACTGATCGTTGAAAATGTAAGAGTACAGTGACAGAACAGTATACAGGATACGTCATTCAAATCCACAGCAATAAAAGAAAATAAATAAACCTAAAATCCTCAGGTGATCTGAATAAATGATTTAAAGACATGAATTCAGTGGTACGTGTGAATGTACATACGCTGCTGGAGAGTTCAGAGAAGAGAGGGAGATGTCTGTAACTGGAATAAAGTGGATTACATTCCGGCATGACTGGAATAAAGTGGATTACATTCCGGCATGACTGGGGTATTTCTAGATCCCATTTAAGGTCATTCCGCTAACTTTTGCCAAACGAACAACTGAATGTGGTTTAATTCACCGGCAGATGAGATGCTAATTGTTATCTGACAGAGAATATATTCACTCTTGCCAGAACTGGTAATAATTTGGCCTTTGCAGTGTTCACAGTTTAAAGGGATGTGTACTATGCCACAAAACAAACAAGATTAATAAATTGCAGCTGGTGAAATGCACATATTCATGTTCTATGGCCCCGTACAGCTAGTACTCATTCTGCAATGAAAACTGCAGGAATGAAGACTTCACAAGAGAACATCAGATGGGCTGCTTCCAAACCAAATAATCAACTTAGAGGACGTAGTTCCTGATGCACACACATCGCACAAATCCGTGAGGCAATCTAGGAAGTTAATAAAATATCATTCGTGTTAGCACTACCACAGCTCTACCATGGTGTCTGATATTAGATGGTCTTTGGTATTGAGCTTTGCGGTGGGTTGATCAATTGTTGTATATCAAAGAGGGTCAAGTCTATTTTAAGACACTGCAACTTATTTGTGTTTATCCACCATTTGCTTGCTCAGTTGATCTGCTTGCAGTTTAAGGAAATAAAATAACTGCTTTGGGTGTAATTCCAACGGTGTAAAGTCACGTTACCGGTAAGTAAGAAATGAGGCCAGGCGCAACGTTCGATATGTCGCCTTTGTTCATCTGTTAAAAGAGCACTCTCATTTGTCTGCTAAAATCCCTACATGAATGAATATATCTGTATGCTTCTAAGTATGAACGCAGTTCTTATTGAGCCAAATTGAGTGGATCAATTAAAGTCTGGACATTATTATTAATAGTTAAGATCTGACAAGTAATATGTTTTGTATAAAAAAGTTATTTTTAAAAACAAAATAACTTGCAACTGGGTAAGAAATCATTTGCTAAGACCAAGCCTAAAGCATGTAATATTACTTAACAAGGGAATTGATAAATACTAGAGGTCGCAGAACTCTTCTGGGTATTCTTAGCTCATGGTGCATTTATCTTGGCATTTGCTTATAAAAGCAACCTTCCAGCTCTCATTAAGTAGCTGCAGTGCTGATTTTGGCCTTAAACTTTTGCATGTTTGAGTTTCCCCCCCAGAAGAGTTTCAGATTAAAATGTAAACAAAGTAAACAAAGATGAGCATACAAAAGTCCAATCTCACAATAAAACAGCACCAGATATTAAAAATGTATGAATGCGAAAACTTGAGACCACACAGACAAAACTCCATAGCACCAGTTCCACTCCCCTAAGGAGACGTTAAAGACGGCTGGGAGGTCGGGGTCGGGGTCTGGGAAGAACTGATGGAACTAGCAGCTCTTTGACATTCTGCAGGGACCGTCTGAAGGTGTCGCATGCATGCAGAAAGCAAAGGTTTAACTGTGTACCGGGTCTCCGCTGGTTGGTCAGCCTCCTTCAGCTCTCCCCACATGTCACTCCCCCATTTTAGACCCGCATCTTGGAAAAGCCTTTTTATAGTCCAGGGATGTAGGAAGGACCTTTCCATTGGCTCCCGTTAAGTCTCCGGCCCTCCCTACGCCCTTGGCTTTTGACTTTCAATCACTTCTCCTTCCTCTTCATCTAAGTACTCAGGGTCTTCATCATCCATTGTCGGCCCATCCTCTACCTCCAGGTCTAACCCTTCATCCTCCACAATCTCTCCATCCTCTTCTTCATAGTCATCTGCATCCTCTTCATCCAGCCCAATCACCTCTCCATCTTCAATCTCTCCATCATCCTCAAGGTCTTCTTCTTCACCAACATCGTCGTCATCCTCGTCATCCTCATCGTCTTCGTCATCTTCTTCCACTTCTTTGTTGTCCCTAAATTGAGAAGCAGAAGAACCCAGGATGCTTTTAGGGGCACTGGACACGTAGGGGTGGCTGGGGGCGCTGTATAGAGGCAGGGGGGCGGAGCTGGTCACGGGGGGAGGCCGTCCATTGGTGGCTTTGAGGGCGGGCTGAGCGGCAGCCACCGAAGGTGCCGCAGTAAGCGGTGGAGGAGCCACACCGACTGCCTTCAGGGGTGGTAGAACATATTCGCGGATCTCTCCAGGCTCCAGGGGGTCAGGCCCACATGGATCGTGCTCGCTACAGGAGAGGCGACCATCCAGCTTGGAGATGAATAGCATCCCCTCGCGGTGCTGCTTGCAGAAGGAACTGGGGCACATTTCACAGAAGGAGGCTGCTTCCTTCCCACACACATCACACTGGTGCCATGGACACTCCCAGCGCCCTACAACAGCCAATGAAATAACAGCAGCAGATTCAGACTACATAGATCTGACTGAGAAGCAGAAATATGGGTGGTAACCGATACAATTAGAAGACTTGTCATATAAAAGGTTCATGCAAGTCCAACCAAATGCTGTAAAGCAGGTCTTCCCAACCCAGCCTTCAGGGACCCACAGACAGTCCAGGTTTTTGTCCCACACAGCTTCATACTAGATAGTCCACACTTTTTACTCCCTCCCTGCTACTGGAAGGGAGCAAAAATGTGAACTGCCTGGTAGGGAGCTGGAAGGGAGCAAAAACGTGGACTGTGCAGCTGGGAAATACTGTAGTAAAGGGGTTGTGTAAAAGGCAAGAGAGAAATGGCTAAATAGGTATTTCCTTTGAGATCAATGAAGTATATCTACCTGTTAAGATTACACAAAACGATAATGTACGATAATGATATTAGACCCCGTTACGACAAAAGCTGAGAGATACAGACCTGCTGGTCTCTTCGAAAGCTTGAGGCAGTCGGCGTGGTAGACTTTAGGGCAACCAGGTTTCTTGCAGGATACAACCTGTCCTCCATCACCACAAGTGAAACACTCATCCTCTCGCTCCTTGGTCACCTCTAGTTGGCTTTTTCGCTTTACTGCAGCCTTTTTCTTCACTTTTCGGGCCTTATCCTCTGCTGAGGGCTGGTTCTACGGCCAAAAATTCAACTTAAACACCTCAAACAATACAATGAGGAACACGGTGCGCTTTCTCTGCAAACTGAAACACTGTGGTATTATTCCATACAGCTAGGAATAACCACTCCCTATTAAATACAGATTAACTTCAGAAGGTAGACGGAAGGTCATTGTTACTGCTCCGTTTTTGAAAGTAAGCCAAGGAACATCCCTCAGGTCTCCGGCGCTTGTCGATTCATCACCTTTGGTCTCTCGCCCAAGAATCCGCTGCAGTTGGGTGCCCCGCATTTACAGACTGTCTTCCCATTGCCCAGACATTCCAGATTGTAGTTGAATGTGAGTTCCACACCTAACAAAAGACACAAAGATATACCTTATCTCTCTAAAGCTATACCCAAAAAAACGGCAGTCTCCTGCCACACTCCACCTTATGTAGATACATCATGCAACAGAAAGAGCAGAGGATTATGGGTCAGACTAAGAGAACGGCCCACCAGCAGGGATGTCCACCAGTGCAAAGAGTCCAACCCGCGTGTCCCCATTAACGGTCCACTTCTGTGTCTCACAATTGGGCTGGCAGCTGTGGTTCATGAAACGCGCCTCATTGCCCTTAGGTCCAGCGTCAATGATGCGATCCTGCAGACACAACACACACACATTCTATAGTAAAAGTAATAATTAAGAGGAAATACAACACAAGATCAAATAAATTAAGGCTTCAAATGTATATTTTCCCCACCGTTCTTCATAGCTTAGGCAACCTATTAAGTCGGGGTTCTTTCTGAATGTATGGTGCAAGGACTTCCTTGGAAGTTAAGGCGAAATGAACAGAACAGTGCAGAGAGAACTCACAGCTACGTAACAACATCAATGTCCATCAACAATCCCTGTCGGTACCAAAATACAGTCGATGTTCTTCACTTCTAGCCAAGTAGGTGTCACCTTGTCCAAAGTCAGCATGTAGAAGTTGCAGATGTCGTTCTCCTGGGCGTGCTTGATCCGAGTGCGGCACTCCTCTTCATCAATCACCTCGCCAACATACTCATTCACAAACGCCCCCTGAAAAGTGCAGCACGCGGTCACAGAAATTTAAACAGTTCGGTCATTAAGTCTTTAATTCCTGGATGAAGTCTACTGCATGTACGCTTAAGTAATTAGACAAGCTCCTAGCGATCAACTAATTTGTAATTTAATTAGATTTGCTGTATTCTGAAGCAATGTTTGCTTTTTAATTGTGGAAAATTAAACATTTCTGTTTCATTGCCTTGCAGTGCGTTTGGGTGAATATCTTGTTCAGTCGGCCTGCGGTCATATCTTGGCTTCACATACCTTCTTGATATGGGTGATGCTGCGCAGACCCCAGCCGCGTGCCAGCGTGCGGAAGATCTCCACCTGGGTGTATTGGCGTTTCGTGAAGCACTGGTTCTGGCAGTGCTCACCGGCCGGGCACACCTGAGGGTGGCACTCGTACATCAGCATGCGGTTGATGCACTCGGAGTCCATGCCGCAAGGGTTTTCATCGGTCGCCTTGCAGTTGCAGCGGGGGATCTCTGATTGGTCGGCGGTGAAGATCTGCACTTTACCTATTGGCCGGTTCACCTGCATGAGCAGAGAAGTGATGAATGAGGAGCAAAGAAACGGGAAGAATAAACCAGACATTCAGCCGATACAGCAACCTTGCATGAAGCAGGCTACTTTATGATCTTTCTTCTGACCATCCAATGATATCATCTGATACCTTAATGTGCCTGTAAGAGGGGGGTTTTTTGTCGTTCTTCCTGTCCTCCTGAAGCTGCCTGATCTCCTTCTCAGCTTGCAGTTCCCGGAATCTTTCTGCAGCTTCATGCAGTGCTGGAGACACATAATCACCGTCACGCCGGAGGCCAGACTCTCCCGGCAAAGAGCAGAACTAACCCTCCGTTACACGCCCTAGCTGGGGCTCACTGCCTGAAGCTCCTCTACCTTTCTTGTAGATGGCGTCAGCGCCCTTTCCCATCTGCTCTTTGTTGTTGGCGTCGCCTTCCATGTAGGGAAAAACTCGGGCCTGGTAGGTCCACAGGTAATCTTTGGAGCCAAAGAAGTGCACTGGAAACTCGCCCACGTCGTGCCTCATGCGGAGGATGTTATCAGGGATACTTTTTGGGTGGCTGACCTCTGCAGGCCACCACCTGCGCAGAGACAGAACACAGCAAGGATTAACCAAGAAAGGCAACCATATAATGCAGATGTCACAGTGTGCAAATGAACCCTGAAGTCAGTCATAGAAATCATTGGAAAATTAAGTTTTTATCATAAACAAAATCTATGACAAAACCACACACCAATGAATAAAATTTAGCACCTGGGTTTGAAAAAACCTTGAAATTGCCATATATCTCGGTAAAATTACTCTTTGTACACAGCAACGTTACATTAGATACACATTAGTTGCTCTGACCTGTATCGGCCCACTTTGACCCACACGATCTCCTTGTAATGGGGTTTCTTTCCAGCCCGGCAGTCGTTGCAGTACCAGCTTCCTTCAGGCATATCGATATTCAGACACTCGCGATGAAAAGCGGCAGGACATGATTCGCAGCACAGGAGGCTGCCCCCTACAGGGAGAGAAATGGTATGGCCAGAATCGATCAACAGACTTGAACCAGCTTGGGGCCTAGAGGCACAGAGAGGCGGAACAGGATACGGAAGGAAGGCACGCTGACCCTCGGAGCAGACAAAGCACCAGCTGACATTGACGTGCTCGTGATTGCGGCAGCCTTTGCGAGGAGTGAAGTGGTTGGGACACAGGAAGCTGTTGTTGGCCAGGATGACGCTGCCGGCGGCCATGCAGTAGTCGTTGGCGTGGTAGGCGACGGGGCAACGCACGCAGCGGGTCAGGCGACCTGTAGAAGGTGATCCAGGGGCAGGTATCAGTGCACCGCTGGCTAGAGAGTGTTTATCAGACTTAACGATACATACTGCATGCAGTGTCAGGATAAATCCGGTGCTAGTGACACGAATGAAATGGTAGCAGTGTTGCAGTAGGCGGACTCACCTTTGGTGCTGGACGGATTGGCGGGGTTGGTGATGTAGCAGGACAGACAGGCGTGGAGGGAGCAGCGGAAGCCTCGGCCCTGGGGCAGAGTGGGCGCGTGCTTGGCGACGCACTCGCCGTGGTAGAACTTCCCGCACACCGGAATCATGCAGCGCCTGACATCCGTTCCTGGCTTCTTGCACACGAAGCAGGTGTGCACGCCTGCGGCACATCGCCAAAGACAGCTAGCGTATAGGAATGGGGCCTGAGGCACGAAATGGACACCGCTGTGCTACTCTCATTGTACAGTGACAATAAAGATATCTTGTTACTTGAATCTTTACTTCCATGTCAGTCAATAACCGATACAATAACAAAACTTAAATAAACCATCCATTTAACCATTGACTTAAAAGCATATTCGCGGATTAAATACAAGTGTATAGACATGTTTAAAATTTTATAGGATATAACTTAGAACACTGGAATAAACGTCTAGGCAGTGCAATGAGGAAAAGACGTGTTCTTCCAGAAAAGGACTGTCAGGACATGGGGGTAAGAGGGAGGAATGGACTGATTTTATTAGTGCCCTCGGGATATTTCAGGCGGCTGAACAAAGCGCACAAGAACCACAGTTTTTCCTCTATAATTTAAAAGGTCAGAACCATAAAACAAAGAACACTGGACCAGGGGGCTCAGCAAACATGCTTTACACTCTTAATACAATTACTGTAGCTACAGGTGGATTTGCCTTTAATGTCATTCTGCGGGTCCCCACATCTCCGTCATATCGGTCGCCACTGTATCAGGTACATTGTGTGGATATCACAACTCCCCTATGAATCTATATTCTCTATTATTCATATTTATTAGTTATTATTCTCATTTGCTGCACCATTCTGTTGTGGCAAAGAGAGAGCCGAGTAGGAAGGCAAAGCTATGGATTTCCAAGTCGATCTACGTCCCTCCCCTCACCTACGGTCACGAGCTTGAGGTACTGCGTGAAAGAATGAGATCGCTGATACAAGCAGCAAAATGAGTTTCCTCCGCAGGGTGTCTGGGCTCAGCCTTAGAGACAGGGTGAGGAGCGCGGACATTCAGGAGGGGCTGAACAGAGCCGCTGCTCCTCCGCTTCGAAAGGAGCCAGCTGAGGTGGTTTGGCATCTATCTAGGATGCCTCCTGGACGGCTCCCTGGGGAGGTGTTTCGGGCATGTCCAGCCGGGAGGAGGCCCCGGGGCAGACCCAGGACACGCTGGAGAGATTATATCTCTGGGCTGGCCTGAGAACGCTTTGGTATTCCCCCGGAGGAGCTGGAGGAGGTGGCTGGGGAGAGGGAGGTCTGGGCATCTCTGTTTAGACTGCTGGCCCCGCGATCCGACCCCGGATAAGTGGTGAAAAATGAATTAATGGATATTCTGCACTTTATGTATACGCACTGCACTGCGGTCCGGGAGAATGTTATTTCGTGCCACTGTATGCTATGGAATGTATATAAATGGTAAGATGATAAAGACCTACTTGATTTGACCTGAAGTATAAAGAAATGTGCTTCACATGCAGCATTAGCTCCTATATGAGATTCAGAGAGTTATTGCACATGCTCTCTCTGTGTGACTCTGTAGTCGCGGTGCCGTGTGCTGGGCTGTTGATGGGGCACCTACCTGACGTGCACTCCTGACACACAAAGCGACCCTGGGGCATCTCTGACAGGCCGATGCACTCCAGGTGGAAGGCCCCACAGCACTGGCCCTCGCAGAGCAGCAGTTCCCCCGTTTTCTCACATACCTGGGTGAGTGGGCGGGGCCAAAGATCAGGATCGCCAGCCAATGGGACGGCTCGGAGGGCAACGGACGCTTCTACGGCACTCACCTGACACACGTTCTCCTTCATGGAGGCGGCGCCCCCTTTCTCCACCATGGATTTCTTGCCCCCAATGAGCCCTGATTGGCCCAGCAGGTTGTCCTTGGATGATAACTGGCTGTCATCATTACTAGACGAAAAGCCCTAAGCCAACACAGGGAGCTGTGATCCAACAGCGGATACTCAACAATTCCCACTAACGTTCACGGCACTCTGTCCTCCAGGGACCCTGTTCTTTAACCTTCAGCTGAACTAGACAGGTAAACTATCCAGTTACAAAACAATATTGTACTACTTAAAATAGTATTACTCAGTAAAGGCTCAGCTAAGAAACCAAATAAAATAGTACTGCTGCATTTTTTATTCTTCCTAGCCGTGATTCAAATAGATTCTTCATGCACAATAACTATGTCCGAATTCAGGGTTTGCATTCTTCGAAGGACGTAGTCTACGTAGCATTTGTAAGCTGCGTCTTTCGAAAGTCCATGCGATGCATCTTGGGATATATCCAATGGATAGATCATTCACAACAATTCACGGCAAAAGGAGGACGCATTCCTAGAGCATATGGGAAGGAGCCTCCGATATGCGACAGCCTCGTCACATCGGCATGACGCCACCAGACTTCGAATGAAACATCAGGAAAATGCAGCTCCTGAATTTGGACGCAGCCAATGAGCTCTTGACCTCAGTGTGCAGCTGTAACTGACCTCTGGGTCCAGACCACCCTCCGTGTTTTCAGGTGGTCCTTCATCTGCAACCACAGTTAGATCCCAGTCACTCTCCGCCTCTAGACTGCTGTGGTCCGAGGCCTCCTTCAATGGGGGGAAGGACTCTGCCTTTGGCCGCCTCTTCTTCTGTTTATGCGACTGCTGCACAGAACCTGAGAAGCAGAAAAGCCAGTTAATCGCATACAGGGGCAGCGGATGGCTTGGTGGCTGAAAACATTACGGCTGTCGCTTGAGGTTCCTGAAGAATGTCAGATGTTGTACACTTGAGCAAAAGAATATCAGTGTCAAATTCTCAAATTTAAAAAACTGGTGAAAATGCAAAACGTACAATATAATGTACAATGGCTGCATAGCTCAATGGCTACCTCTAATCCCCTTAGTCGTGTGTGTGAATCTTTACGGTCTGCATGCGTGGGTTCGAATCCCTCCTCGTCGACTCTTTTGTGGGCAGTGGTGGCTTAATGGCTAGGGAAGCGCACTTGTAATTGAAAGATTTGAATCCTTGACCAGCAAACCACCACTGAGGTACCCTGAGCAAGGTACCACCCCCAAGCACTGCTCCCCGGGTGCTGAATTAGCTGCCCCCTGCTATGTCATATATGGGTTAAATGCAGAGGACACATTTCATTGGTGTGTCAGCAATTACTACTGATCTTCAAATTCTTCTTCAATAATGTAATATAATAATCAGCAACAAAAAATATTAAACTCAATCTAAAATGTGAAACTGTAATTGCTTTGGAAAAAGACATTAGGAAGCAGATAAAAAATACAATGGCTCCCAGACTGGTAGGAACAAGTGACCATGAGAGTTACCATTACACCACATGCTAAAGATGCATGTTCATTATGAGAGTTATCATAACAACCACATGCCAAAGATGCACGTGTATTATACTGCAAATCACAAACAATACTCACCTGAAAAGCCAACATGACACGGCGTCGATCCAGAAACGTCCTTCTTTGCAAACTTAATCTGCAACAGACATTCGTATTTACTAAAGGTGGCCGCACTCGCAACGTCAGACAGTGATGTGCGATGACACACATAAGAAAAGTACACAAACAAAGAACAAAGCGAATGCTCTGTGGAGGGGCGTGTTGATGAGCTCGCTGGACCCCTTTGCCTGTGTGCCAGGTGGCTGCCCTCACCTCTGTAAGTAACTCCTCTTTCTCCTGGATTCCCGACTTCTCCTCTGCCCATTTACCTTGTTCCCTACACTCCTGAACCTCCAGAAGAGGGGAAGGAGAAAATAAAACAGGAAGGGGAAAAAATTCTCTCTTTTAACGTCATGCATCGGGCTGGAAGACCTCGGCGTGAGGTATAATCCCCACATCAAGCTACTGCCCTGTGTCCCAGCATTCTTACTGAGTTACTGGCACGTTCCGATCCCATTTCATTAAGCAAACACAAAACGACAACAGAAATGCACATGAAATGAGGTATGAAACGTGTGCAATGGAAAATGGAGCATTCTAAAGAACGTCTGTGATGAAAATACCTTCTTTTTTGGGACCACAACAGGTTCTGCTTCGATTGAGCACTCAAGGATCTTCTTAGTAGGTTTCCTCTGTCGCTTTTTGTCCTGACATTCTGGAGACGAAAAAAGCGAATCCGTAAATGTTTCAGACAACTTCCCTGAACCTTTCAACTTTCCTGCTTTTTGTTTTTCTTTTTCTTCTTACCTTCAAAAGAGCGAGTGGGAAC
>JAABNX020000002.1:7181902-7195062 GCA_015163995.2 Mormyrus lacerda | reverse complement strand
CACTCTGCTGAAGGGGACACACACTACAGGCAACTGAGAAAAACACAGGCCAGCCTGGAGGGTCTGCACTCTGCTGAAGGGGACACACACTACAGGCAACTGAGAAAAACACAGGCCAGCCTGGAGGGTCTGCACTCTGCTGAAGGGGACACACACTACGGGCAACTAACTGCATACATTTGGACTCCAGGTCATAACCAACATGTGTAGAGGAAACCCATGAAATACAAGAACATGGAAACTCCACATACAAGCTGAAGCTGAAACCTGGAGAAATAAAGCTACACACCAAACCACCCACAGCTGCCCATTCAGAATAACAGCTGCTTATCTGGCTTATAACATACGTGTTCTGAACCTGTTTCACTGTGTATTGTGTATTGAGGGAAAACACCGTAATGAGTTTGATAGTAATGCATCATAGGCCACAGCTTGCCGAATTACATGCTAATGAATCAGAGGGTTGCTTGTCATTTTTACTTGTCTACCATGAATTCATTTCTAACAGCGTTAAGAATAAGTGAAGAAGTGTTCACCGGAGTTCTAGCTCCAATGCTATATGCACCTGAAGTGCAGCCTAGCTGCACGTGACAGCGTCTATGTTTGCAATGCGCCATTTCCCTCACTTGTATGTCGCTTCGGACAAAAGCATCTGTTAAATATGAAAAATGGCGTCATAAAAAAATCTGGTTTTTGAATGACTAGAGATAAGAAACTATCCGGTAACGTGTTACATTAACTGTACCTACATTATGCATTCATGGAACATCCAGTGCACCTTCATAACGCATTCATTATGCATTCGTAGAACATTCATAAACAACATGCAAATATATCAACACAGGGGTCTCTAACTCCGGTCCTGGAGAGCTACTATCCAGTAGGTTTTCTATCCTACCTGGCTTCTGATCAGCCAAATCTGCTCCTGGTATTTAACTGAGAACTAGTGCGGCTCATCAGAAGCCAGATAGTATAAAAAACCTACTGGATAGTAGCTCTCCAGGACTGGAGTTAGAGACCCCGACCTCAACGTGTCTTAAATCATTGCATTCATAAATTTGGCAAGAAGAGGTCATTGTTGACACACCACAGTGCACAACAACGAAATGTGTCCTCCGTATTTAACTCATATGTGACATGGTGACATAGCAGGGGGCAGCTAATGCAGCACCTGGGGAGCAGTGCCTTGGGGCGGTACCTTGCTCAGGGTACCTCAAGGGTGCCTTGCTGGTCAGGGATTTGAACCTGCAATCTTCCAATTACAAGTTTGCTTCCCTAACCATTAAGCCACTACTGCCCAGATAAGACCAGTATGGCATACATCAGTAATATATATTATAATCGTATGTTTGTTATTGACGTATGCGGAAGTCGTTAATGTATCTTACGATGTTAAGCTATGCCTTCTTGCTGCTTATAAATGTTCTACGAATGCATTATAAAGATAATATGAAGGTGCAGTTCATGTAAAGTGTTACCAACCATTATACTACTGTAAGTCTCAAAAAGCAAAATTGCAACACTGTAGTCATAAACTACTTGCATTCACTGGAATACGAAGTGAAACAATGTATGTTCAAAATTACTCAAAAATAATTCAGACTGTATGTTAAAAGTGGCATGCAACAAACACTTAAAACAGAATAAGGCAGAAGACCAAAAAATACAAATATATCTACTTGTTGGTCTAATTTCACAAGGGATTTAGATAATGGGTCTGGTGGGTGAAGAGGCTCTTAAGGTAAATTGCTTTATATAATAGGAGTTAGACACCTGAAGAATAATTCATTGGCAAGAACAGAAGTGCTTTGCGAAATGGAACTTTTTTTGACATTTCCATTGATGTCGTACAAAAAAAAAAAAAAAAAAACTAAAGGCAAAACATTCTTGTCTCAAAGAATAACCAAGGATAGACAAACAATACTGTACGTGAAAATGATTAATGCCAGTCATAGAAGTCAGATACAAAAACACAGAATATAGGAATCATTGATTTAGTGAAATAGAGGAAAGTGATGAGGATATACTGATATAATCTTACAGGATTAACTTTTGGGCCTTCGGATGAAGAGGTGCAGTGGTCAGCGGAGTCGTGAAGCGGGCCACTGCCAACAGCAGCTATTCCAAAACCAGGCGAGCAATTCTCCGACGCGAGCTCCTCGCAATCACTGTCTGAATCCTCGTCCCAACTCTCCACGTGAGCCAGATCGCAGGGAGGCGGTGGACACTTTCTCAGCGGAGGGCAATAGCTCATCATGCTCTTGGCCACCAAAGTCTTGTGAAGACCAAGGTCTTGTTTGCTTGCAGTGAAATCCACCCCGGGGCTTTCAGAAGTGCTTGTGTCATCAGCCTTCGCCTCTCTGTCTTTCTTCGACGAGTGTTTCAACAGCGGCAAGTCCTCCCCATCTTTACTGTCTCCGTTCTCGAATAAAGTTGATTCAAAGTGCAGGCAGCCATTGGTAATTGGACTGGTGTGCTCCTGGCAGACTGGGCTGGCTGGGGCAGAGCTGGTCTTTACACCCTGGCCAGCCAAATAATCTCCCGTTTCGTGGTTGCCAGGCGATGGAATCGTGTCCTTCAGGGCAGTCATGTATTCAGTACCCCCTATAAGGCTCTGCTCGTGCAAATCATTATGACCATGGAGGTTCCTCTCCGGCATTCCCAGGTCTGGCCTGTGCACCATCGAGGTTAAATCCTGGAGCCTTCTCAGGGGACTGTAGCAGGACAAGCCGTGCTGGCTGTACATATAGGACGAGGCAGGTCTGAAAGTAGATGACGTTGACAGTTGCAGGGAGAGTGGCGAGTCTAGCCCAAGGTTGGCGCCATACTGCTTTCCGTAGGGAGTGATGAGACCACCGGCACTCTGGTGCTCCTGCGAGCTGGAGCAGCACTCAAAGGGATCCCTAACTGTCAGTTTATATGACTGATTCATTCTGTCATTGCTCCATCCTGACAACAGAAAAGCATACATTTATAAACATACAGTATAATAAGCATATAAAATTCATGACATTTCAAACACTTGTACACTAAAACACTTGATATTCAAAACATCTCCTTCCCTTCCGTTATAAAAGAATTTAAATTTAGTTAAATTTGAAAGCTACTATTGGCAAGAACCACATATAGCCAATTTTCAAAATGCTTCATGCGATCAATATTCTTATATTTGCAAATAATAAGAACTAAACATGTGCAACACTACAATAATTTTAAAAGGCAAAGAACCAGACCCGTGTTTAGCGTGTACATTGTGGAAAACCGCTCTTTATATCGTTCTCCAAGCACGATCCAGACAGATCGCTACGATTTGCCGGTCGCGTTAGTTACAGTAATAGGTAGTCAGACCAAAAAAAAAAAAAAAAAAAAATGACGCACTGTGGTGCCCCGTCTAGACTCAACTGAAGTTGACATTCGTATAAAAGTGCTACATTATATCGTCCACATAAGAAAAACCTTAACAGACACAAAGCTGTCGATCGATATCATGCCTACCGTAGCTTGTAAGATTGTGCGACCGAAGCTGGTCACCGACACACATGCAAACGTACACACATCGACAGATGTAGGTTACTCACTGAGTATCACGGCGTGAAACACAGTAACATTCCGGATGGAGAGAATCCCTCAAAATCTTACCATTTATGTCTCGGTCACAACAAAACGGACTGGAACGCTCTCAAATTTGAACGCCCGGCCTGCTTTTTTCCCAATTTGTGACAGTGGATCTGTAAAATCCCAGCCGCAGCAACACTACTAGGCCCGGACCCTGGGCTCATTCTCTACACTCTATCAGCTCACCGGCGGTTCCTTCAAAAAAAATAAAAACAAACATATATCAATTCAGAAAACAAAAGCAGATCCCCCCGTTAGCTCGAAGTATCTACCTGCTGTAAAAGTTTGCACCCCAAATACATATCTAAAATTTACAGTTTTACATGAAATAAATGATTGTTTCCTTGCTGCCGACCTGCCCCTGGTTACATTAAAGCAAGTCCTGACTGTATCTGCAAGCAGCCAATCGGCGGAGGCCCCCCATCCCCCCCGGTCTCTATTAGGAGCAGCTCACAATAGTGCATTAAGAGAAAAAAAATCAGAGCCACAAATTACACCTTTTAACTTAGTTAAACGTGATGAACCTGCTTTTCGCTTCATGTATCGTACGACAAATTAGCCTATTAACTCGTGTCGAGGAGACTGCCATAATACCATTAACCAGCGCGCCATTTGTCCTTTATCCCAACAAAGGCGTGACTTCCTCCATCTTAGGTTACAAGTATGATAAGATTATTTATGTTATTTTCCAGAAAAAATAAAAGGAAAAACAAACCGCACTTGTCAAAAAAAATCACCAGATTGGCATGAATTATACTAATTATCTTCTCGCGTGCCGATATTGCGATTTCCGGGCCGTCGGCTGCTCGGGTTTGTCAAAATGGGCTCTGCGCTGCTTACAAGTGAATAAACAGGCCACAACTTTACACTGGCGGCTTGGCGATCAAAATTCACGTCTGAAAGGAAGCTAGCCGTGCTAAAACCGATGTGCGTGTAACCCCGTATTGTTTATTATTTTTATAAAAAATGATCTCACGTACTTTATACAGAAATCACGCAGTCGTGTTTAAAAAAACAGTCGCAGCCGAATGAATTTGTTGTTTTTTTATAATTTGTGTATATCACCTTATGTTTATTACTCGGGGTTAAATATAACGTCACACATAACACTTGGCAGAACTGGCTATATGTCTGATAGTTCATTTGTTTGGTCATGCCGTTTCCCCCTTTCTTTTATTACTTGTACTTCTTTTATTTTACTCCGTTATGGGTTTTTCTTCCGTCATTTAAAGGGAAGGGGACGGAAAGAGGGAAGCGTTTGCAGGTCTCATGTGATCGGTGAAGGTTTACCATAACTCATAACCATTGCTGAAGTCCACCACAGGCTGGGAACTGCAACCATTTCGCATGTACCTTTAACTAACTGGTTTTATTTATTTATTTGATGGCCATTTTATGAGAATCCTGTACAGAATGCTGTATCTCGGTCAAGCATTTTATTTTCACTATTGCCTGTGAGCAGCACCGCCACGCGCAGCCCGAGCAGCAGCGCCACGCGCCGGGCCTGCCGGAACTTACTGTATAAAACAGCGCCCCGATAGTTCACCTCCTAAAAGCCTCAAATTACATTGTTTTATTGCCGCTTCAATGCGAAGCTTGTGTTTTATACCTGCCATTTTATGTTAGTAATGGTAAATGTAAAGTCTATGTTAAAAAATCGAACTTGCTTGCAGTCACGCTAAATTAGCGAACCAGATAAATCATTTTCCTTATCGTGTACACTACATAAACATTACTGCCTTGCTGCATTTTATTCTCTTAAAATAATGCTCTTGATCGGCATGGATATTAGTGTTCATTTGGGAAATGCGGTTCTATATTTAGCCTGCAAGGCTTATTCACTTCAGACAAGAACACAAAATGTCTCCCCAGTCCTGCCTCCGATCCATCTTGTTTGTCGGCTTTAGTATGCGTCATTATTTTGGCTTCGCTCAAAACAGAGGAATTTATAACTACCTTAATTTGTCGGTTTTGGGAGCGTTTCAGTACTCTGAACACCGACTATTATGTTTAGTGGTACAGTTCCTTAATTGTTGGATTAACATTTTATGAAGATATACAAAATGATGTAATAATTATGATACAACACGTTGCACAATTTTGTTCCTACGTTATATCCGTGTGACTATTTTAGGTGGTAGGGTATTCATTTGCTAATGGAAGAAAAACAGAATGTGGCTTGATAAATCGGCATAAGTAATGAAATTCAGCCTGGCCGTAATTAACACGCAGTTCCTGACTAAGGCCTTTGATAGCTACCGTCAGCAGCCACGTCATAGATACGGCTGTAATCATCTCATAATGTAAGTCACCTGTAAGTGGTAACTATAAAAATGCCCTTTATCATTTATCATCTTATTCTGTATTCCAGAACTGTATTTCCCCTGGAATGGATTCACTGTCTTGCATATATTGCCCTCATGTACACAATTCAAAAGGTAAAATATCAGTTTTCATATGGGTACATTTCTCTTGTCCAGTATCAAGATGTGACCCAAAAGTCCATTTTTTGCCAGGTTATATTAGTGTGACCTTCCATGAAAAGCAATCGATGATCCTATCAGTATACCAAACGTGAACTTCAGACAGAACACTTTTCACTTGGAATAACTATATAGTCTTGAAATATCTAAGTTTTGTCCTTGGGTGTTTAAGCCTACATCTACCACCGCTGGGTAGTTTTCATACAATATTTAACTCCACACATGTCTACAGAACTTTTTACCTGGGTGTATAGAGCAGGAGGAGGAGGTAAGGAGACCACGCTGAACGCAGCACATTGCCGCACGCACCACAGGACAAACACCTCAGGGATGAGATCCTGAGCACAGCTGAGCTCAAGTGGAGTGCAACAGTGTTTTTCCAGCAGCTGGAGTGCCAATCCTGCCACCAACCCCCAAATTTCCCAGTGAGTTGGAGGACCTGCTTGCAGGGCTAGATGCAGATTAACATCACCCCCAGGACAAAGCAATTGTAGGTTAAGGGCCTTGCTTGAGGGCCCGACAGAGTAGGATCACTTGACGGGATTCGAATCTGCAATTTTCTGATAGCAAGCACACAGCCCCTAGCCTCAGAGCCACTACCAATTATGATATAGTTATATGTATAATTGTTGATTATAAATTTCTGCATTAGCAAACTTAAAGAATTTTGTAAATGGTTTTCTTTATATTACTGGAGGTTATTTTGCTAAAAAAGGAATATATATATATATATAGGCACACACACAGAAAGAGAGAAGGAACTGGAGAAAATGGAAGAAAATAATAGAGTGTGTGCAGAAAATGTGAAAAGACATTTCAAGTTATAAATGGCTTCAATGACTGCCAAAACGTGTGCTCTGTGGTGTAAGTCGGTGTTAATAGGTGGCTACCTCCCTCTACTGGTCACTGGGGAAATTTACCATTTTGCCTTAGGCTAATGCTGTGTTTGTGGTATGGTGGCTCCAAGTTTGTGGATTCGGTTATCGCCTCGAGCTCTCGGACTGTGGAGTTTAATGAAAGAGCCCAGCCATTCAGCACAGTCACTTTTCTTGCTCCTCCCCCAGAAAACGCTACAGGTCCATCAGGACCCAGACTTCAAAGCTCAGGAACAGCCTTTTTCCCCAAAAGTAACAAGAATATCAAATATACACTGAAAACGTACAATATGATCCCAGTCACCACCGTTATTTATTAATCACTGCCACTTTAAATATCAGCACATTTTTGTCCCTTTTGTATGTTATTATATTTAGCGTGTATATTGATTCTTTTTGTATATTGCATATATCGTATATAAATTATTGTTCAGTAATTTTGTTTTTACAGTTTATTGTTCAAACGTTTGCAGTGAGGTATTTCATTGTACATGGACATGCACAATTGACAGGAAAGCTTTTGAACCCTCGAATCCTTTGTGACTGCGGCTTTCAGTGTGTGTCCTATAAAGAGTTGGCAACTGGGATGTTCTCTCCCTTGTACCCAGTGCTTCCTGACATAAAACCTAGACTTAGACTCTGTGTCTGTAATGAATAAGTAATTATGTAATATGAGTGGACGCACTGCAGCCTTGTGCCCTGTACTACCTGGGATAAGATTTCCCCCGTGATTCTGACCAGAAAAAAAAACATGTAAACGTTATTTATTGTGTAATTTACTGAGTAAATAACTGAGTAATTTCGCCTTGTTGTGTATTCCGTATCTGTGGTGTATGTCTGGAATAATTGCATGCTTTTTTTAAAGGTACTTCCAACACGGGTGTAAATTATATCGAAAAAGATAGTAAGAAAAAAAGACTGAACTTTTAATATGCTAAGAAATAACTTTAAAAGAGCCTTTTCAAGTGCACAACTAAGAAAAACTGGCAGGGGGCAGCATAACATCAGAATGGTATCGGAATGATATTTACCATTTTACGTGTAGAAGCTCGTTACGTGCAAGTCTGTCATTCATTGAGTCTGAACTTTTTCTCTGGCATTTCAATGATATTTTTTGTCTTTTGTAGACTAGAGAAGGTTTTCTTTCAATTACCGCCATGTTTCTGCAGAATTCCATGTCCATAATATACAGATTTCTTTCCCGTTCTTTATGCATGTTCTGATCGGATACATTGGGCAGCTGTCTGGGAAATAGTCAGGCATCTTTGTTGCCCAGGTCTAGTACAGTTTCCTAGACAACATCTCAGGATATGCAATTGTGCAAGATAAGAGTTCATGATGAGTGGTTCTCTCGTATAAGAGGGGACAGTAAAGTGACCAGATGGCAGTGCTAATTGATTAAGTGTTTAATTTTAAATAGCAGTCATGCATGCCATTTTTAAATCAAGGGGAAAACTAAGACACATGCTCATGAATGTGAGTTTATGGCACTTGAGCAAATGGGAAAGACGTAGTACGCGAAATTCATGAATCAGGCACTATGACGCATAGTAAGGGTGTCTGGACGTTTTAAGAAAAATCTCGTACATTTACTTCAGCATAGAATAATTTTATATGAGAACATGAGCGGTCTGCTTTAGGTCAAACCGAACTTGTTTAATGATCGAGAGCCGAGAGCAGCGTAGAAATAGACCACTATTGTGTGAAACAAGACAGTGGGAAGATAAGAGGATGCAGGTTAATTCTATCAATAAAATGGGAAGAACGCGACAAAGCGGGAGATGACACGCATGCTGTGGTAAAAGAATGACGTGGTTTTACAAAGCAGTTTCCAAATGAAGTTCATATAACAGCGAGGCACGTGCGTGATGGAGAGAAATAAAGAACCATCTAGATAATCCAGAAGAGTGACAGAGATCCTTTGATTATAGATCATTGCCATCTGACATGGTGTCTGGCTTCTTGGATTATTTTATAGCCAAAACCGCTCATTCTGACAAGGACACGACGGCGGTTATCTTAATATCTGTCTCCGTAGACAGTTTTCTGGTCTTTCTGAGATATTTTCCATGCTGAGGTTTATTTGGTAAGTATCAGTAAAACTTAACAACAAAGCACATTTTGCCATAATACACAATAGGTTTCATTTTTCAGTATAGGAATCTTTGCGAACAATTAATAATCCGAAACATTTGGTCAAAAACGAACAATCGAGCAAAAAATGATTTACTTGTACAGTGAGGTCCACGCCTCTGGTGTAATCTAATTCTCAGTCTCATTCACTTATTATGACCACGGCGCCAAAACAAAATTTTTTTAGAAGTACAGAATTCTAATCAAGGCAGTTTAACTT
This sequence comes from Mormyrus lacerda, assembly GCA_015163995.2. Lineage (NCBI taxonomy): Eukaryota > Metazoa > Chordata > Actinopteri > Osteoglossiformes > Mormyridae > Mormyrus > Mormyrus lacerda. Next base: position 7,185,736 of record JAABNX020000002.1, on the reverse strand, counting down.
ATTAATAATGATTGTGACATTGGAATTACTGATAGGTAATCGGTGTGGGTTTGTCACTGGCAGACTTTGGTTGGTTTTCCAGTGCTTCTCTGGCATTATTTTCAAGTAATTTGCTAAGAGAATAATACCACGCTCCTTTATTAATTAGTTGTGTCAAATCCAGCTAAAGTTCCTTCATCGGAATGTTCACACATAGCAGTATGAGGGACAAACGCTCCTAGGTAAGTAAATCACACATGGGCTGAAATGGGGAGTGAAGGATGATGGGAATTTCCAGTGCGAAGGGTCACAGTGGCCAGGCTGGGGGTGACAGGGACGTCGCTGTATTTCAGGAGATCTGAAACCTGTGCTAATGAGAAATTCCTTAGGATTTAAGAGTGTAAGTTAATTTTCTCACTTTGCACACAGGACCCACAATACCAAACGACCCCCCCGACCTTTTTCTAGCCCTGCTTGGAGAGGCGCTAAAGGCCTATTGATGAGAGCTTGCTGGATTATGTATATTAGCTGGGTTTTCAGAGAGGCATCGCCAGAACTGGCCCCGCCCACAGAAGGCATGGCGTGTGTAATAAGAGGGACAACAGTGAGCATGCGTCTCTCCTCAACACCGTGTCAGTTCAAGCCAGCTAGACGCTCTCTTCCCGTTTACCCTTTTCCCCCACCGGCCCAGGGGACTGCTCAAAAATACCTCGCTGCGCTCCGAACACCTTAGACAGCCTCCCTTTAGAATGCAGGCCTCTTAAAAAGCTAAATGCATGAAAGAGAAAGCCAAGTCCCAGTGGGGGTGACCACTAAACAACAGGTCTACATTGCCCAGTACATGATAATACTGGGCTGCAAATCGATGACCTATATCTTGATTTTGGGAATGCAGGGTGTTCATCCAAGATGGGCTGTATGCCTCACAGATCAGGAGCGGGTGACATTTTGAGGTGTGCTGACTTTAACCCGGTTTTGTTATGTCAGGAAAATTATCTGAAATGGGAGACACCAAAACAGTAATAATCTGGGAAGATACTGACTGTCACCAGGTGAGTTAAGCAGTTGAGGACAAGGAAATCCGGTCGCTCTTAGATAAAGCTGCAGTGAATGGCTTGATTCATTTTGACATAGAATTCTGAGACCTGATAGAGTTGTTAAACTGCCCTTTTGCTCCTGTCACCAGTCATCTTTATTGAATCAGCTCTGGTCACTTATTGACCTCGTATAGCTGTGCCATTGTCCTCCTACAGACTGGCATGAAGGAACCGATTTCTCTGCAGAGGAACAAGCAGAAGAAAAGATAAATCATTATTGTGGTAAGTTCCGTTACAGGTCATTGAAGACTTATAACTGTACAGTCACAAGACAGAAATTTACAATGATAAATATAGTATTTTTAGGTGTTTGATGCATTTGGCTACAAAAACTATTTGTAGAACGTACAAGGACTCCATGAAGCAGTCAGTGTTCTTGATGGTACCAGCAGTGAGAACTGACTTCAGACTATCATGAACTGGAAACAAATAGACACCGATGTAAGACAAGGATTGCAGTTTTGAGAAATGCAATTAGAATTATCAGCTATGTCCCGAACAGTCCTTAATCTGGATTTATCCTTAATAACTCCGAATCATGAAGTGCTGGAATGGCACTCAATTAGCTGTGAAGGAGGAGAGATAAATCCATCGGTGCCTGTTTCCGGACATGCTTAACACAAATTTAGACCTGGACAATGGCATGTCTATTCATATGCAGAGGAGAGGTTTGAGGCTGGGAATTCAGCGGTCAGCACTTCTTCTAGCAAATGAAGGGCAATGGGGTGTGACAGCCACCCCCCCCTCCCAGCCACCCTATCCTTCACTGGCATTCTCCCTTAAATGCAGAGATACCAAGGAAAGATTCTAACTGTGAAATTCTTTCTGTGAAAGGTCACTGCTTGCCCTTCATTGAGATGTCAATCTCAAAAACAGCTTTGTGAAACAAGGCTTGTCATGGCTGGAATGAGACAGGCAGAAAGGGTGGGTGTGTGGGGGGGGGGGGGGGGGGGGGGCGAATGGGTGGTGTCAGTGCTAGGGGGTCGGGGAAACATGAAACACGTGTGTGTCTATGTGTGTAGTATTTGCAGCTTGCGTCTGCGCAAACGGGACGTAGGCTGAAGCCCATTCATAAAACAGGTGCCCATCGGCCGCAGCTGAGTGGCTGGGTGGTGAGTGAGGCAGCCAATCAGATGCTGGCGGTCTCGCTTTTTTTCTCTCTCCCCTTTTCAAGGAGCCGGACGATGCGCTCTGCTGCTGCTCGCAGAGAACATCTGGGAGGTAGTGGGCGGTGGCGTGTGCCCGTCTGCATTTTTATGGCGTTCTGTCTTCCTCCCCAAATCGATTTTCCTTCTCCTCCAAGAGTGGCGGGGTTTTGACGGGCAGCTGGGTGAACGTAGCCCCTGCCTGACCCCCCAGGTGGGTGTGACTAGTCCCCGGGGCCCTTGCTCCAGTACCGTCTTGGGAATGCCATGAAACTCAATTGGTCGATTTTAATTTGATTGTCCTTCGCCTCCCCAGACCCATTGGTTGAAATGCATCTTTTTAAAGTCTGATAGATGTTTAGATCAAGACCCTCCCCTTAAACGTCATCCCAGGGGGTGAAACATTAAGTCCACATTGCCTGCAGACATTTGTTGGGTCTCAGGCAGGGAGTTTCACTTCCGCCGCCGATGACTTCCTGTTGACCGCTATGGTGTGGGGTTGTGGCCCGATTCAGAGTAAGTGGACTGAGTGATCCAGCCTGGCACCCCCGCTCGTTGTCTTGGAGGACGGGGGGCAGGGGGAGACCGGGGGGGAGGGCTCTAATCCGTGCTACCTGACTTTGGCTTGTTTCCTGCTTTTCCCCATCACGCTAAAGTAAACGCCTGCAGTTCTGGGGCCATGAGCTGCTGTACCTTCATCCCATCACAGCCCCCCCAGCAACAGGCTGTTCCTGCGTCCCTTCTCCCCCCGGACATTTGGATCCTATCCAAATGAATTGGCCCTTGAACCCAGCTCTCACAGAACAGGGGCAATCCAATAAGCGTACCCCATCAGAAAGTTTTCCCGTCTGCGGTGGTCGGTGCCGTGACCTTTGACCCCTGTGTAATAACTGAACTGAAATTACGTTACAATGACCGGTGGCTCTTCACTGCTACTTCAGTGGGGGGAAGTGATTCCAGTGTCGGTGCGTCTGCTGGGGCCCCTGTGGGCTCGCTAAAACTTTTAATCTGACCCCTGTCTGAAAAGGCGGCAAAATATATTGTGGGGGGGTTAGGGGGATGTGCTAAAGTGGGCCGCTGTGGGGGGGGTGAGGTAAGCGGGGCTCGCTGGATGAACATCGGAAGGATTGAACTCTTAGTTGGTGTCTGGCCAGCTGCTCTGGGGGTGTCCCGCCCCTGATAAAAAAATCATTGAATGTCCCAGGACCGTTTTGAATCCCTGTCCATTTCTATGTGATGAATGGAAGCTGATATTTGTAAGGGCCCCCGCAGCCTTTGGGGCGTGTTAAGTCATGGATATGCTCTTTTCTGTCTCGTTTCTGTCCTGGGGGGCGGGGTGGGGGGACACTGACGCATGTTAAGCGGCGCCCTCCACTGGGCTGCTGCAGTGAAAGCATCGAAGTGGTGATGTAACTCAGCGAAAGCTTTTTAAGCGGCACACTGTGAAAACCCCCATGGGCCCCCCCCCCCCCCCATGTATCCCCATTTCTGCATTTCCGGAATCCTGCACTGGCCTTGGTTGTCCAGCCCACCTGTCTTGCTGGGGAGGGGTGAGGTGGGGGCCTAAGCTAGTAACCGCAGTGGTGAGTAGTGACATCTGTATGGTTGACACG
>JAABNX020000002.1:7160853-7181802 GCA_015163995.2 Mormyrus lacerda | reverse complement strand
GCCGGGCTCACTGGCTCCGTGCGAGGCAGCCGGGCTCACTGGCTCCGTGCGAGGCCGCCGGGCTCACTGGCTCCGTGCGAGGCCGCCGGGCTCACTGGCTCCGTGCGATGAAGTCTGTATGAAGTATAAGGACAGATCGCTAAGCTCTTTGTTCCCTTTTTCCTTGTTGTGTCAAGGTGCTGCCATATAACTTCTCTCATTCTATTGTTTGGACAGACCTTCCTCATCATTCGCATTGCATAAGCCATACTTGAGTCCTGACTTAGATCATTTTCAAACTGTCCTCTGGTTTGTCCATTTTGTTGACTTTTTTCTGAGACACTGTTTCTTTCCTTCCCAAGAAACCAGGTGGTTTCACCTATGGCCAAACAAAGTTTGTTCTCTCAGTACGTAACGTTTAGATACACCAAAGGGCCTCATAGAACAGCTTGTAACTTTTAAAAAAGTAATATGTGCTTTTTCCAAATAGCTGAATATGATCTCATGAATTCATGAAATTTTATGAAGTGACGAGTATCACAGAACACCACTCTTCATGATGGTATTACCTACTACTGGAGGTCTATCACAGAGAGCATTATAAAAGTGGAATATTCAGAACAAAAGAAACCGGTCATAAAACATACGTAACTACTGGAATGTTACCACAAAGAACACATTTTTTTTTGTTCTCATTCAATATAAATCTATACTATTTTTTGCATGCTTATGTTAATTCTGGGGTGGCACAGTGTGTGGAGTTGCATGTTCTCCCCGTGTCGTTGTGGGGTTTCCTCTGGATACTCTGGCTTCCCCCCAGAGTCCCAAAGCATGCTGAGGCTAATTGGAGTTACCAAATTACCCGTAGGTGTGCCTGTGTGTGTAAATGGTGTGTGAGTGTGCCATTCGATGGGTTGGCGCCCCATCCTGGGTTGTTCCCTGCCTTGCCCCCATAGCCTCTAGGATAGGCTTTGGACCCCCCCCCCCCCACACACACACACACCCCCGCGACAAGCAGCTACAGAAAATGGATGGATGGATGTTAATTCTGTGAAATTTGTTTGTTAGTTTGGAGACCATATTGTGGTGGCAAGAATCCACAGAGAGAAAGGCGGAATGCACCGTTAAGTTATAATGGTTGGAAACAGACAGCGTATGTCCCTACAGTATCAAATCAATCCACCCACTGTGGCACATTGCTTTCCATAGCCCACAATCTACATGCCTGTGGAACGAAAAGCCCCAGATCCTGCTCTGAAGACATATAAAGTACCGAATAATAATGGGCCTTGAGGCAGGTTCTGACTCACAAATATACTGACGCCACCCCATGGACAGAGTCCCACTTCGCCCAAGTGAAGCACAGATATTAACATGCTCCACGCATTCTATCCTATCTATTACTTTTTTACTGGCTGGCAGTACATGCTGACCCGGCCTTGTGCCCCGTGCTGCCTGTGATTGGCTCCATAAACAGCCAATTGGAAGAAGGCTAGAAGAATTTAGGAATTACTTTCTTTACACTTGGAAAGTTTACAAAGGTGCATAGTCTTTTATCTATTATGTCTAATTAATATGCATATGTGTTTTTTTTCAAACTGCTCTTATGTAATCTAAGAAAAACCATTTGTTAATTTAAATCTCGGCATCTCGACAAATGTCTCAATTTTTAGATTTATGCGTCATTTCTTCTAACGCAATAATAACAGCTCAGAATGTTCACCCATCACAGTGTAATTTCTATTGTGTCTCTATAGTGGATTTAAACCAGACAGTGTTTGCCTTGAGTGCACTGTGAAATCACTGTCACAACTTTCAGTCTGTTTTTCTAAGCTGGGCATTCCAGCCTAAAGTGTGGGAACAGGGCCTTCATCAGTACCATTCATACGTAACATGACAAGGGGGCGACATTTAATGAAAACACAGCTTGAAGTTTAACGACCGATCACACATTGCGGAGTTTAAACAAACACAGCCACTGTCGTGAAGTGCTGACTTCACACAGCTGAAAGGCAGATTTAGTGTAGCTCTGCTTGATGTTTCCAAATTAGTTCAACTGTCACTATGAGTTGGTCTCCGCATCTGCAACCACATTTTGATTGAAGAGCATGTTTGTTTGTTTTTTTGCCATTTTATTTTAATTACCTCCCAACAGGTACTACTGTCTGCACCCATACGTAAAATCTATGCCCCACATCTCCAGCAGATGTGGATGGCGCGATGACCCTGGCAGGGAACATGACCTGAAGCTCAGTAGGCGGCCGTCTTGATACGTCGGACTCACTATAGCAGACCAAACACTTCTCATGATGTCCCATTCCCTTCTGCTGCAGAATATCCTTTAGCAACTGCTGATGAAAAATATCAGTCATCATTTACATTATAATACATGTTCCTTTGGACTTTGTCCTAGAAATGTCTGCCTCCCTGTGATATTCTGTCCCGGGTTCTGTGTGTGCTTTGAGGTGGTTCAACAGAAGAAAATAAATGAAAAAAAATAGCCACTGGCCCACGCTTGGGTCCGGAGAATCACATCTGAAAATCACGCTGTCAGTCACCGACTCGTATCCACAGCTGAAGGCTTGAGGCTTCCTGCAGGAATGTGCTAAACATATGTTAGATTTGCATCTGGGCCAGGCTGCTAGCAGGGAATAAACAGGAAACACCATCCAGGGGGTCTGGCCACGGCACCCCCCAATGGAGGTGCCATTTCTAAGCTTTAAGTGAATGTGACTCTTGCCAAGGTATTAAGTTCTATGGACGGCATCTGTGTTTCTGCACCCACATCCGCCTGCTGTCTTCCATTTTCAGCCATGAAATTGGGACCATGTGTCTTTGCCACACTGGCCCTGAGCTGAGAGCCCAGTTTGGGAGGGTCCCATCTAGGGAACGACCCCGCTCTTTATTCCCAGCATGCACCACAGCCTATTCTCCACATGGATTATAAGGGATTGCGAGACAGTAAGAGTACAGTCTGTGTTCTTCACATATTTGCTAGTATTCCTAGAAGCATAACATTTGCTTTCCTTGACTCACTATTAAATAATGCTATCCTTCTGCAGTATACATATGCAAGAGGAAAGATCAGAATGTTCTGCAATGTATTATTCATTTACTTGTAGGTATTAGGACACTGTTGATATAAAGAAATGAAGTATTACAGAACAGTGTTTCCCAAGCCAGTCCTTGGGGAGCCCCGGACAGTCCACGTTTTTGCTCCCTCCCAGCTCCCAGCCAATCAGGAACACCAAATACCTGGTACAGGTGCGCTGAGAGGAAGCAAAACGTGGACTGTCCGGGGTTCCCCGAGGACTGGGTTGGGAAACACTGTTAAAGAGCATCCAAAGCATATACAATTATTGTTATACTTCACTGTACAGAAATTGGTGTTGATACACACTCTTAATTTGGAATAATGTTGTTAATTGACGCAGCCGTGTAGATTGTGTGTCAGGGTCAGCGCTTCTCTGACTCCCCCCTCTGTGACCTTTCCTTGTTGGCCAGCAGTCATCGCTGGTCAGTCTGCCTTTCCCCTCTTTGTCATTTATTCCATCTCTGTCCTATGTGATCAGTCCCTGTTTGGCTGGCAGGTGTTGCCGTCTGTCCCGTTCCCTCCCCTGTCTTAGTCCTAAGTCCCTAGAGTGTCTTCCCTGCTCTGTGGACTTCTTTGTAGCACAGTAAATTGACTGAGTAGCTTAATGACTACTAGCCCTCTGATCATAAATGAAGTCTATTTAAACTGTGGTAACTTAAATCCAACAAGTTACCCTGATAAGCCAGTAACCCCGCTTTGTAGTGCAGGGCACTGGTCTTGTTTGTATTATTTGGTTCTGTAATCCATCCTAGTATATACCCAGAGTTTTAGCGTTAGCAGTATTCCTGAGTTCTGTGCTTGTTAATTGTTCCACCTGTTGCTTGTTGTCCTGCTCCTTTTATGATTGGTTTATTCGATTATGATTTACACTCGTCCCTCGTTTGCCCTGAATTTCTGTGTGTATTGTGTATTCTGTGTACGCCTGTGCTCATGTCCTGTAGTTTTTTTTCCCCTGTTTGTTTTGACCGCTTGTGGTCTTTTTGGTTTCATTGTTTTTTCCAGTGTGTTTCATTTCTTTAATAAACTCAAAGTGAATAGTCACCTTTTCCTGCCAGCGCCACGCCCCGAGTCCATGACGCTGCGGTAGCCAAGGATGACCTCAGCACGGATCCCTCCAGCTATGAGCAGAGTGTGGGGATTCTTCATAGGTAATAGATGACACTTTTAATAACACCCTTAATGACACTCTTAATTTGGAATAGCTAATCGTAGGTCTATTGTTGTTAATTAATGTAGCCGTAGGGATTGTGGTAGCCAAGGATGACCTCAGCGCAGATCCCTCCAGCTATGAGCAGAGTGTGGGAAATCTCCATAGGCAATAGACGCGCTTCTGAGGATGCAGTTCAGCTCCGTGACGCCTTCAGCCATTAACCCTTCCGCAAAAGGTCAGCTATTCAAGATGCACTCCTCTCCCTCTCTCTCTCCTCTTTTTCATTAACTAGTGTTAATCAAAAGAACAACAATACGTCCTACGAAGACTGTCTAATTATAACAGATGAACATTCAGCAAGGAAAAAAATGCTAGCTGGCAGTAAAAGCCAGCTTCACCGAGTCTTAAGGACAATGAACAACGGTTGAGCTCACAAACAGGGCACGAGTAGTGATCGTGAAACAAAAACCTTGGACAGTTTAATTATGAAAATGTAGGGGGGGGATTGACAGTACTCCAATAAATGTGATACCAAGCCCACTGAAGCAGAAAAAGATCAGAGACTAACATCTTCAATCTTCAGTATGTCCACAAGAGAAATGTCATGGGTGCTGGAGTCTTTATGGGCAAAGGGTAGCATGGGTTTACCAGAAATGGGCAGCTAAAAATATGGCAGAGTTGAATGACTTATAGAGAGCATAATGTCTTGGGGGCTGGGTGGGCTTTCAAATCTTTCGAAACCCTTGGTTCAAGTTTACTTTGCCTGTTAGGAGGCCATGAGATTGCTGGACCTCCAGCAGAGCCACAGGGAACAACCACATGGTGTTTGTGCATAGAGAGCAGAGACCAAGGCCCTTCCTCCACAAGTCCAATGTCAATACAGCCACTGCCAGGGAGGAAGGAAGCACAGAGCTCCACAAATGCAGTGCAATTCTCTCAAAATGCTCCATTGTTCAAAGGCCTTGTGCAACATCAGCCTGTCCTTGGCACGGTACCTGTAACAGTACTCCTTACTCTCTGTCCTATTTTGAGGCATGAGGACCTTGCTAAGTGTGCCTCAATGGTCTTTTATTCAGCAAACATATAACTACCAATTTCACTTGTGCTGTGAAACCTGGAAATCTCACTTATTTTGTCTGTTTTTATGTTTCACCTCTACAATTCAAGTTCTCTGCCACTGTAGCACTGATAAAAGCCTTCAACAAGACCGGCTTTAGTAAAATATCCAGCAGTGTTGACTGTTCCGCATTGCAAGAGGATAAAAACGGAATAAAGATTGCAAGAAATCCGAAAGTAGCAATGCCAGTAACCATATAATAAGTGTCCTATTTTTTAGGATGATTAATGTTTACAAACACTGTAATATTTAATAAAATGCGATACACTGCATACTAATCACGCTACTTCACAGTTCCCACTGTCATTAACGAATTGCTCTACTGAGAAAAGTGGCACAATATTTATTTTCCAATTATACACATTGTCAAGTGGGAAATAAACACACAAAAAGACAATGTATAAATGCAGCTAATGTTTAAATGAACAGTTGGGTCAATAGTCAGCTTTTCAGATGGTAAATCAGCAATAATGATATCAAAAAGATTTAAATAAAAAGACTACCACCTTTTTCCTAACCTGTTGCTCATATCATACAATGTTAAAAAAAGCTAAATAAGACTGACAGACCAAACCTGTACTGGAACTAATTAAATATCCTTATGAATAAAAAATTATTGAAAAATGACTGCATATTGAAAATTCTAAATCTTGGTGTGATATGGGGTTACAGTGAAAACTGCCTGAGCAGCAAATTCAGCTTCAGCAGAACAGAAATAAGAGAAATAAGAGACAGAGAAAACAATACAGGTGACAGCATGCGAGGCTCAGTGTGGCATGATATGGCATGATGTGGTATAATGTGGCATGATGTGGTATGATGTGGCATGATGTGATATGATGTGATATGATGTGGCATGATGTGGTATAATGTGGCATAATGTGGCATGATGTGATATGATGTGGCATGATGTGGCATGATATGGCATGATGTGGTATAATGTGGCATGATGTGATATGATGTGGCATGATGTGATATGATGTGGCATGATGTGGCAATGTTGAGGCATGATGTGGCTTGATGTGGCACATGTGGTATGATGTGGCTTGATGTGGCACATGTGGTATGATGTGGTATAATGTGGCATGATGTGATATGATGTGGCATGATGTGGCAATGTTGAGGCATGATGTGGCATGATGTGGTTTGATGTGGCACAGCTGTTTGGGTGTGTGAGAAAGAGAAAACTGTATACCATTAGTATTGCTGATAGTAACAAGTTACAGAGTAACATATTCCTGTAATTCCACTACTTTTTGCAGTAACAAGTAACGTAACTGTATTTTTTAATATTGAATTACACAATTAAAATGACTAAAATTTAAATGGACTCATTAATCCATGTAATAATTTATCTATTGTTAATAGGCCTAAATGGAATGTGATCGTTTAATGAAATTCTGATCTTAAACCAACATCCCATGCTGTCTGGGTATGTATGCATTAATAAGTGAATTTAAGCAAAGCAAAAGTTACTTTCCCAAGTAAATAATTAGTTTAATATGCAGTACATTATTGAATTTCTTTTGAATAAAGCAACTAGTAACTGTAACTATTTGCTAATTTTCAGAGACTTACACATCGCTGATAATCAGTGGAAGGATTGCAGGTGAATCGGGCCTGAAAGCCAGGCTTTCCTTGTTCTGCTATATCTGCCTTCCGCTAGCAGCAGGTAGCATGCATCGTAGCTCAGTTTTATAACTTTCAAAGAATTTGTCAAAGGTCAAAACTTTGTTTATAATTTCATTTCCTCAGTCTGACTTGGTAATGTTTTATGTACCATTTTTAACCACAGCTGTTACCCTTAAGCTCATTTGTCTGGTTACTGATTTACCCATTCACAACAGCAGAATTGCAGCATAGACAGGTAAAGTTATTTGGAGAGGAGCATAGCTTAGTTAAACTGTAAAAATGTCTGTATGTGTCAGCATGCACCAAGGTTAAACTGGAGAAGTTCTTGAAAAAAAGGTGACTGTTTTAAGTTAATGCTTAGTGTTCAAATAGTGAAAAGTGTTCCCTGCCCTCTTCAAAAAGGTGATATTCTCCTGTATTCACAGCAGATTCCTGAAATTGGAATCATTCCCCATCTATACAGGCAGCGAGCAGCTTTACAGAGTAAGGATGTGGTCTCCATTACAACATATTCTCCTGCCCTTAGCCGTATCTCTCTGCCATAAAGAACTTCCAAATTATTTCTGCACAGGTCAGAAGTAAAGCCTGGGGCCTTATTGTTCTCCTCATATTGGCTGCCGATTCAGGGGCCCCTGAACTTCACTTTGCTATACTTTGTACTGTATGCGTTTTCACACACAGAGGTGGGTAGTTCAGGTCCAGAGAGTAAATGTCCAGACCAGGATTTTGTTTCAACCAACCAGTTGAGTATAAAGAGTCACAATCATAGACTACTCAACTGGTTGGTTGAAACAAAATCTTGGTCTGGACTTTTTCTTTCTGGACCTGAACTATCCACCTCTGTTCACATGTGGATTAATGAATGTTAACAATAATGTTCTAGGTGTTTAAAATGAAGGTAGCTTCCACAGTGTCCTGTCTCGACAGAATCATAATGACATAGTCAGTTCAGGCTTGGAGAAGCTACTTTTAAACGGTAGATTTTTAGGCTTTTTTCTCTTATGTAAAAGTAGCTAAACTACAGCCAAGCTACCGTTTTAGTATAGTAGATAGCTACAATACAAGCCACAGAGAAAAAGTAACAACCTACATCAAGGCTATTTCATCTGTTAATACTTAAATGAATTGATTAAAAACAATGAAATATGATGTTAAAAGTTGAAATAAAAATCTATATTTTTTAACAACACAAAAAGAGTTTCAAAAACGTTTCTGTATTTGGTGTGAACCAAGATAACTACACAATTGCTGTGTGGAAATGAGAAGGGTTACAACCAAAAGAGATTCTGATAGGCTAATCTATCCAAAAACAAAAGAGCTCCAATGCATTTTAATGAAAGTGTCTAAAATATTGTTTACTGTAAAGTATTTTTCAACCCTTTAACATCCATCCCCAGAGTATTCAAGCAAAAAACACCAATCAGAAACACCTGGTAACTGAAAATACTCATCTTTGTTAAGAGAGAAAAACAATACAGGTTGTTACTTAATTATTAATCAGAAGGACATTATAAAACAAAATTCAACTTACAGCCGCGATCTGTTCCAATTGACCAGTCATAAATCGATTTGGTCATAGGTCGGCCTTTTATTTTATATGCAAAAATGATCACATGTATAGTATACTGTATAATAAAATTGTTTTGGTATGATTGTTACGTATAACATACTGAGTAATACGAACCGTAGCATGAGATGCTCGCACTGCTGGCAGTCGGTGGAAACTGTCATGCAGTCATGCGGGGCAGCAGTCACGCTGCCAGACCCGGCCCAGTCGTGGTCACATATCTGCGGTCTTGGAATTGTCGTTAACTCCATCAGTCATAAGTCACATAGGTCGTAAGTCGAAGCAGTATTTTTTAATGATGCAGCATTTTGCCGCGCTACTTCGCCATATGTAAAGTAATAGTTACCGGAAAAACTACAGCGTTTTAAAATCATTGAAAGATTCGGATCTATTGAGTTAAGTTAGTAGCGCCGCTAATTGTAGTTTGCTGCTGACGGTGAGGTTCACAATTGACCAAGCAATTGCCTGAAATATCCAATGTCATAATGTAGTGTGAGGGTATGTTAGGGTGTTAAGGTCAGGAATGCTGCTAGAGATTTTGGGCCCCATGAAAGCATATCAAATTGGCCCCCAACCCGGGTCAGTCCAAGTATGCTGTCAGTCAGTGACACTTGGAATCATCCAACCCCCCCCCCACCCCCCTGGTTAAGGTATACTTACATGCTGCTCATGAATGTTCTACGCATAATGCATAATGAAAGTGTTATGAATGTTCTATGAATGTACAATGAATGCATTACGAAGGTGCAGTTAACGTAAAGCATTAGCGAATCTTGATCACTGCTTGTACGTGTTATGTGTAGCTGAGCTACAAACACTGCAGCGAGGAAATGAGGAAGAGGATGCTGCACGTAGAACGAACCAGATAACAAAACTGTGCTCCGTCTTTGGATCCACTTTCTAGATCGTCTAGACAGTTTGGAGGCAGATGTGCAATAACCACCCCGGGCCTCTGAAATCACAGAAACGGCTGCCTGTTTTACAACTGAAGCACCTTAGTTAACAGTACAGATATCATGTGCAATACAGAATTGGATGTATACGTGACAGCGTAAATTACAAAATGTGAGGCCCGCTGTATAACAGTTCTGAAGCGAACAGTTGTCTTTGTTACAGATTCTTCAGAAGAACCATACCAGCCAGTGAAGGTAAACAGTGAGACAGACACGGCTCTGCAAGCGGTCTAGTCATGTACAAACGGAAATACCACCGTAAAAGAAGAAAAATGTCAATAATGCCAAGCGTATATACGCTATAAACATACATTGTGCATCATCTGCACATCAGAAATATTTCTTAAACAGAACCATGTAATCCATTCATTAGCAATTCCTGCTGTCATTAAAACCACTTTCAATAGTCTTGCTAAATTATTAAAACCTTAGCGCATTAATATAAATCATTTATTTTAAGTATGTAACACTCTGAAGTCTCATTTATAAATAGATTGTAGAATACTTTCATATTTTATTAAGGTTGAAAGGCAGGAGAAAATAACGCGTTCCAAAAGTTCAACCACATGCTTTTTTGGTCCGAGAGGGGAACTCTGTCATTTTAAATGTGGCACACATTTTCTCTTGGGTCTGTGTTTGTGTGAGGGGTTTTGCTTTGGGGTGTGGGGTACCCTGCGGTTGAGCCAGTATAGCATCAGGGCTACGTTTGAAGTATTCCTCAAGAGACAGTCTGATGATGACTGTTATACGTAGCATTTAAGACTTATCCTTGCTGCCCATAAACTTGCTCAGAACCACGTCCCAGACTTCTGCTGGATAAAACGTTTTTTTTTTTCCCCCCCATTAAGTTAGGGAGGTGAATGAAGAACCTATTAGTACGCAAAAATTAAAGAGTGCAGTCCGAGCTGGGGAGAGCCCTGGCGTTTACGTTTAGACATGCTCAAAATGTGGCTGTCACAGGGATGTTTTTCATCCGTATTGACATAAACATGTCAGAGCACAAGTTCACTCAGACGTAAAAGACGACGGATAGGCAAACCATAATTTTCTGAAACACAAGAGTCCACTCATCCAGGCACTGTTTTCTTTGGGTCCTCGATGGTTAAGTTTTGAGAGATGATATCTCATGGGGACTTTTCCAGGCGATTATAAATATGGGTGGGAAGGGGGGCAGTTCATATTCCCCGAGTTTAGAGCACAAACGCAGAGCGATATTGGCCATGATGACCCGACCTTCCTCAGCAGATTCACTTCACCACGTCCTGTTGATGATGTGATGCTTCGTGAATTTCCTTTCTCTGAGCATAACCATCCACTCCTGTGTGAGAACATCAGATTAAAGCTGGAACCATGTACCACATCATTACAGACATTACCATGTAAATGTCTTACCATGTGTCTGCATTTGGAAAGCCATGGGGTTATACTGTGTAATGCCTATTATTAGCCAAACAGATCTAACCGAGAGCATCGGCAAAAAATTACTTTACCGGACCACGTTTTACCTCAAAATCAGTTCGGTTATATATTTCCAATATGCCTGATATGACTGTTTGTTTCCAGTTTGTAGGTGCTAATTCTGAACAATTTATTTTAGCTGCAGACATATTAAGCTTCACAGTGTGCTTTGCAGTTATCCATCCATCCATCTCAATATGCAGTTTAAGGACATTCATGTCTGACAGTGTATCTGCGGGGCATTATCATTGTGAATTTTGTGAAAAGTACATAGTATTTACCCCCTAGAGTGCCCCAGATCCTGGATATTATATGCAGCCTGATTTCGCCCATACATTCATTCATGGTGGTTTGAAGACATCCTTCCTGAAATATAAACCCAATTGGATATAGAGTGTAGGATAATAGGTTACTTTCTCCATTGCTCCATTCCATTCCATTGCCTGAATCTGTTTGTGCTTTGGCTAAAGTTTAAGGTTCATAATGTTTTGATTAGTCTGGCTAAAAAAGATGTTGATTCAGTTTTGTGGTGATTTTTGAAGTCATATGTTCATGGGATTTAGTAGCTCTCTTGCTAAGTCTCTCTATTCCTGTCCTGCAGTCACTCTTCCACTTTGCTAATGTTGTGTGTCATGGTTACGCTTATATTTTTTTAAACTGACCTCCCATACATTTAATACTTTCGCATTTTTTTATCAATACACATATAATCGTCAGACCCTCATATGACTTACCTCCACGGATGTTTGTAACTGCTATTTGAGTAACCTCAAAGTTGTCTTTTCCTGTGCTTTTTCTCTTATTTTGTCCATACCATCCTCATTAGGAAGTGCAGATTAAGTCCCCAACCCAAGCAGCCATTAATATCGCTGTTATTCTCTTTACCCTGTTATAAATTGTGGTCATCGCTAGCTGGAAGGAGATTGACCCACCTTATCAAACTGGACGCTTGCCTGTTTAGCAGAAGTACCATGACAGTCACTTGCACAAAAGTAGCAACACAGAAGTAGGTATAATCAGGAGTATAGAGTGTATTTCCTGTTTCCTGACAAAAATGACCATTTGTATTAGTTATGCAAAGGTAGCAAAAATATCAGCACTTACAACAGATATCAAACAGAAATGCTTTACAGCCAGACATAAAGTGCCAGCTTCAGAACAACACAGGCACTAAAACCCCTTGTGATACATCAGTCCAACCACAATAAGACTAAATAAATGTGCACCCACTCCAGGGTTAGACCACCAAGCAGCTCATGCTAGTGGCCAGAGTTTATTTAACATATGATGAGTAACTCTTCTGCAGACTGCATCTCTGCTTTGGAAGAGCGTTAGATGAAGGTTGCTTATGGAATAACAGCAGGAGTGAGTTCCGAATTAGGCCTCAGACGAGGAGAGTACAAGTGAGCCAGGGACTGCTGATGTTGTGGAATGTGGCTTGTTATGTTTAGTCCTGACTGCTGAACGTTCCCTGGACCTATCAGACGCTCCCTCTGTACGGCTGCCAACCAGAGCCAGCGTGGTTAGTTAGCTTCCTCGTCTGCACTCCACATTTCAGGGATCTGCATGATGGAGAGCGAGTGTATCAGGGCTGTTTCATTAATAAAACCTTGTTAAATCTCAACTTAACCAAACATCATGCAACAACTTAAAGTTCATTTTACAGTCGGCCCTCCGGATCCACGGCGATTGGCTCCAGGATCCTAAAATCCACTGACGCTCAAATCCCTTATAAGAAATGGTGAAATATTTGCATATAACCTACGCACCTCCTCCTGTATACTTCACATCATCTCTAGATTTACTTTATATTACAATTGCTGTTGCAGCACAAATAACAGGGGAAATACAGCAACTAAATAAACAATGCAAAAAAAAATCGGGTTTGCTGCCATTACTCTGCAGACTTGGGATCACTTACTGAATTTTAACCAGTGTTCTTCGTTACCAGCAAAATAAAGCAGTGCAAGGAAATGGGAATGGAGCGTGCCTCCCCAACATGGAAAACCGGAACGCCAGCCTACCGGAATAAAATGTTCAGTGTAGTGCTTGGTGCGCGGCAGCTTCATGTTTTGTTCGTTTGGAACTTTCTGAACAATTTTTCTAGAATATTCTCAGTCCGTAGTACGCACTTTGAGATGGGCCATTCTAACGCACTCAACATCAGTGCAGTAAAGTGTTTCAATGATATATTTTTTTCTTCTTGATACTATGTCAAATTTTACTGAAACTTTGTTTCCACTTCTGGATCCCATAAAACCATTTTCGTCACTCGTAATATTATAATTGGAGCACCTTTCTTATATGGAGGCTGGGCTGTATTTCCTCAGGTTGTCCTGTCTGTATGTGTCATACGTCAGTAATTCTGTGCCTCACAACACAGTTGTCATTGCGCCCTGTTTGTCGTTCACCTACATACAAGGTTAGGGTTTGCATTGCAGTAAAGCCCAGACGTATCATCTAGATCATATCTTACTAACCTGTTGTTTACTTAAAAAAATGGATAATGTGTTATATGCAAAATGACAAAGAATTACTCTTCCATCATATTGACCAGACAACATTTTTATGCATATTCTACTCTTTTTTTCTTTTTCTCTCTCATTTTAGTGTTCCATCAAGCGGTTTAGCCAATTTGTGGAGGCTGAGGTGAGTGCCATAAAATCCCAGCTTTTATGACAGCAGATAATTGTTCAGTTTAATACCTACTGGTTAAAGCAACTCATAAAGTAAACATTCAGGGTACGGACCACACAGAATGCTTTTGCCATTTACACTGAACACACTTTGCCGTCTTTATTTAGCAAACATGTAACTGAGGAAACTTTGAAAGACCTGTGACTGTAGGTTTTGTTGAGAAAAATAATAAATCAAACTGTTAATGGACTGAAATGAACCATGAACAAGCTGAATCATCTGCCTGATAATGCGATATGTGAACAGATAATGTCACATGACTGTGGCCAGCTTTTGTTTAGTTCCTATATTGTTTATGTCTGCTGTTTGTCTCACTTGTGGGAGGAATATAATATAATTTAAAGTTTTAAAACGTGTTTAAACTGTGAGAAAAATCGAAATGTTTTCCTAAGAGATTACAGGAATATATTTGCAGACACCAATTATATAATTGCGTAAATGCAAACAGCAATTATTGCAGTCTTAGGTATCAGCTAACTTCACATTCACTAGTGTCTTGTGTTAAGCACCCATTATAAAGCCTTGTTTATAATAAGACTTCTGGAATAAAGACTCCACTGTTATGCAAGCTTTCATGATTCGGGTGGATTAATTGTCATAGACATAGTAAATCAAACCAGTGATTTTTAAAGGAAAACAAATGCTTTATGACTGAGGAAGCTGAGCAAGAACGAGAACAGCCAAGCAATGATCACATGCGTGTATGTATGTGTGTGTGTGTGTATATATGCATATACATTGTGGGTCCCCACAAAGATCCATGAATAGTAAAATAGAAACAGTCCAATGCCAAAAGCCTCATATTTTGTTTAGTTATTTACGGTTAAGGTTAGGGCTGGGTATTGCTGGCATTAGGGTTTTCCCCGGAGAAATGAAAGGACAGTCCTCACAAATACAAAAGAGTGTGTGTGTGTTTATGTTGGTTTGAAACTATAATTTTATGTCTGTCAAAGTGAGTCAACTTTCACTAGAAAGCTCTCCTCAAGCCGTCCCCCTGTGCACACAGTACACCAGTGTATCTGCTGAACTTCACAAGCAGCACATCTTTCGTGGCTAATTAACACCTCAAGAAGTTAATTAACCAACAGATTGATCGATAGATGGAATGGATGGATGGAATTGATCCCGATGAGTTAATTATGTTAAATTATGTGTAATTGTGCTTTTCTCAGAGCAAATGCACACCTACTGCCCAGATAAATAGTTTAAATGTAATTCTCCGTGACAGCCTAATACTTGTACTGTATATGTTAACAAAGAAAATTATATAACTATAGTTATTTTTAGCATGTTAATGAAAGCATTGTTTCCAAGGGTCCAGTGTATTTGTTGAAGGCCTTGAGCGGAGCCAAACAAGGTACTGAGTACTGGGCCTCATTGAGCAGCACTGCACACCATTGTCGTGCTAATTAAGCACAGATGGGGACAGCTACAACTCCCTCTGTGCTTCAGAAAGTACACTTTGGCTGGAACAAAAGCACACGCAGGCTCCGTGGATTCACCCGTTATTCCGCAGAGGGGAAGGACCAGGCTCATTTCCATGTTCGTCCCCCGAAGACAGCCTGCGTTCCTTGTAAACTATACTGTATGATGAACGCTGCATTCATTGAATGAATACAATTTTGAGCGAAAGACAACTGCTTTAGATGAAAAGTATATTGCTTAAAAGATCTAATGTTCATGTCACTTTTATGTCTTGAAATCAATTATTTAATTATACATTTCGAGAGCAACATCAGTTGCACTGTTACTGCAAAACCAGGCATAAACCAGGTTAAACAATAACACTTCAGGCATTATTGTAGGAATGAGTATGTCAGCTCTTAGAAGTGAACATGCTACGTAAATGGAAATATCTGATCACTTAAGACATAAATTCTCAGTTTTTATAAGACTGAATTACGAATTTCTTCAAATAGAACACGGGCACAGCAAAGGGTATTGTGTCAAAAAACTTTACTGAATGTGTTTGTTTGAGCTCAGGTAACTTTTATGCCCCTCCTCTGGATGTAGCCACCCAAAATGCTTTTGCAACAGTCCTGAAGGAGTTTCCGCAAGTTCTGCACACAAGTTGGCTACTATGTTCTTACTCTTTGATCCAACTGATCCCAAACCAGCTGTATAGGGTTCAAGTTGGGGAATGGTGGAGGGCGGGGGCCTGTTCCACAAAGCAGGACTTCTCAGTTAGCTGGGTTAACTTAAGCTAGAAGTCATGATTGGCCAATAAGAGTTTAGGTGAGGCGCATTCCTATTGGACAATCATGACTTCTAGCTTAGGTTAACCCAGCTAACCGAGAAATCCTGCTTCATGGAACACCCGCCCCCCTCCAGCCCTGCCCAGGCTCATGCGTTGCAGCACTCTGTCTCTTTCCTTGTTCACAAGATGAAACAGTACTTACATAACTTTTTATCATGAGGTGTACATAGGGTCCTTATCTTGTTGGAAATCAAATGACTTTCAGTAGGTGTGTCCAGACCTTTGACTGGTACTGAGTTTATATTGATGCCTGAAACCATGAAATAAAGCATCTTAACTGTGCTCCCAGTGGTGACGGCCTTGCAGAGCCATGTGGTTCTGAACTTGAGGGGTTCAGCTGATTGTGTCTGTTCTAGATGTATTTGGATCCTGCTAATGAATTTGTTGTATCTTACAGGAACCATATAATATCAGGCTTTTTCCATCTTGATATACCCGTAAAATAGCATCAAATGGATGAAAAGTAAATCTTGGGCATTTACATATATATGTATGACAATGGCTGAAATCTCCATTAGATTTTTTAGCATATTTGTTGTTAATGACAAAAACATGGGTAGGTCATTTAACCTTTAACATTGTATGGATAATGCATAGAAAACAAACAATAGTGACAAAACATAAGCATGGCACTGATATTGCATGAGTCAATTAATAAGACGTAAATGAATACAAGCAAAGGCAACGCAGATACATTCAAATAATACATTTCAGCTGAGCGCTTGTTAATTGCAAGTTCATCAAGAATGTATATTTAGTGAAAATGTTGAACAGACTGAGGGAGAAAGTATCGTTAGACGAAAACTCCGATGTTGCAAAATCCTGCAATTTATTCTCCTCCCATCTTTGAAAGAAGCCCTTAGCTGTCGCAACATTGTATAAAAGAAAAGAAAGAAGAGATTCAGGTCCCTGCAGTCGACCCCCCAGTCATAAACATGAGCTCTTCATCGAACCTCACAATGCAACTCGGGTTTGAGCTGATACGCAGGAGATTTACAGGATTACCACTGGAGGTGTATCCAAAAGGTGGTCGAGATCCACATTTGAAAATAAAATTAGGGATATTGTTAGACTTAATGCTAATTTGCAGGATTGTGCCAGATGTTTGTTCACTGTGATTTAGCTACTGTTCCAGAAGGTGGCATTATGGATCATTATTCTTATCATTAATGATTAATGAAGAAACCTGTGAAGAAGCAGGAGTCAAGTGAAACATTGTTGATGCAATGGAGCCAATTTACAGACAATGAGGTAACAACAGGTATTCCCAGATCCAGATGGACAATCGTGAATGCATTTCAGCATCTGCCTGTCTCATTTAAATGAACAACAACTTTGAAATATTTCCAACAATACGAGTGCCTGTATTTTATGTTTTTGTCGAAATGGTCTGCAGGGAGAGACACGTCATCGCGCTTAATTTCGCATTGTTATGTGTATAACTGACACAGCATCAATCTCCGACGACAAGAAATATGTGTATAAACAGAGAGGAAACATTCTGCAATGAAGATGTGCTGTACTCTTCGAGCTCATCGCATTATTTTGTTTTTGCGATCCCAAGAATGCAATATTCAGGAGAATTTACATATTTAAATCCATCCCAGACAAACATACGCGGAAACCTTAGTGTGACATACTTCATATAAAGAACTTTTACGTCCCTTTGGCCCTCTCAGTTCAGAGCTATTTTGGATTTTCTGTAACATTATTCCATGTTATCTGATTTTATGACGCTGAGAAGCAAAATGTGACAGTTTTACTGGCCTTAGTATCCCTGCTTTGCCGCATGTGATCATAGCAGGTGCTAAATCGCATAAAATCATTAAAACAATGACACCGAAACAATAGCACGTTGCGTTAATGAACTTCTGCGTTCGCATAAACCCACACACAAATACGCACCCAGCGTTGCTTTTAGAAGATTGCTATAACATGTTAAAATTCTGTTCTCCCAAAGGCCTTGAGGCATTCGCACTCGCCAACGAGCGAATCCCAAGGACAGAGTTTAACGTAGGTTCATCTTGTGTTAGGTCACGCATGCCCCGCCTGCGCCCTACTTCAAAGGGAACAGAAGAAGAAACGCAAAGGAAGGTTAAGAAAAGATGCAAGTAAAAACAGTGACAGCTGTGATATCCATCTTTATAAAAACAGCGGGGTGCTTGAGGCCACAGAGTCTCTCCCAGGCTGTGTTTGTAGTGACACCCCCACTTGCATTACTATAAGCCCCTTCTCCCACTGTTCTTTATCAAGGCAGCTTGTGTAATAATTAACTCTAACAGAGAACAATAGTCCTAAACCAATACGCTCAATTGAGCTCCCAAATGTTTGACCCCGCCCAGCTTTCACACTGCATTATTATATATCCTTCAGTAAATCATTGATGTAGCCCACCAACCAATATTTTCAATCACCCTGGGAGGAGAATCTGCTTAAGATCTCTACCAAGCAGAAATATACATTGTCATACATTCTATGAAAAAAAAACATATCACAAACATGAGAGTTAAGGTAACACACAGCTTCTTATCAAATTAAAACATTATATACTTTTCTTGCGCAAGGCATATGATATAATTTTAATGCCTGATTTTGTAATGTAGCATCAGAATTTAATGAAAATAATTCTCGCATTTTTAAAAGGTTGCTCCAGAATTGTGCTCCTAAAGTAAATAATTTTGAATATCTTCTTTGGAAAACACCACTCCCCTTCTCTCACCGCACCTTATTATTAAAATGTTAAATATTGCTGTGCTGTTTGGGAGTAGGAGTACACCCCCCCCAGGTGTTGCCTTGTCTGTGTGTATGTCCCCCTAGTTTCATGCCCAATGTTACATTCCTGAGATGTCTCAAGTTTATTGCCTTATCCGAAAACAGTAATTCATGGCCACCCTTCCTCTCTAAAGCCAGGGGTGTTTATGGTCAGGCACACAAATCAGGCAGACACAGAATTACTCAGAATACAGAACTGCCCATTTCCTTTAAAAAAAAGGAGGGTGTTTTGAAGGGTGGAACTTTCCACACCATCCTATAATAATTGAAAATAATTCAGCTGGGTGAAAATGCCCACTGTCACTGAAAGGTTAAACTGAGATTTCAAATTTAATTTATGCTGTTCTGTGTTTACTTACAGAGCCAGTCCATCTGCAG
The DNA here is from genome assembly GCA_015163995.2 of Mormyrus lacerda. NCBI lineage: Eukaryota > Metazoa > Chordata > Actinopteri > Osteoglossiformes > Mormyridae > Mormyrus > Mormyrus lacerda. Next base: position 7,162,748 of record JAABNX020000002.1, on the reverse strand, counting down.
CTGATTAACACAACAATCAGGTCCAATAATGTTGCATCAACATCAACACGGCCAGCATGGAGCAACGCAGAAGAGAAGGAAAAATCCCTCTCTGTGCATTTGGGGTGACTGTACCTGCCACGCGAAGATCTGAATGAATTACCCATGAGTCGTAAATGTATCCTGCAATGTCTTCAGAGCCATGCGATTGTGTCAGGCACATGTTGTACTTTAGATGAAAACCATTTCATGCTTTGATAAATGCATAATTCCACAAACTCAGATAACAGGATTCCCCGGACACATTACCAGTCACCTGGTCTTTTCTGTCTTCCATTTTCAATAATCTACCTACTTCATATACTTCATATTATGAGCATGCAAATATCTAACCTTAAACTCTCTGTGAGATAATCATAAATAATGAACAATTCTACTGTGAAAGAGAGGTATTACCGTGGCAAAAAAGTGGTTAGAAACTTTATAAAGAATTCTAGTCCAGTAAGATTTCGGCTAGGAAGAGCTGTCAATGGAAAAATGTTAAGGAAGAGACACAAAGCCCATTCCATGATCTCAATGATCTCTACTAGCCGGTTCTTTGGCCATGCTGGTAGTCTTCAGTGGCAAAGTCTTAAAAATGGATTAAAGAATACACATACGTACGATTAGGCTGGCAAGAAAGGGCTCGCAAAATGGGATGCCCTTTGAAACAGAAGGTTAGCAGGGGATGTGGAGTGTAACATGGGGTAGAGATAATAGGCTTTAATGGGGTATTCTGATTCACCCGGCTGCCACAAAAGGAGTCCGCGTTGGGGATTTGGGAGCAGAGGTGGCGGGGAGTGTTGTTGGTGTTCCCTGCTTCAATGGCGGGGTGAGGCAAGCTGGGGGTGTCTGTGAGGGGGGGGGGTTCCCTTTGTGGAGAGGAATGCCAGCGGGTTTTTGAAGGAGGGAGAGCCAAGGAGCAGTTGTGAAAGGAGAAGGACTCTATCTGAGCGACACTTGAGCTCTGTCCCGTGGAGCGTCTCCGAACACACGCTCACTCCTGGGGTGCAGCCACTGTGCAGTGTGACACGCCAGTGACAAGTGGGCATAGCAGTGGGTCACCTGCCAGGACAATCAGTAGATGAAGGCTTGGATACCTCTTTTCCCTTTGTTGCCGGTTAAGTCCTTACAGAGGGGGACAGTCTTTGCAAACCAGATTTTTGGAAGGCTTTATTGATCTTATTACAAAGGACCGCAGATGTGTCTGATACTCAGCAGATATAGATTTTAATATTTCGTTTTAATTGAGAATCTCCAGAAGGAAATAAACGTGCCTGTTATGTTTAGACAAAATTGACCAGATCGGTTCAAAAACGTAACAGACTCTCAAACTGGAGATGTATTCGCTTATATTTCTCGTTTTTTTCTTCCTATCGGGCTTAATATAACATTCAAAATGTATTTGATCTTATATAGCAAAATTTTAAACGTGAGGATTCTGGGCGAGTTTCAAAACGGCGGTTTAATGGAATGAAAGCTCAACTCAGGGCTATTAAACTGAGACTTTGAGTGGCCCGTAATAACATGCCTCGAGAGTCCACGCCTTGTTTGTCCTGCAGTAATTTAATCATGTAATAAAACTATTTTGTGCTGAGACCAAAGAGTTTTCTAGTGTCATTATAAACTTTGCTTTTTCAATACAATAAAATGAGGAAGATCCCGTAGTTTAGAAAAACTTTTTTTTTTTTCCAATACTCATACACACATGTATTTATTCATATGCATATATGGAGATTTTTAACGTGATATTAGTTATTGCGCGATTGTTATATCCTATGGTAACACACGTCTTTCGGGTCCTGCACTGAAATCGTGGCACGTTTTAACGATCCTTCGGGGAACATCGTCGTTTACATTTGTCACTTGGGGGCTGC
>JAABNX020000002.1:7140843-7151927 GCA_015163995.2 Mormyrus lacerda | reverse complement strand
GGATAAAATGAAAACCCACTTTTATAAATCCACACAAAGCCGTTCTGTCCAAGTTGGTGATCGCGTTCTTGTCCTTCTTCCTCTCCCTGGTTCTTCTCTTCGCGCCCTTTTTTCAGGCCCATACGTCATACAGTCGAAACTAAGCCCCACCAATTATGTGTTCGCGACCCCAAACCACAGGAGGAAGATTCACGCATGTCACGTGAACATGTTAAAGCCACACCTCAATCGATCGGCACGCCATCCCTCACTCGTTTCCGCTCAGCCTCCAACTCGCATAGACATAGTATCTGTTAGTAATTACTCACCCGAAACGGATGCATTTACATCTTGGTAGAAATTGTTTGCCCTGTGCCCGACTCCCTAATTCAGAAGCCCTGTTGACTCTGTCAAACCGACTCAGCCATCTGCCTCGGTCCACCTAAGATGACATTTCGTCCCTGGTAAGAGGTTTTCCATCTCTATTTTCAGACACCCATTTGCGCACCTCTGCTGGTGAGCACGACATAGATGTTGGTGGTCACCCTCCCATTAAGCAACATCCGTATCGGTTTAACTCTCAGAAGCAGTTCCAGTTGTTGCGTGAAACCACTTATTTACTAGAAACAGGCCTCGCAGTCCCTAGTAGTAGTCCCGGTGTTCCCCCTGCCTGCTGGTTCCCAAGCCTTCCGGTTCTGTACCGACTACCAAAAGGTTAACTCTGTGACTAAGCCAGATGCCTATCCGCTTCTGCGAATGGAAGATTGTGTGGATCGCATTAGGTCTGCCAGATTTGTGACCAAATTAGATCTGCTGAAGGGATACTGGCGAGTGCCATTGTCTCCACATGCCTCTGAAATATCTGTTTTTGCCACCCCAGACATGTTTCTCCAGTATACCATGATGCCTTTTGGGTTACGTGACGCACCCGCTACCTTCCAGAGATTAATGCATGTAGTACTTGGTGATGTCCCAAACTGTGAAGCCTACCTAGATGACATTGTTATATATTCAGATTCGTGGAACCAGCATATACGTTTGCTTGAACAAGTATTTGATAGACTGCAGGAAGCCTCGCTTGTCCACAACCTCGAAAAGTGCGACTTCGGACAAGGTACAATTAGATACTTAGGAAAATTGGTAGGACGTGGAGTAGTTAAGCCCCTGGACATAAAGGTCCAGGTCATCAGTTCCTTCCCTGTCTCACAGTCACCGTGTGAGTTGAAGCACTTCTTAGGGATGGACAGTTATTATCGTTGTTTCTGCAGGAATTTCGCCCCTAACACAGCTCTTACGCAAAGGTGTATCATTTGTTTGGTCCCTGGCCTGCCAAGCAGCATTTGATTCAGTAAAACTGCTTCTCCGCATTTCCTCCGTATTGGCTGCCCCAGATTTCTCTAAGCCCTTTAAATTAGAAGCGGATGCTAGTGGTATTGGAGCTGGTGCTGTTCTTCTGCAGGAAGACAGCCGCGGTCTTGATCATCCAACTTGTTATTTTTCTAGAAAATTTGTTAAGCACTAACTGGCCTGCAGTACCATAGACATGGAGGCTCTTGCCCTCCTATTGGCACTACAGCATTTTGAAGTGTATGTGGGTCCCCAACCAGTGATCCCGTAGTTTTCCTTTTGCGAATGTGTAACACTAACCAGCGTCTCATGCGCTGGCCACTCCTTGTTCAATCTTTCAACCTCGAAATCAAACACAAAAAAAGCATTAGTAACCTGGTGGCCGATGCCCTCTCTTGGGCCTGACTGGTCTCTTTTGATTGTGTTTGTTTTGTTTTTTGATATAGTCCTGTTTGAACATCTTGTAACACTTCCATTTGTGATTGTGAACTCCTGTCGGAGTTCACTCTTGTCTGGGGGGGGGGGTGTTACGGGCCGTAAGGAAAGTACGTGCCATAAGTTTCGGAAGGATGCCTGCAGGTTCTAAGGATGTCCTGCCCACTCGCTCATTCGTCAGCTGCTCTTTCGACTCCGCCTTCTGGACTGGGCCCCGCCTCCCTCACCTTCGGAGTGGTTTTCAGTTTGCCGTCAGAAGAGGCCGCCGCTTCGTCACTTCATCTGCTCGCTGCTCGCGTCTTGCCTGTTAGCTCGCTCTTCGTTTGCTTTGCCTTTGTATAATTGCTCGTGTATGACTTTTGTTCCTGGTTTTCGATTCTCGCCTCATCCCGTTTTGTACCTTTGCCCTCGTTTTGACTGCTTGCTTGGTTTTGGAACTTTCGCCTGTACTTCGACTTCACCTCTTTGCTACTCCTTTGGATACCTTCACCTTGGCTGTGTGTATTTACGTGTTTCACTAGACGTGTGTAAGGGAGACTCTTTTTGTTTTTCCGTGTTTTGGTTATTACTGTTTGTCTGGTTAGGGTGTTTAGGATTAGACATTGTTGTTGTTGTATTCGGTGGATGTATTTTTGTTTGTTTCTTTGGCCTTTGTTACTCCTGACGTTCATTACACCTGGTGTTTGTGAAAAACTATAAAAATCATAGAAAAAGACTCCCTTTGTGTCCCATGTTCCCTTCTCCTAGCTCTGGTTGCCTTGACCTTTCCAATCCCTCCTTCCCTTCCATGCTGTTAGGCTCCAACCCCAGACTGAAGTGTAACATGTGTGTCATGTCCTGTGTATTCATATAATATCTTTGGTCCCATTTGCCCTTTTTCCCACTTATACATTTTAGTAAGTCATTAATAAAAAGAAATCTGTTATAACTTATACACACATTATAACGTGTTTATTATAGTCCATTAGTGATTTACAAAATGTTACAACCTAATTAATAACCTGATTATAAACCATTCACAAGGGTAGTCTTATTGTAAAGTGGTAGCATGCTAACAGATTGTTTTAGATACTCTGAGATTTATTTTAGCTTTGATCTTCCAACAGCTGCGGCACCAGCACTGGAGCCTGGTAATGGAGAGCGTGGTGCCGTCCGACCGAGGGAACTACACCTGCGTAGTGGAGAACATGTATGGCTCCATCTCACACAGCTACATCCTGGACGTGTTGGGTACGACACCATTTTTGGCCTCTTCTTATGTCAAAAAAGAATGCAGACCTCATGGAAGATACAAGGCATAGTGCATGCCTACATGTGTTTGCTGACCATAATTACAAGTTTGATTTATTTATTATTTAAAAACATTATTTATAAATTTTTTTAGCATTTTTACTCTCAGCTGGAACGGAGGACACCTCTACTATACATTTGAATGTCTTTATAAATGTGTGAGTTAGTGAATCAGGAACAGCAGACATTACAGCATTTTGGATAGATTAGCCCTAGAATCAGGTTCTTACACGCAAAGGTCCTTAATTCTGGGTCACCCCAGGGCATCCAGAGAGACTGCTCTACCTGAGCAGGGGCGGTCTTTGTCGCTACCAACGAGAATGCGGATGGCCGAAAGAGGACAACTTCAAAGAAACTGCTACCGTTGGACGTGCTTCCTCCGGTTGCTTAATCTGATTAAGACTCATAATTATCTTGTTTTCATATATTTTCGGCCTTCAGTTTATTTGAAAAAAATTTAAATCAGTAGCAAAATCTTTGTGTGTTTATTAGTATAAGGACAAACAGTACGGATGTTCATAATTAAAGTGCCCTTGAATTTTTGCATGCAATGTAAAAATGTGTTTGGCAGCTTCCCAAAGGCTTGTAGCACCTCTGCTACATTACATACACTGTTTTAGGGCAGAAGGTTCTCTTTGTATGAAAGCATGTGCTGGTCTGTTTGTTTATTTATTGTTTGTTTGTTTATTAATTGGATGTTTTATTTTTACTAATGTTTCTATATGTTTCTGTTGTTTTGATGTGACATTGGATAGGATGTACCTTTAAATTTTATTGCTGTGGAAATAACAATGACGGTAAGGTATCTGAATGTGAATGTGAATCTGAATGTATTCCCTTGGTCGTTCATACTGTTCCAGATGAGAGGGTTGTTTCGCTTAGTCTGAAGGCACATGTGGCCTCTCTCGGTCACGGACACTGGCTCATTTTACCTGAAGCGAGGATATTTGTTCTGGGACGGAGACCTCATAGAAAGCGTATGTTCTCTTTTCTGGTTGCAGAGCGCTCTCCGCACCGTCCCATCCTGCAGGCCGGCCTGCCAGCCAACACCACTGCGGCAGTGGGCGCCAACGTGCAGTTTTACTGCAAAGTTTACAGTGATGCACAGCCTCATATTCAGTGGCTGAAGCACATTGAGAGAAACGGCAGTCGATATGGTCCTGATGGCATCCCCTATGTCCAGATCTTGAAGGCAAGTGAAATTTACTTGTAGAAGGCCCATTTCTGACATTCATTTCATCCATCCATCTATATGTTTTCTGTAGCTGCTTATCTGAGTCAGGGTTGTGTGGGGTGGGGAAGGGGGGCGGAGCCTATGGGTGGAACAGCTGGGAATAACACAGGATGGTACACCAACCTATCTCAGTGCACACTCACGCACCATTCACATGCACAAACACACCTGTGACACACACAAGCACACCTCAATTTCCATATAATATTGACCTGTACGTGAATGGTGCGTGAGTGTGCCCTGTGATTGGCTGACACCCAATCCTGGGTTGTTCTCTGCCTTTTACCTGGTTTCAGAAAATGGATAGATGGATGGATGGGTGGATGGATGATATTGACCTTAATCTCTTGGTGGTTCTTCATAGAGTGGCAGCCTGAACATGTCGGACGTTGAGGTTCTCTACCTGACTAACATCACCATGGAGGATGCTGGCGAGTACACCTGTTTGGCTGGGAACTCTATCGGATATTCTTATCAGTCTGCCTGGCTCACTGTTCTACCAGGTATAGTTTGTCCCACCTGCCAACACTTTCTAGAAGACAGCACCGCTGTCAGATGATGACATGTTCTGAACAAGTTACATTTTCCTGCAAGAAGCATAAGGACTGCTTGTGTGTTCCTTTAACAGAAGACGAGCTCATCGGACAGGTGGATTCGGACGAGACCAAGTACACCGACGTCATCATATATGCCTCAGGGTCTCTGGCTCTGGTGATGACGATTATTATCATCGTACTGTGCCACATGCAGGCAAATTCCAACAGGGAGCATTTTGAAGCTCTCCCCGTACAAAAACTCTCCAAATTTCCTTTAGGCAGACAGGTGAGAAGAACTTCAATGATGCTGTAAAAATCTGGACGCACGATGTTGTCAGGCTTCAAAAGACTCTTCTGAGAATGATCGATAACCATAATCTGGGGTTTTTCGCTTGTCTCTTCAGTACTCGGTGGAGTCTGACTCGTCGGCGAAGTCCAGTGCCTCTCTTATGCGAGTGGCTCGACTCTCCTCGAGCTGCTCTCCCGTACTGGCCGGAGTCATGGAATTTGAACTGCCTTTTGACCCAAACTGGGAGTTCAGCCGAGAGAAGTAAGATCGGCTGCATCACCCGCAATTATTCATGTGCCCACTACGCTCCTGTTATCGCCGCCAGATTATAAAGAGATTAGCAACTGAATGCATGAAATGTTAACATGCTTTTGAATAATACTAATTCTACTTAAACGTTATTTTTATCAGTTTAACCCTTGGGAAGCCATTGGGAGAAGGTTGCTTTGGACAGGTGGTAAAGGCAGAGGCGTACGGAATAAATAAGAACAGCCCAGTCCAGTCCACCACTGTGGCAGTTAAGATGCTCAAAGGTACATGGGTCACACCTAAGGTTGAGTAGAATCACGGAAGAAATCGTTCTCCTAAACCCCCCCCCCTCCCCGCTGATCACAATGCCGCCCTCATCTCTGTGCTTAGATGGCGCCACTGACAAAGATCTTGCGGACCTGATCTCCGAGATGGAGCTGATGAAGGGGATGGACAAGCACAAGAACATCATCAACCTGCTGGGCGTATGTACCAAGGATGGTAAGCAACCTCAGCCATCTGCTTGGTGTTCACTCCATCTGGCTTCTTTGCCTCTGATTTTGCTGAGATCTCCTCTGGTGTGAGTAATAGTGGCTATGAAATCTGCACAGGCCCCCTTTATGTCCTGGTGGAATATGCTTCCAAGGGTAGCCTCCGGGAGTTTCTGCGGGCACGCAGACCGCCAGGCATGGACTACACCTTTGATATGACCAAAGTACCCGAGGAGCAGCTGACTTTCAAGGACCTGCTCTCTTGTGCCTACCAGGTGGCACGGGGTATGGAATACCTGGCCTCCAAAAGGGTGAGTGTCCCAGGACTCCCATATTCCTCCAGCCCGGTGTCACTCAACAGCTCACACTGTCACCAGATGCTTGCGCTGGGAATTCCACCAATGAGTGTTTACAGCTGCCTCCATGCTGGCTCTGCTGGGCTTTTTAAAGAAGCGTCGTAAATCCATTAGTGAAGCATGGGGCCCGCCTAGGCCGGGAGGGAAGGCTCCCCGTCCGACCGGAATCTCGGCCAATGCCTGCCACAAACCAGGGGATTCATTTCTCAGTATCCAAATACTGCTGCTATTTAAAATGGAGACCAAAATAAACTTAATGACAACCATTCAGCCTGTTAACAGTTTTTTTCTTGTTTTTTTTTATTACCGCAAGATCACACTAAGATTAAATGTGCCTGCTAAATGAGCTTTTGAAACCCCTTTTTCGTTTTTCTAAGTGAGTTTTTAATTTGTTTGCCTAAGATTTTCAGACTACCAGTTTCTAAATTAACCCTCTGTTAAGAAATTTTAGTTTCGGACATGTTAACTTATTATTTAGTAATGGAAACTGACTTAAAAACTAAGATGATAATTCTTGTAAAAAAAGATGTGATGACTTTGTGAAACTCCCCTTTACTTGATGGGACACAAATAATGTAGAAGTAAACGTTTACTTAATGTTTTAATTAACCAGTAATTTAGTGTTGGCTTGCTCATCATTAATCAATCATTATGGTTCATGTTTTCCATTCAGGAACTATATTAGTTAACAGTTAACTAATAAGCTAATAATTAACCAATATACAGTACTTCCTGCATGGAATAGATGAATGGTCATAATTGATTAATGATGAACTAACACTTAGTTACTGGTTAATTAATGCATTAAGTTAGAGTGCACTGCTACATTATTTGTGCCCCCTCAAGTAAAATGTTACCATTCCCTTCCATGTGTTTCCTAAGTTTCATGTATATAAATATTATGCCTAATAAGAAGTGTTTTTCCAAAAGTGCATCCACAGGGATTTAGCAGCCAGAAATGTTCTGGTGACTGAAGACAATGTGATGAAGATCGCGGACTTTGGGCTGGCCAGAGGAGTGCACCAAATTGACTATTACAAGAAAACCACCAATGTGAGCATAGCAGGGTGACGCCTCCAGGGGGCGTAACTGTGTCCAGAGAAGCATGTGAACATCATTAGCCTTTGTGTACTTTTCTTCAGTCACGTGAATTGTAATTGCTTTCTTATTTACTTTTTATTGACACTCCCCTGACTGACAGGCAGGCTAATGGATATAATTGGGGTGTGTGGGGGGGGGGGGTAGACGAAAGTTAACCGCTGCTACATCTGTGCGATTCCCAACTGTCTGCGCTTTTGTATGGTCAGGGGCGTCTGCCGGTGAAATGGATGGCACCTGAGGCCCTCTTTGACAGAGTCTACACGCATCAGAGTGACGTGTAAGTCTGACTAAGAAAGGTCCCGGTTAGACCCTTGACCAAGCAGATGTAGCCCACACATCCATTCCATCCATTCTATGCCACAGATTTTGTCACATGATAATATCTGACTGGGTTCCTTCTTGGTGAAGCACGTGTAAAATCTGCAGCCTGTGCTTTCAGTAGACTCTACTCTCCACCTACTGTCATCCTGAATTGAGGACTTTCCCATTGGTCTCCCTTGTCTGCTGAACCCCTTAGCTGGTCTTTCGGAGTCTTGATGTGGGAGATCTTCACCCTGGGAGGATCTCCTTACCCAGGGATACCAGTGGAGGAGCTCTTTAAGCTGCTGAGGGAAGGCCATCGTATGGACAAGCCCTCCAATTGCACGCATGAGCTGTGAGTAGTGGCTGGAGCCCCCCCACACAGTGCACACAGGCCCCCCCACACAGTGCACACAGCCCCTCCACACAGTGCACACAGCCCCCCCCACACAGTGCACACAGCCCCCCACAGTGCTGTTCAGCCAGTCTATGAATGTGATTGTTTGTAACTCCAGTAGGATATAGATGTTTTTACATGTGGCCCTTAGGTTTGTGGTCTCTTTTATGAAGATTTGTAAGCAGTATTAAATTGACTATTAAATGTATTCCCATATTTAATTGTATTATTAAATGCTGTAATATTAAATGTTGATAGAATTTCAAGAGAACTGTTACTGAATTGCTAAAAATGTCTTTATAGAAAGTCATGTCTTTCAAACTTCATTTGCGGCTAACATTATGGAATCCATCCATTATTAAGAAAATCCATTTTCTAGATGTAGCCTATGGGCAGAGGGCAGGGAACAACCCAGAATGGGGCCCAAACCATGGCAGGGCACACTCACACGCCAGTCACTCACACGCCAGTCACTCACACGCCAGTCACTCACACATCAGTCACTCACACACCAGTCACTCACACACCAGTCACTCACACACCAGTCACTCACACATCAGTCACTCACACGCCAGTCACTCACACATCAGTCACTCACACACCAGTCACTCACACACCAGTCACTCACACGCCAGTCACTCACACTCCAGTCACTCACACATCAGTCACTCACACACCAATCACTCACATACCAGTCACTCACACATCAGTCACTCACATACCAGTCACTCACACGCCAGTCACTCACACGCCAGTCACTCACACATCAGTCACTCACACGCCAGTCACTCACACGCCAGTCACTCACACACCAGTCATGTGTTTTCATATGCCGCGTGAAAATGCTGACTGGATGGGTCTTCATCTCCCAGGTACGTGATGATGAGGGAGTGCTGGCATGCGGTCCCAAGCCAGAGACCCACCTTCAAGCAGCTGGTGGAAGAGCTGGACCGAGTGCTACTGTCCGTCTCGAACGAGGTGGGTCTCGTTCCTCGTGACTACGGGCAGCACACGTGCCACTCTGCCGGCACCTGGAATCGTTTTGGAGCTGTACACAGTAAATGACCACTTCATGGGGCAGAGGGGCAATGGTGCTAAACTGCTATTTCTGCCTCCTTTCCCCTAGTATCTGGACCTATCAACGCCATTCGAGCAATATTCCCCTTCTTGTGAGGACACGTCTAGCATGTGCTCTTCGGACAACGATTCGGTATTTACCCACGATGCCCAGTCCACCGACCCCTGCCTACCCCAGCAGACTGTTCACTGCCAGACAGGGACCTGATGGAGCCAAACAGTTTCAAAGACCCCTGAGTGCAGCCACAGAAGGAGAGTCAGATGTGAACAGCAGCACAAGGACAGTCAACCTTGGCACTGTCTTTGAAAACATTATGTCCAAACTTGGCTGGGACATCTGGCAGTAATTTGCCTTGTATTCATTGGCATCCATCACAATATTTTGCTAAATATTCTGTTAGGGTGTAGGCTGCTGTAGACAAAAATCTGGACATGCCTAGAGATTAGTCACATTGCAAACCAGTATAAGAAACACCAGTTTGAGTAAGTGGAGCTGGATGTGGCCATTAGATAAAGACAAAGAGAGAATTAATTTTCATACATAAGCATTTGATTATAGTATTGTCAAATGTAAAATATATATTTTACATTTCAGTATTAAAAAAAAACGGTCTTGGTACCCTGTCTTACATTGTCCGTCTGGCAGCTGAGTACTTCATCTCCTGTGAATATATTAAATACTTAAATACTGTGTGTACATATTTCAAGAAAAACAAAAGTTACCCTTTATAAATTATTTTTTGATTGATGTAATATTAAATTATTTTTAAGCAGAGGAAATAAATGAAATTCTGAACCCATTATTTTAGATCTTTAAGGAAGTATATTCCTTTTGCTAAGAAAATAACTTCCCAATGCTGCTTGGAATATCAAAATGTTTCTGAAAGCTTTCTGTTCCTATTTCTTGTTGAGTAAAATGTTACAATTAAGCTTCCAGTAGGACCAGTAGCGGCTGAATAAAAAAGGGACAGATTGGAACTGAAGAACTTGGATACTTTGATTAAGAATCTGAATCACCTTCTGGTCTCTGTAACCTTTTAACTGGCAACCTTTGCATCGAGGGGACAGGCAGAGGCTGGGCTGAGCTGTTGCTCTAGCAGCCTGTGATGGATGTGACCGCCTGCGCTTGTGTGCAAATTAAGTGGCCTTATTATGGTAATAGGTTTTGTTGCCGTGCCGACTCTCAGACTCATCTTTAAATATACAGATGCTAATTCTGTCTGCTAGGGGAACTCTGACATTCAGAAATCTCCCCCAGGGAGAGAACTCCCTCCAGGGAAGATAGGGGTATAGAATTCTATCAAGTGATTCAGTAATGGTTGTCTGTCTGGGTCATTATCATGTCTTTCGTCAGTGATGATATATTTTTAAGACCAATGCTGGTGTGTCAAAAGCTTTTCCAAAGCCACGTGGGGAAGGGTTTGGGCAGGGAGTGGGGATGAGTTTTCTGGAGAGTGGTACCCCTGTTGGTGGGGTGTGAAATGGCTTCTGTGTCTGTTTTTATTTGGGGTCAGAATTGATTATACGTGCTTTGTTCAAAATACACTGCAAATACTTAATCCCAAAGCGAAGACCGTCAGTCCATTAAATGTTCTGCCAAACTCAAAATGATCAGCCTTACTTTTGCAGAACCGAAGGCATAATTAATGTATCAAATTTGTGAATGAAACAAATAAATGTAATGTTTGACATTCCATGATTGTTTTTTCATGACTTTTGTAACAATTTCACTATTCCACATTGCTTGTTCTCAGATTTTAAGGTAATTATTTTAGACATATGAAATTAAGTTATTTTTGTTTTTATATATGAAATAAAGTATTATATAAATGATTTTTGGCTATTGTCTATTTTGGTATGCAGTACACATATATTGAGAAATATAAGTTGAAGTTGAAGTTTATTGTCATATGTACAAAGTACAGCGTACAGAGCACAATGAAATTCTTACTTGAATGCCCCTCCCTCACAGACAGAACATAAGACACGATACACAAAAGACA
>JAABNX020000002.1:7109463-7124411 GCA_015163995.2 Mormyrus lacerda | reverse complement strand
AGAATAGAGCAGTATAGGACAGGGACACACCCTGAACACAATGCCAGTCTACATACACAAACATGCTCTATAGTCAAACGTAAGACATCATTCTGCCCTTTGGTTTACATAAGGAAACGCACACAGTGAGAAAATATAAATTTCATAAACACAGAAGAGAGGTGGGATTTAAACCATCAGAGCCGGAGGAACGAGGTACAGTAACAGTGCTATGTAATGAGCCACCATACCAACAATACCAATCCGTCACTTTACATTTAAAAGGAATTAGTTGTAAATCTGTTAAAGTAGAATTGGTATGAACAACATAAAATGAGAGCATTAAAATTTTAGTTTTTAATTAAGTAATAAGCTTTACAGGGGGATTTTACAAAAAATTTGGAACTGTGATTTTCACAGTTGGTGGTCAATAATGAACAACCTTATGTATTTTAACCTTGTGTATAAAGTTTGCATGAAATGGTATTATATAACCCAAACTGAAAAACAGCCTCTCTGACAGACAGTCTGAGCATTTTAAATGACATCCTGTTCAGTTACACTGATTTGGAAGTTTAGGTAGAAAAAAGTAACTGTAATATATAAAAAATTTTCTTGTTTGACTGCTGAAAATAAAGAACACATCAGTACTGGTAACCTAATAATGTTTAGTGATTACCTTTGTGCAACATTGTGTTAATATGACGATGAATCAGATTGATACATGATTTTATATGGAGGTAAATTAAGGCATGCAAGAATAACAGACATAAATATTTTACAATTGCTTTAGTCTGGGGTTTGGGGTATTTGGCAGAGAGAAACCCAGATATTTTCAACCCTGTAGTGTCTCATGGGGTCACCATTTGCAAGATGAAACACGGGAGTCAGATACAGGCATCAAGCATAAATGAGAAAGACCCCGATGGAGCAAACCTTGGTTTGACATTGGCTTTGGGAATGCAGGAAGCTTGACTTTTTCACCGTCTTTCTCATTTGACTTCCTCACCGCCCCCTGTAGGATGGGCTCCCCCTTTGGGTCTGGTTAGGGTTAGGGCTTCCTCTGCTGCCCCCTGTAGGATGGGCTCCCCCTTTGGGTCTGGTTAGGGTTAGGGCTTCCTCTGCTGCCCCCTGGAAGACGGGCTCCCCCTTTCGGTCTGGTTAGGGCTTCCTCTGCTGCCCCCTGTAGGATGGGCGCCCCCTTTGGGTCTGGTTAGGGTTAAGGCTTCCTCTGCTGCCCCCTGGAAGACAGGCTCCCCCTTTTGGTCTGGTTAGGGCTTCCTCTGCTGCCCCCTGGAGGACGGGCTCCCCCTTTGGGTCAGGTTAGGTTTAGGGCTTCCTCTGCTGCCCCTTGGAGGACGGGCTCCCCCTTTGGGTCCGGTTAGGTTTTGGGCTTCCTCTGCCGCCCCCTGGAGGACAGGCTCCCCCTTTGAGTCTGGTTAGGTTTAGGGCTTCCTCTGCCACCCCCTGGAGGACGGGCTCCCCCTTTGGGTCTGGTTAGGTTTAGGGCTTCCTCTGCTGCCCCCTGGAGGACTGGATTCCTTTTTTTTCATTGTACACGATATAGCCAAAAGTATCAGGACGCCCGCCTTTACACACACATGAACTTTAATGACATCCCATTCTTAACACATAGGCTTTAATATGGAGTTGGCTCACCCTTTGCAGCTATAACAGCTTCAGCTTTTCTGGGAAGGCTGTCTACAGGGTTTAGGAGTGTGTTTATGGGAGTTTTTGACTGTTCTTCCAGTAGAGCATGGTTGATGTTGGACGAGAAGGCCTGGCTCGCAGTCTCCACCCTAGTTCACCCCAGAGGTGTCCATTAGTCGTGTTCAAGTAGCCAGTATGAGGTTTCTTTACAAGCTGGGCTGCAGTCTTTGTAAATCGGTGAGGAGTATGAAGTTGGAGAGGAACATCAGCTGCTGCTCCTTTGAGAGACTGAGAGGAACATGTTCCAGGCATGTTCCACTAGGCAGGGACCCCAGGAGAGACTCTGGATGGATTACACACAGCTACATTTACATTTACGGCATTTGGCAGACGCCCTTAACCAGAGCGACTTACAAAAGTGCTTGGAAGTCTCATCAATTAATACAATACAATACAATAATACAATAAAAAAATTAGTGTATAATCCTGGAAGTGCTAATCCAAGTAATTCCGAAAGAGGTAGGTTTTCAGTCGTCATTTGAAGACACACGATGACTCAGCAGTTCGAACATCTAGGGGAAGATCATTCCACCACTTAGGTGCCAAAACAGAGAAGAGTCTCGATGCATGTCGTCCCTGTGCCTTGAGAGACGGTGGGACCAATCGAGCGGTGCTGGAGGATCGAAGAGAGCGTGGTGCAGTGCAGGGTGAGATAGGTTCCTTTAGGTCGGAGGGCGCTGGTCCATTTCTGGCTTTGTAGGTGAGCATCAGTGTTTTGAATCTGATGTGGGCAGCTTCAGGAAGCCAGTGGAGGGAGTGTGACAATGGTGTGATGAGGAAGAACTGGGGAAGGTGGGAGATGAGTCATCATTATTATTAACAGAAACAGTGCTAATTCAGGTTACATAATATGATTCTGGTGTGGTGTATTCACCCACAAATAACACATTTTCATAGCAACTATGACTGTTACCCTGCAGGATGAAGGAGTAGCGCCACCTACTGCTGAAAATAAGCCAGTCATTTAAGGTACCGGTAAATGTTCTTGACTCCAGTCCAGGATACTCTGGTCAATTTATGAGGCTTAAGATTATGGGAACAAATGGTCATGCAAGCAGGTCGATGAAACAAATGCTCATGAAAGTTGGTGAAGTTCTAGCCAGGCAAGGAAATCCTGAAATGAGGCATACTGGCCTGTCTGGCAGGGAGCTGGGAGGGAGCAAAAATGTTGAGTGTCTGGCAGGGAGCTGGGAGGGAGCAAAAATGTTGAGTGTCTGGCAGGGAGCTGGGAGGGAGCAAAAACATGGAGCAACCGTGGGTCCTGAGGACCTGCTCGGGACATGCTGCTGTAGGGTTTGCATGTTCTCCGTACATATGGATTTCTTTGGGTGTTCTGGTATATACACACACACACACACACACCTAAGACGTGCAGGTCCATACTGAAATAGTGATTTTTTTGTTCTGAATGTTTCATTTTAAGAATCAATTATAATGATTAAATATGTTTTTTTTGGGGGGAAATTTAAATATTTATATTATTATATGAGGCAGAACATGAACTACTACAGGCAGGGCTGCCTGTAAGGGGGGAGGAAGGGAATAGGGGATAGGCCCACCGACTGGAAATGTCCCTCTATCTGCCGCAGCCAGGTGTTACGTGGGCGTCCCCTCGGCCTGGTCCAGCCGCTCACATCCTCAGCAATGAGGATCCTGCGAACCGGGTCACCCTCAGGGAAACGCACCACATGGGCGTAGTGCCGTAACTGACGTTCCCTCACAATGCAGGTAATGTGCCTCATTCGGGACTCCCTGAGCAACCACTCATTCCACACAAAATCAAACCAGCGGTACCCAAGGATTCTCTGAAGAGACACCGAACGAGTCCAGTCTTCGTCTCAGCTCACTGGATAGAGTCCATGTACAGCAAATCAGGGAGCACCAGGACTCTAAAGAATTGGACCTTTGTCCTCTTGCAAAAAATACAGCCTCTTATGAGGAACAAACAGGAACTCTTTGTATCAGTCACCCTTTGATACTAAATGTTTAAATTTATTATATGCTAAAATACAAAAAGCTTTTGCGATTTCCTTATGGAATTGAAATAATCACTATCCATTTCAATGTTTTAACTTTTAATTGTAAGAGGAACGAATAAGAAAAGAAAAAAATAAACAAAAAACTTTAATCATTCTTATGGAAAAAAAAAACTAAATATTAAAATAATAATAACCAGAATATAGAGGGATTCCCCAGCCAAGATACAGAAACCCCGCTGGGCAGTACGTCAGCCCTCAAATTTCAGAAAGAGCGCCCCCTAAAGGCCAGCAGCACTGCAGCCGGCAGCAAACTGGTTGCCATAGGCATCCGTCAAGTAATGAGGCACAAACTTGCATTGTGTCAGCCATTTTGCAACAGAATAGTGTCCAATATCTGCTGTGCAGAGAATTTAAAAGCACACGTCTGGCTCTACAGGCATTTACATGAAATCTTCACTAAGTATACTGAAATAAGTAATTTCGTTCATTTTATGTGTGGTGCTTATAGTAAATTTAACATAAACTTTATTACCCTTTTAATAAATATGACTGTTTCAAACGCATCCCTCAAACTGATGTATGGAAAAAGTTATTGATTTAAAAAATATACCAACAAACATCAATAATAATAACTGGTCCATCTTAAAAAATAGATTATCATTAAAGGATATTTAACACGATCCCTTTGATTTAATTCAAATTTTGACAAAAATATAACTTATCACTGTATAAACTAAGGCATGATCATTTATTAAATTTACGGCAAATAAAAAACAATATTTCATTCAGTAATGAATCACCGGGCTACCCGTCAGGCAAATATGCCACCGTCTGCTTTTCTCTCAATCGAGCACCGACACAGGCCGAGGTAATCAAATGCTGATAGGAAATACTCAACTGAGCAAATATTATCGCATATAACCCCAGATGTGATTTTGATTCATACTTATCATACTTGTTTTCGTGGAGGTTTCGTTTCACCGCATTTTTTGCGTCCCTGGTTGTAACACGTATTTAATGTCCCCCCACCTGGGAATAACAGATATAGGACATTGCTCAGCAGTCGAACACCCCCGACATCACAGTTGGCTGCCGAAGGCACGTGAGCTGAATTGCAAAGTTACTGTCTCGCAATAGCAGCCCCCCCCAAATGCATTATTATATCAACGCCAACTTATTAGTATGTCGCTTTGCTGTTTGCAAGAAGGATTTTGAACGGGAAATCAAAAACCAGTGATAAAACCAGTTAACATTTCATAAAAGACGTTCGATATTAAGGAAACAATTAATGTCGTTTTCGACCATAAAACTTCGTTCTTCCCGTTATTGCATTACATGTATTCTTTAAATCTGCATGATTCTGATATACAACGTATGCTTTCAAAGAAAGTATTTCAAAAGGCAGGGCCTACGTCGAAATAATAATGATACAAAAATTTTTTTTTTTTTTTTTTTTTTTTTTTTTACAATGAATTAGGTTTAGCCACACCTAGGCGATGTCATGTCTTGCATTCACAGGAGGAGGGAGGCGTCTGTCCGCCGGCAGCCTTGTGGATGTGCCGGTGCGGACTGAGGACCCGGCTGTGTAACTCGATAGGAGCCTCCGGTGGGGTCAGCGGGGAATGTTTGCCAGCAATGGAGCAGAACGCAATCCAGGTAAAGTACTAACTTTGTATTAATATGAAATAACTCCGATAAACCAGATCAGCAGCATTACATTCAAACAGTTAGCGAAGAGTGAACAAGAAAATGTAATTTCTTTGTGTTGTTTATAGTTTTGTACCCTTTGTAAAGTTTTGTTGTATTTCGGATTGATTGTTGGTAACATTTGTAAATGTAGTGTCTGCTTGTTTAAAATGAATTTAGCGTAGAATCTAACCAAAACTATTGTTACACGTAATTCTGACAATAGGAAATGGCTTAATTTGTGTCTATGTTGAAATTGAGCGTGTATTCCGATGTTTTTGGTTAATGGTTAAATATTTTTATATACTGTTGAAGACATATTTCTCCACCCACTCACACATCTTTGTTTTTCGTTTTGCATTTCAATTTTAAAGAAAGAACCGACGCGACTCTCTTGGTATAAACTTCTTTCGCAAGATAACTTTGAAGTCGCTCGACAGAAAGCTTATTACTCCAACTAAATTATTGGATATTTTGACGGTGATCGTAGATCAGTCATTTGACTTATCACATAAATGGCCGTCTTGGATTTTTTTTCTTCTTCTTTTTCAGACCTACGTTATTGTAACGCAATAGGAAGGAATGTTAAAACCGAAACAGTATTCTACGTAATATCAATTCGGCTTTAGGCCAGAATAGACAAATGGGGAATTCGCTGTTAGTTTCTTTCAAAACGAAACGATATTTTGGATTTTATACCGTGAATATATATTTTTACGCAGTGTATGTTTTGTATAAACCTATGTATCATAACTGTATAAAACTGAAATTCAAAAATAATTAAAAAAACGCCATTTATTAGGGTGACCTTGTTATACAGATATTGCAAAATCCAAATATTCGGTTATGCTAGTTAGGTATTTCTATGCTTTGTCAGAAGTCCTGAACCTACTAAGACTCGATGCAGTGTGTATTGAGGACGAAGATCAGATTGTGTACGTTGTAATTTTACAGAATTCCTACTACGACTACTAGTAGTAATAATAATAATAATTAATAATAATATTAAATCATTTATTATTTTTACAAAATGGCTGGCCACTTGAGATGTGGCAGGAAAATAACTTAATTTTGGAGAAGGTAAGAGTTCTTTAAACCTGCAGATACCTGGGTTTGTTAAATACTGAAGTAAAATGGGATCCTGTGTTTCCACGGCCCCTTGTTTACATGAAATATCAGGCAGAAGCTTCACGTTACACACAGAACCAGGCGTGCTGATATTAATTCTATCTTTCAGGTCTTTACTGTATGACTTGTTAATAAGTGGTAATATATAAGGAGTTAATTATTTGCAGTTTTGGAAATAATAAAACATGAAATAACTGCTACTGGACAGTGCAGAAACAGATTTATAATACTATTATCATATTTAGGAATTAAATAAACAGTCTTAATATGTCATTGTTTTCCACGGAAATTGTCAGCTTCTGATTTAGTTTAGGCTTGTTCCATAATTCACATCTGGGAACGTTTCTGCCTTTGGCTGTTAGACAAGTCGTGATCCATTTTAGTGGTGGCAGTTGTGTTTTCATTTCAGTAATTATTTCAGCCCGTAAGTTGAATAGCTTTTACGTAATATTGAAGGACCTGTTTTTTCTTAGCGTCACTCCTGTTCAATAGCAGCAGGTAACGCACATATCCAGGGCTTATGTCTGTTTTTTCAAATGGTTGGATTATCTAAATGTATAAATTACCTAGTGTGACATTGTTATATTAACAATCTGTCATCTATGTAGTAGTGGAATACAACTACTGGCAGTCCCCAGGTTACAAACAAGATCCGTTCCCTTAGTCTGTATTAAAGTTGAATTTGTAGGAAGTCGGAAATGATACAGTACATAACAATTAACAATAATTATAAAGTAGTAAAAGTAACCACATACTGTACTGTACCTGTAAGTCAAGGAACAGCTGAAGCCGTTCAGTGTTTTTGCGACTGTCGCAATGTATCACGTGTATATTCATTATTACGACCTTTTGTATTTCACTCAAATTTTTACAATAATAGACGTTACCGCAGTTCTTTCGTAAGTATGTGTTGTCTGTAAGTCGGACATTCTTAGCCCAGGGACTGCCTGTACTAATACCTATGGTAGTTATGATAGCAATTGTGGCTCCAAACTCTGATTGACGTGTGTTTTTTTTGGACAGTGGCTGGGGACTCCCTATTGCTTGAGAGAGTCCTGTGCCTTTTATAAGTCCTTTAGCCACCAGGCTGAGGCAGGCCTGCAGCCAAGCGTGTGGAGTTTGGGCCAGTTCTTCTTTGTCCGCTTCGGACCCCAGGATCCTGTGTGCATAGCGGAGCTCACCCTTCTGTGGGAGGACCAGGCACAGCGCCACCTTCTGGCTAGCTCCAGGCTGTATTTCCTGCCAGAAGACACTCCGAAAGGCAGAACTGGAGAACACGGGGAGGTGGGTGTGGAAATGGCAAGGGGGTAGTGGTCTTACGAAATGATCTGTCCCTCTGGGGGAGGTTTGTGATTCCGTTGTTTGCTCAGCTCATCTTATGGCAGCTTGGTGTCTGTAGCCCTGTAGCTGATTTTAATACTCACGCCTTTTTAATTGAAAATGTAACATGTGACCTGATCGTGTCACCATCTTATGTTCTGGATATTTTTGGCGAACTGGCCATCTTATGGGGTCCGATTTCATTTACTTTGAAGGAGGCATTTTTGGTTTTCTGTTTCTATGTAATTTGTTTTCCATCCCAGGTCTATGGGTGAGCCTACTCATTAGACAATAAAGTTGGGAAAGTCTTTTGTAGTGTGTCATTGTTTTATTGTAATAAAAAATTGGCATAATTAGCACCCCAGAAGAAATTGTATTGCTGTAAAGGAGATCTGGCCTTCCTAAAACTGCTCAAAAGTACATTTAAGTCTGGAATAAGGCTGCATTATAAGTAAATAATAATTAATAGCAGAATGACTAATCATGGAATAACAAAAAAATTATTTGACAAAAATATATTAAAGGGAAACCATTTCCCAGTTCACGGGGCTGCTGTTATGTTTATGTCGAGGGAACGGCTTTATCTGCCTTCCCTGCTTTCTAAAGGATGAAGTAGTGGCAGTCTCAAAGAAGATGGTGATCCGTCTGGAGGACCTCGTGAGGTGGACCTGTCCAGAGTCACCCGGCTGGAAGAGGAACAGCCTGGATGAGAAACGCTGTAATGGGACAGTCCCAGAGACGCACATCTCTATGACATCTGTTATGGATGGAGCAAGAAATAAGTGTGAGACTGACTCACAGGGTGTCTGTGCATTGGCTTTGTTTGTCACTCTGGCTCAGTACAAGCAGACTCCTGACTCTCTCTCTCTCTCTCTCTCTCTCTCTCTCTCTCCCCCCAGCTCGGTCGCCTGTGGACCGTCAGTGTGTGAGGGTCCTGAGTTACCCGCAGTACTGCCGCTTTCGCTCGCTGCAGAAGCGCATGCGGGATGCGGCGGGCTGCACCCCCCTGCAGGATCCCCATCTCCTGGCCCTTGGAGGAACATGCCTGGGCCACCAAAATACCTGGGTTTTCTACTGCAGGGACACTTTCAATCACCCTGGTCTGGAAAGCAATGCCAGCTTCTGGATGCATCAAGGTGGGTCGAACGTCGGAATAGACGTGGGACTCGGCAGAGAACTCTCTGCTCCCAATCTGCTATCATATCGACGTTTATTTGCTGATTCGATGTGTGACTCGATGTTTTATTAGTCTTTGCTAGAGAGCATTTCCAGTTTACATTTAATGTAAAGGCAAAGGCAGGACCGGTACACAGATTTGTCATGTGCCTTTTGGTTATATAATTTTCAGTTTGGAACGCACGGTGAAATGAATTAATACATTTCTTGACATGAGCGAAACCTAAATTCACAAGTAGGTGGTGAACACAGGAATCGTAATGCTAAGTGAGTCTGTGAGTTGGTTACAGCTGGTGCTCGAAGTTCGAAGACCCTCCTATGTCACTTAAATCGATAGTTTGGTAACATTTTGGTTTCCCAATATATTAAAAGTATGCAACTGGCCAAATAGTACAAGGCAGTACCAAATTTGAACAGCATAATTATAGTGAGCTATGTTTAAGTTGATGTTTAAAAATCTGTCCCAAGAATCATGATTTGTAACTGAATTGACCCCCCCCCCACGTTGGAATGGTCACTCTCAACACCCTTTCAGTTTAAGTAATTTTGTTAGAGACCAAAAGTAGTCGAACATTAACAGGAATAAAGTCGCATTGAAAGTGTTACAAAAAACTTTTCTTTTTTTTTGTATGTGAAATATAATTTGATATACATAAAGTTCAAGATTAGAATAAGAAAAATCTATATGCCTAATGGGTGATTAATAGTTATTTGTTAATGTTAATATCGGTATGTGTTTTATGTCATTTTAAGCATCTATCCGAACATATTTGCTAAAAAGAGATATTTTATGATCTCAATAAGTTCCTAAAATAATTTTTAAGAGTTAGTAGTTCCACTAAGCTTTGTGTTTATGTCTTTGACATTTTTGTGATGAAAGTCTATTATTTTGGCTGATCTATTTAAAAACCAGTTACTACTTTCAGGGTTGTGTTTCTTTCAGTCTTCCCAGAGTTTTGTCTGTTAGCCAGGTGGTGCTAATGGTTGGTAATGCGATGAAAATTTATCATGACCGGTTGCAGCTGTAAACATGATAAATGTTTTACTTATTGACTCAAGATTTGTGATACAGCACTACATTTACATTAGGTAAATAGCACATTCCAAACATATGGTACGTGTTGTCGAGGAGGTGACCAGGCATGAATGTGGCCATGTCGAGCCTTCACTGAACGCCCAGATACAAGTGTGCTGTTATTATAACGACAGAACAAACCAGCAAGCGCCTGTCACACAATGCCTGTGTGTTTGGACTAGTGTTGTTCCAAACGATTATTCTTTAAACGATTAATCTAGCGATTTATTTTTTTCAATTATTCGATTAATCTAACAACAAATTTTTCGATTGATCTGATGATAAATTTATTCATAAGCAATTATTTTGAAGTTAGTCATTTAATACAAGGATTCACCCTCTCCCCCCCACACACCTGAAATTCACATTAACATTTTAATTTATTAAAACATTTCTTAAACATTAGACGCATTTTTATAATCGATATCCTGGACTACGTCGAATAATCTTCCCAGCCTTAGTGCAGTGGCTGCAACAGTACTGACAAAAACAGACCAATGTGAAATGATGCATTTTCAGCCTCCATGACATCTTGGCTCTGTCTGTACGCCTTACTTCTTGTCAATTATCTGTCTCAGAGGATTGGTGACTAGATCTTGAGCTGAAAACTGAATTGATGTCTTCTAACCAATATTTTCTAAAGAAAATTGTATACCATTGGACTGCTAAAAAAATTGCACTTTTCATACAGTAAACACATGGTCCATAGACCGATCGGATACGCTGTTGAATAAACTTCCTAATGAGGAAGGTTTGCTTCTACTTCGACTATATGGGAATGGTTTCAATTTGCAAAATCTGGCCTGGACCAATGTAATCTAATTTGTAAGTTTTGCAAAGATACCATTTGTACAGCAGGTGGCAACACAACCAGTTTATCAAATATTTATCTATTATTATGTATTTGCATGTGTTATAAACTGAGGTTAGAAGTGCACAGGTTTTTACAGAAGAAATAAATGTTTATTTGTATTCAACTTGAGAAACTTTTAGTATTTAAAAAGCACTTTTGCTATAAGTCAGTTTCTTTTATATCTACATTTTACATACCTTAACTGTTTATTATTATTATTATTATTAATAATAATGTTACAAGCGGTGTTTTTTCTAAGGATAGATTGTGGAAAATGATTCTGACTAAGTTTGGTCTGGTACTCCGATTTCCCCCCACAGTCCAAATACGTGAAGAGGTTAGTTGGAGTTGCCAGTTGCCCGTAGGTGTGCATGTGTGAGTGAATGGTGTGTGATCGTGCCCTGCGACAGGTTGGCACCCCATCCTGGCTTGTTCCCCGCCTTGCGGCCGTAACCTCCGGGATCAGCTCCAGAACTCCAAGTGACCCTGTCTACGACAAGCGGTTACAGCAAATGGATGGATGCATTCTAACCAATCGGGTTGTGTGATATAACCAAAATCTCATATCCCAATATGTCATCTGGTATCCCGATAGCAATATATATCATTACTGCACCGCATATTTGTAGATTTATTTCTACAGATCAGCTGCTGTACAAATAGGGCAAACATCTGCAAATAGGAGTGAAGTCACAAATGTCGTGTAATCCACAGGCAGATGGGAGGTGACCCACAAATATGTAAAACCCTTTTCAATTCGCTTCCTATTTTGTGGATATGATTTTACAAAAAAACAACAAAAAATACATGCTTGTGGAAAGTGATGCATGCATATTAGCTGCAGTATACGGAGCCCCTGAGACAGGGGTGTCAAATTCCAGTCCTAGGGGGCCGGAGCCCTGTGTAGCTTAGTTCTTTCCCTGTTCCACCTCAAATGATTCAGCTCAAGAGCTGTGTGCTAATTAGCAGAAGGAGGTGCAAGGAGTCAGATGTGTTCAATGAGGGGAAACACAAAATTGCGCAGGATTCCGGCCCCCCAGGACTGCAGTTTGACACTCCTGCCCTAAGAGGTCAGGGTGGGGAAATTTTTAAAAATGGTTTTGAGTTCCCTTGCAATACTTTTCCATTACTAATAATAACTACTGTGTCTGTCAAAAGTACAAAAAATGGAATTAATGGACTAAAAAGTATAAATCTAAGCGATGGACAGGTCCAGTGAAATCAATGTCTCTGTGTGCACTTTACATTCAATAGCCCATCTCACTTGCAATTATTAATAAATATGTGTAAGAACACATAATATTAAAGTTACATGTTGTACATTGACCCTCATATTTTAATGTTTAAAGCACACTTTATGGGACATGACTGTTTTATTTAGGTTAATCCTTGCCATCACATTGGCACAAATAGCAAGTGGGCATGTGCAGTGAGATCGCAAAATTATTGTGAGGGAAAACAAAAGTATTGCAACGGATAACACATCTATTAAAAATATATATATTTTCCAACCCTGACCTCTTAGGGACTCTGTAGTGGTACGACTTGGAGAAATATCTGCAAATAAATAGAAGACATTTAAAACATTTGAAAATAATAATAAAAAAAAAAATTAAAATAAAAATCAACAACAATGGAACGTAGCCTTCAAGTAGGAAATGAAGAGATGACTACTAACATTACGACAAAAGCACAATGGCATGTAGCCTTAAACAAACGATACGATCAACTGCGGTTACCCGGCTGAGACTTTGAAAAAATAGACAATAAATTGAAGTGACTATTAACATTACAAGGACAGTAAGGTACATGCGCGTGGAATTGCTATCTAAAAATAGGATATTAGGCCAGAATTGGAAAGTAGAGGAAAAAGGAATACATTTACGTGTTTACAATTTTCCAGGCTGGGTGACTGGATGGGCTGGGGGAAATCAAACCTGACGAAGTGATCGTATCACCAATCACAGCGAGCGTAAATGTAGCTCACTAACCTTGAGGGGAAAACTGTTGGCGGATTAAACACCAATGTTTTTATAACAAGCCTCAAAATAATTTTTGGCAGTGCGAAAACTTTAGTTTATCTATATGGATAAAAACTCTTTTTAGAAAATGGTTTGTGATGTTTTAACATTCCGTGACTATCAGGATTTAAACCGGACCTTGTTTTTTGAATTCAGTGTAAGTGCTTCAAAAGAAATAAGCATTTTATTTTGGCTGTCCTATTTTTTTTATTTTTATTTTTTTAAAGTAGTTTTATATGGGGCTGCACTTGAGTGGGTCACTAGAACACATGTAATCGTATATGCTGCTCCTGTCAGGTCCGGAAGAATGATAGGAGTTTTTCAGCCTGATGATAATGTTATGGGACCTCCAGTGTATATGTAGTGTGCTTTTGACCGATTCTTCATCATGCAGTTCTTGACTGCAGTTTTGTTCTGTCTTTAATTTCAGTACGTGATTGACGGAGCTGTACCAAAGGATTTCTCCAAAACTGTGATTTCATACGGATAAATAAAATGTTTTACAATAGCTTAGTAGTACCTTGTAAAATTCTTAACTTCAGGAGCAGGAATTCTGTATTGCATCAACTGCTTCAAAATTTGTTTTGTTACATTTCATGAATATGAGGGTTTTCTTTCCCCTCCCATGCAGGCTTTCTGTCTCTTAGTTTGAAGGGAAGACCTCGCAAAAGAAAAAGTTTGGATGGAAAAGAGGCGGTGTACTACAGTCAGTCGAGTTCTTGGACAGAAGCAAAGGTAAGTTCAGGCTTGCTGTCTTCTCGGAAACCCTGAAAAGACTGTGTTGTTGAAATACCAGCGATACTTTTTTTTTTTAATGCTGTGGAGCTCTGCAGTTCTGCGTCACTCGGAAGGAAGTGTCTCTCTAGACTGAGTAAGCTGTCTGTCATAGCAGCGAACTGCTCTCAGCAAAGAGCTATAGGCAGGACTGAATTCCTAACATCCCAGGAAAGCTTTTCAAAGGCTTGTGGGCGGGATCTTTAACTGGTCTGTTGGTTCGATTTTGAAGAATTTTCTCGTCGTCTGTTATGATGACCAGTAGTTTCTGAGGTGCTACTGGTTTCAGTGAAGTTTCTGGGTGGGCCTGGCTGTGCTCAGTGTTGGTCTCTGGCTCCGTCCTTTAGGAGAATGTGATGGGCAGCGTTGAGATCCCTGGGGAGCACCGCTGGCTCCCCCTCCCTGAGGAGCAGAACTTCCTGGACCGCCTCTACATCTTCATGGAACGAAGAGGCTCCCCCATCAGCAAAGTACCAAAGCTGGGCTTCAAAAAGGGTGAGTCTGCAGGGCAGAAGGTACCATCATCCTGAGCTGAGGGAAGACCTCCTTCCCTGGGCTGATTTTATGAGCTGTATTTCCTGTTCTCTCGTTCAGTTTTTATCACAATGCTCACGTTAATTGTTGCATATTTCCATCTTCTCACTGCGCATGATGGTTTCGTTTTAATCTTTTAATCTTGGTAATTGCTTTTCTGTTCCAAAACAGGAATTTCAAAACAAATTTTCTACTTTTCATTTTTTATGCTGTTAATAAATGGAAAGCAAAAAAAAAAAAGTGTGGCGTATCTTGTTTTAAATGCTGTCATTAGCCTTCTGCTTTTCTGAACCTTTCAAAATGTTTTTATTTCAAAATTAAACTTTTAAAGGTTGCTGAAACGTATGTGTACATTTTTATCCACAGTTGACCTCTTTCTTTTGTTCTCCGTTGTCAAAAGACTGGGAGGATATGAGAGGGTGAGTAGTGACCACAGTTTGTAAGTGACGACTAATTGCATGGCCTGCCGGAAATTTTCTGCAACTTTCTGTGCATCCCCAAAACAGGCTTAAAATGTGTACAGAAGCCATTTATACTTGTGTGTGCGCGTGTGCGTGTGTGTGTGTGTGTGTGCGTGTGCGTGTGCGTGTGCGTGCGCATGTCTACATATATACATTTATATGTATAACATGTATCGTGTATATATATTACATCTATACATATATATTACCATTTCTGATATTGCCATGTAAGTGATTGTTCTGTTTCCTTAT
>JAABNX020000002.1:7098640-7109363 GCA_015163995.2 Mormyrus lacerda | reverse complement strand
GTGTATATATATTACATCTATACATATATATTACCATTTCTGATATTGCCATGTAAGTGATTGTTCTGTTTCCTTATGCAGGTGACGTCGCAGAGGCTGTGGAAGAAAGTATACAATGAGCTTGGTGGAAATCCTGGAAGTACTAGTGCGGCCACCTGCACGAGGAGGCACTACGAGAAGTGAGTCTGGGGGCTGCGTCTTAGAGGGTGATTGAAAAAATAAAGGTGTATAGCAGTCCCTTCATATCCACGGGTGATACGTTCCGAGGCCTACTGTGGATCACGCGTGTAACGTGATTTTCGTGTACTTTCATATGATGATTTACACACGGGAAGTCGTCGTCAACATTAAATACCGTAATAATAAATCACATTGAAATTACATCGAGCATTATTATGCAGAACTGTATTGTGGCACTCTGTCGAATGAGGAATTAAGGCGTTATAGACGAATTCTCAAGAGACGATAGAGCAATGGGGGGAAAAAAAAAATCATGTATCAAAGGTTAAGAACAATGAGATTCATGCTCTCTATATTGCTCAAAGGAACACTGAACAAACATGCTGTTACACACGTTTCAGTGCGTGTTTTTTTTTTTTTGGATGGTGGTAAACCACAGAACTGAAACCACGGATACGGGCAGACTGCTGTTGTATTACGCTGAATCGGACTGCCACACAGAAACCTTTTCTGCTCTCCCCACATTACCCTCCAGGCTGATCCTGCCTTATGAGGAGCAGATGAAGAGGTCGCGTTCAGACAAACCTCAGGTACCCGCCGCGGCGGGATCACCGATGGATGTGACTCGGGGAAGAGGAGCACAGGCCAGGCTAAAGGTCAAGGAAGTGGCTTCTCCGGTAAGACGCTAACTGAATGCTTACAGAATAACGAAAGCTGCCTTTCTTGCATATCACTTTCCTGATCTGTGCGAATGTCACCGTTTATTATTAGTCATGGTCAGACAGACATGAGCCCTGAGGCCTATTTTGGTGCAGATGCAAAAGTTCGAGCAGCGGCAAATTCTGGTGAAAATATTTAACTAATACACAGCTCACTGAGTACTTTAAGAATACAAGAGGAGGTACAAGACAAGGCCCATTACTGCTGCTGTGTGCAGGATAAGCAGGATCAGTAACTGATAAATAAATAACCTAGAGACTTGATTTTTATGTTAGTGTACTTATTCTTGTTATAAAAATGAATCAGTTGTTTATGATTAATACAGCTATGGTTTTAACCAACCTTAATTTTTTTTTTAACTGAATTTTAGGACAGTTTGTCATGGTTGATGGAAAATCGTATTGATTCAGCCTCCTTTTTTGCATTTTCTCTCTGATCTTGCATGCAAATCTGCATTTTTATTTGTATAAAAACACGGCTTGCAAAACTGATTTTGGTCCCAGTACTGAGAACAGTAATGTAAATTGTATGGCGTGCTCTCCTGTCAACAAGGACAATCAAAAGTATTGGTGTAAGCAATATCGTCATGATTCGAGTTGCGTAGTGTACTTTTATTCCACTGCCGGCTATGCAGGCTTACAGGGGATTCTAGTCGATGTCTGCCTCGTTGACCACCATGGCATCAGTATATATCGTGAGCTGACCAAAACGAGGGCTGCGGAGACCAAAATTATGAAACTGAATGCTGAAAAGCCTTGTGTAACTGAAGGGTGGGTTGCTGTCACATGTGGATCTCTCCCCCCCCCCCCTCCCTCCCCAATACCCTGACAGGAAGGTGAAGTGAAACAAAGAGGCGCTTCGCAGAGAAGAGGACGGCCCCGAGGCAGGAGACGCGCGAGTGCTGCGGTTTCAGCCTCCCCCCAGAAGAGCCCAGAGACCCACTCATCTGCCAGTGAGCTTCCGCCAACTGTTAGCCAGAAGCTCTGTACCAGCAGCGTCCCTGAAGTCAAAGGGATCTCCTCATTGGATCTGAAAAGCAGCGCGAGTTCTGGGGGGGTGCAGGGCTTCGCCCACCAAGATTCCCAATTGGTG
This sequence comes from Mormyrus lacerda, assembly GCA_015163995.2. NCBI lineage: Eukaryota > Metazoa > Chordata > Actinopteri > Osteoglossiformes > Mormyridae > Mormyrus > Mormyrus lacerda. The sequence goes on along the minus strand of JAABNX020000002.1, from coordinate 7,107,371 downwards.
CAGGGTCTTGCCCCCTTCCCTTCGGGACCTCTGATTACAACAGCGGATCCAAGAGTCAAGATGGAGCCTGCAAATTGGATGTATGCTTCGTCACTGCCCACCCCACGCTTGGTACATGCCAATGGGTCTCTGTCTGACATTGGCCTGTCAAAAGTATCGCCACTTGATCACCTTAAAACTCGCTTGGGTCTAAACTCCACAGCTGTCTCAGCCCCTCAAGGACCTGCTGTATGCCCCCACAGCCCTGCTGAACTTTTTTGCCTTACAAATAAGGCTGGAGACAGCGAGAACGGTCTCAAGTGGGAGAGGCATCCCGGATCTCCAGCAAATGACGGCACTCGGAAGTGTCATGCAGACTGCGTGAGCCTGGACGGTTTCTGCAAGCCTCCCAAGCCGCTCAAGGTCCTCCCTTTGGACATAGACTGTAGCCTTCAGGTGCGGCATCTGATGCACATGCCCCCCGGCTCCTCACAGCTCAGCTCCTTCGGGAAGAAGCTCTCAGAAGTCCTTGCACAGGACCTGAGTGACGCCTGCCAGACTCCCAGCCCTCACCCTGGCTTGCAGGAGCAGATGTATCCCCTTAATCTCAGCATGCGCTCGGCTTCCAAGAAACCTGCCGTTGACCTTAGGTCAGAAGTCTTTGATACCTGCCAGTATACCGATGATCCTCCCTGTGACGCCAAGGTCAACTTCAAGAAGGAGTCTGTCAAGGATTCGGGCCAAGTTCCAAACACCAATGGCTGCCTCGTGCTGGCCTTGGCTCAGGAGACGCCTACGGACCTATGCTTACCACGACGGGCCAAAGAGTTGCTCCATGGTCACGTCACCCAGCAAGAAGGTGCCACTTGTGGCCCAGATCCTTCTGAAGCGGATGTCTGTCCTTTGCTTGCTGTGGTTAAAGAGGATTCCACTTTGGGAAGCTGCTCAAATTCCTGTGAACTTCCTGCTCAGGTAAACATGTAGACTATGGATGGTCTTGGGAGAGACAGGTAATATGCACCACCCAGCAAGAGGACCAAGACCATGGCAAAGGCTGGGGTGGGGGGGGGGGGGCACTTAAACCCCGCTACTTCCTCAGTCTTACTTCAGGTATCATACTGGAACACTGACTTTGGAAATGAATGGATGTATCACTCCACATGTCCGTAGACCAGTAGTCTGTTGCCCCAAGACATCTGGTGAGATGGGAGCTTCTGCAACGGCGTTGAGGCGGTTAACAGCGAATGCTTAGTCCTCCCAGTGCTGGATAGTACTTTTCCTGTTCAGGCAGACTATTGTTGAAATGCATATACTCTTAAGGGGCCATGTTTCTAATACACGAACAGAAACAAAAAAAATTTTTTATGTGAAATGCAACCTGTGCAATGAAGTATTTTAACGTGGTTTAATGCCAGTATGACCATGATTTGATTTAATATGATTTATTCATACGAGTTACAGTAAGAACTCTAGGTTTGATTAAAAGTCTTTTGATTTTCTTTATATATGCCAATGAGTGTAAAGCGATTACCTGGACTGTTTATAAATATTGAAAGACACAATCACTTTTGTTCAGTACTGTACATGCTGTCTATGTCCATTCAGCATGGAAATGCCCGTCACTGTAATATTCCTTTGACATAGTTGTATGGTCAGGTGGTTGCTCAACTACTGTATTTTACTATAGTGTCATACGCATAATACATAATATCTTCTCTAGAGCTCCAAATGCATTATCTGTAAATAGTTAAGGAGCTATCGTAAGGGCAGGACCAAGGTCTGTGATTGTATGGTAATATAGCTCTCTAAGAAAGTGAATAAGATTCCATGATTTTTGAGGCTATTGTTTTGGGGGGTTTTTTTGTCTAAAACTTGGTAGGTAGTTGGCTATTTAATTTCTGGGCAGTGTTTAGCTGACTGGTTCATCTCCACTTGAATAAACCAGCGTTGTCTTAGGTGGACATGGTTATTGGATTAATTTGTGTGCCTTCAACCCAGTGACGGATAAGAGTGGACAGCATCTCTACCAAAAATAATCTCAACGTTCTCACCTCAGAAATGAATATAGCGTGTTATATGTGGGGGTGTCGCCTCGCACCTCCAGATCCGAGGGGGGGGTTTGGGAATCCCAACTCTGTGCTGCGTATGTGTGATTTTTCAGCATGTTCTTTGTCTTCTATGTTTCCTTTTGTAGTAGATGGGGGTTTGGCTAATCAGCATCTTTAAATTGACCGTACGGCTGATTGTGTGTTTGACCGTGTGTGTGTGTATTCGCCCTGTGATTGTGACTGGTTTCCCATCCCGAGTTGGACTCCTGCCGTCTGCCGTAAGGCAACTTCTGTAACTCTGACCAAGGCAAGCGTTCGAAAGATGAATGGATAACGTTAAACGTTATTCGCTGTTCATTTTCTCATTTCTTGCCATGTCTGCAATTCTTCAGAACTGGGTTGTTTTGTTTTCTTCTGTACTTTCGTTAAATACTTTAAATATTTATTTAATATACGCTAAATGATTTAGATGTTTTTCCTATATGTACAATTATTTGTGCACTTGAATCTTTGGATCCTGTTTAAAAAATCCTTCAGTTTTAATGCATTAAAAGAATGGACTCAATTATTGTTCAGAGTGTTTTTTCCTCCCCCAGGCCAGTTATTTAACTATAGGAGATTCATGCTGTAATATTCTCAGGGCTTAATATTGTGGGAATTAGTACAGAACATTCCATACAAACTGGAAAGGTGTTTTTTTATATACTGAAATCTTTTCCAGTGATTTTCATTTGTCGTCTTCACTTAAACAGATTAAAGCATTCTGAACTTACAGAAGACTATACGCTATATAAGTTCCTGCATCTTGGGGTTTCTCTGTGCCATGACAGTACCATTTGATTTCTGTGCGTTTCTTGTATTTCTTGTATTTTGTCTTTCAATTCTACGTGTTTTATCATCATAATACAATTGTACTGCCGTAATTTGAGGCGGCGTCCAAAAAAGCACCCAGTTGCGACCGCTAGATGTCGCAAGAAACAGCACTTTGTTCAGTGCCTCTGCATTAGTCCTCCTTACACGATTGACGTCTTGGCAGTGTGTATAGACTTACGTATTTGGAATTTGACCCATCACAGTGTTTAAAGCTGCTGTTCAGATCATTGTTTCGGCTAGTATTACTGGCCTGTTGATTTTAAGAGTTTGTGATCTTTTTAAGTTATGGATATTGAGTACAAGGTGTACTGTCAGTACCCCTATTTAATACAATTTATGATTGTACAATGGAGCATTTGCAATTCATGGTATTCTCGTATTGCGTGCTTTATACTGATATACTGGTATTACAGGGTTGGATTGCCCAGTGTGAATGAGAGGAGTTTGACCTGCAGTCATCGTGCGGAGGTCTGTACATGCAGGAGATGGGAATACCCCCGTGGCCCGAATCGCTGCAGTCATCGTGCGGAGGTCTGTACATGCAGGAGATGGGAATACCCCCGTGGCCCGAATCACTGGAAGATTTCCGGCTCCGGCTTCGACTTCCAGTCTAAACAGTGACAGAGGAGTGGAAGTGAGAGCATTCCGAGTCTCTTGCTCATAACGCCCCTCTGTTGTACACCTACGTGGACGGACTGTTGGGAACTGGGGCATGGAATGTATAGCTAGTAGAGATACAGTCCCTTCCTTGGGCGTCAAGTCCAATGCGCCCTAGCTGTTATTGGTTTCTTGGCTTCCTAAGGTAATATGTATTCGTACCTTTTTGTGTAACCCCACCCCCACCGGCTTTTCTGTGCTGGCTGCCTGTGCAGTTCAGTATGTGTAATGGCCTGTGCACTTCATTACTTTGAATTTCTTTTTCTACACGAATGATCAGCTAACCTGGGTCAGGCTTTATTCTTCTGAAACTTAATATGCCTTCTAATTCAGAAACGCCTAAACCTCATGCACTGCAAAGGTTTGAAGCTGATCCAGGAACAGACAGGGGTCACATATTTTTGGCATGGTTCTTCATCACTGGGTTCTAAGGGCGTTTCAAACACTTAGAAATCAGTATCTTGCAGGCACATATTTTCAAAGGATGCGTGTTCAGCCTCACCATCTTTGATACAGCATGTATGTGGTGAAAATGGAAGGTTTTCTCATATTTTAATCAGCATTGTCTAACAGATTCATTAAATGCATTTTTCTACCCCAGTATTCTAGAAAGACATTTTGCATCTATCTTTACACAGCAGTTGTTTTGCTTTTTATTGCAAATTAGCCATATGCTTGTTTTCTTAAGTTTTAAGCACTTGGCGTCAGTTTGGTTAGTATTACCGAAATAATAAACTCCATTTCTGTGGAAATACGAATTCTCCACCATAGTTATACGTTTACTGTTAACTATGTGCATGAACTGGTAGATATTTGCTGAACTTCATGGCTTACCGATTAAGGAACTGGAATTGCACTTGCGTCAAAGTTGCATATCCACGTCCCTAGAGGTACTGTACTACTTTTGTACCCTCGAGGAAGGTTCTTCTGAAAAGGAAAGAGACATTCTATGAAAATGAAATATAGATGCACCGCAGTTGCACTGCTGCTAAATGTGCAGAAAGTCAAACGAATAGTTACATATTAACAGTTACCGAAACATAAATAAGCTACTGCAAGAGCAATAGACTATTCAGAAAGAAACAAAGCAAAAGGTATATTGCTGCAGTCTTTATTCACTTGCATGCATTTAGTTGTAATCCTTGTACTTTTACTGAAAATGCTAGGAAATCAGCTACGGTAGCATCCCTTGAGCAGTATGTCACTTTTTATATTTTATGGTAAATTAATGAAACAGAAGCTTACGTGGAAAAGTGATTGTACTATATTTGATCTATTTTCGGGTTTATTTCCGTTAGATTACTTAATAAAAACTAACTTGTGGGAGCGGCGCGCTGTATTAGCGCTAGGACCGGGGAGCTCCGTAGGTTGGCGTGCAGACTCGCATCTTCTTTGTTTCGCTCAAATATCAGCTCCTTCCCAAATCTAGCTGCTCGCAGTCTGTCAGTGGCGTGACCGCAGTCTGCTGGACGATCGAGAGGACGTCGGTATGGCTGTGAACCTAAGCAAAAACAGGCTGGAGCTGCTGACTGCCTATCAGGATGTTATTAACGACACGTCTCCCATTGACTGGTGAGTGCGCTAAAAGATGACAGAACTGGCCCATTGCACGACATGTCTGTGATGGCAGGACAGCGGCGTCCAGATGCTGCGGATGGGTGATGAGCATTAAATGTATGGGCACTGTAAACCGGGATGTTCATCGCAGTCTTAAAAAGAGCCATTTACGCCTTCAGAGAAATGTGTCAGTTCGCAGTGCTATTCCCGCTGTGTGTGTGTGTGTTTTAAGGACTTGGCTCAAACATACTCTATAATCTATAAACCTTTACGTTAACAATTGCTCAATTCTCCCGTTTTGGTTCACGGTCAATGCAAATAATATGTTTGCTGTAATTAAATACATAAAACCGAACTGTCTGATTTGTTGAATATTATTCGTTAAGGCTTGACCTGTTTTAAATGTTGTTTCATAAGGAATGCATGCACGGCCGCGTACTTTTGCAGTAGTTTGACATCCTCCTCGTACCGCATTTATATCCTCGTCAGTCCTTAATACTCTGACGAATTGCTAAGTCCCACTTTCCGATACTCAGGCTATTCCTTTTCCTACTTGTTCTATTTAACTCCCAATGAGTACATGTGCATAATTTCTCTGTAAATAGCCTGCAATTGCAGCATCTCCTGTGCGTGAATGGCTGTATGGTAACCTAACTATCGGCAATGCGGTGGAATTGAATAGTGCGTAGCGGGTCCCCCCCCCCCAACTACCACCACTAAATCGCGTTTTCCATGGGGTTGCATATTACGGACCTTTACTGCCCCTATCTAAATACCGTTTCAGTAATCAAACTTCTGGAATTACTCACTGACGTATGAGTGCTGAACTATAGGTTGGGTGACGTTACAGAGAGAGTACCGCTCTTCCATATTTCGGGTTTCTTGTACTTTATGTAGTTAATGATCTTATGACAGTTATAATTAGTGAATATGTGAAACTGTCTACAAGGTGTTTGCCTAAACTGGGACATATTTGTTTCATGCACTGCTCTGGTTTGAAAAATGTTTCCTCTCTTTTAAATAAAAGTAAGCAATATATTCTACTTAAGATCTGACAAAACTCCAAACATGCTACATTTTTCCTTTACTGATTTCAGGCAATTTCCTTGTTGTGTTTCTGATTTCAATGGTTTGTATTTTAACATTTACTACAACATGTATGCCTTATAAGGCCATTTTAAGAAATGGATTTGCATCTGCAGCCAAGAATCCTCTCAAGATCTGGGTGGAACCTGGACCTGACTCATCAGATAAGGTGTTCTGTGAGGGCACACCTGGTTCTTTGGGGGAAAATAACCATGGGTTAATGTATTATTAAAGATTCCTTGAGCTGTAACAGTATTGCTTTATACGTCTGCTTGGGTTCTATTCAGATGCTGCGATAAATTATTACGAATGTTTAAACGTTACAGCTGCCAGAGAGAGTGTTATGCTGGGTTAGATATTCTGAAGCTTATAACTAGAGCAGTGTGTTAATGAATTAATGTGCAATATCTCTAATGTTAGAGGGTTTTCTATATGATGTATGAGTCATTAGTATTATTCAGTGCCGGCTGGCCAGTATGGACGCCTGGCGAGCAGGTAGACGGCACTCTTACAGAATGTCTCATGTTCTTTCCGGGCGATGACCGTTAAACATGATTAATACAGATAATGTACCATCATATCAACTTGCTCACCACAGTCACACAAAATGACACCTTCAAAAGAATAGATCTCAGCTTTGAGTTTAAGCATTTCTTTTGACGGTTTGTATCCTCTAACGTTATTGTAAATCCTTCTTAGCGTTTTTCTTGCTGCTTTACTTCCATGTGATGAAGGAATGTAATGCAGAACTTGCTGGGTTATTTCATCCACTCTTTACCTTAAACAGCAGTGAGTGGCCTGTAGATCAGGCCTGGGCTGGCATTTTCTGTGCAGGAGCAGAACTTCACAATATCAGCTCAAGGCATTTTAAAGCATTATTTTAATGTCCCATGTGAACTGCAATAATAGTAACTTGTTAGATTTAGCTATGTTAAAAATTCAAATAATTCAAAGAGAAGTTTGTGGGCAAAAAAACATCTTTTCATCTCCATGAACTTTAACATAAGTAATTTTATTCTTAATGATGTTCCAAAGTGGACTTGGGTGGGGCTTCCTCCCCAGTTATGCCACTTATGACGTCACCCTTTATAATGATGCCATGGGCCAGGTAAGTAGCTCCGCTGGCCCTGTTTGCCCAGGTCTGCTGCAGGGGTTGCTTTCTGCCCGCGGGACTGATGCTGTGGTTTTACTGATCTCGGCTCACTTCGGGATTCAGGTTCAGTTCTTAGCATGAAACTGATCTCGGCTCACTTCGGGATTCAGGTTCAGTTCTTAGCATTAAACTGATCTCGGCTGACTTCGGGATTCAGCTTCAGGTTCAGTATTCAGCTTGAAGCCATCTTATGGAGAATAACATAAAAATAGGTTAAAATACTGTAAATGCTGATGGGTAAGAATCTGTAAAAAAAAAATAATAAAAAATAACGCCTGAATTAATCCTGACAAGACAGTTTTTTTTTTTCTCAGAAATCTGTTTCTCAGCAATTAGCAAATCGCACGACTGGGATTGAAAGCTTAAGGACCTTCGATGAACCTTTGCTGAGTTTCTTTCATGCAAAATGAAGCAGCCGTCAGTGGCTCTGAAGCCTCAGGTGAAGCTTTGGAGGTTATCAGACCGGGAGGGGGGCACATGTGCTGGCACTCTGAGGTTATCAGACAGGGAGGGGGGCACGTGTGCTGGCACTCTGAGGTTATCAGACCGGGAGGGGGGCACGTGTGCTGGCACTCTGAGGTTATCAGACAGGGAGGGGGGGCACGTGTGCTGGCACTCGGATGGCAGGTTTTTACACACATTGTTCATTTGAATGGACACTACCATCTCGCCCCTTTGTGGGGGGGAGCGGGGTTGAAGTCTGCAGTGCTGGAGTGGTCTGGGTCTGGTGTTTTGTCCAGGGTGCCCCATCCACCCATCCATTCATCCTTCTGTGTGAATGATAGTCTCAGATTATACGACGCAGAAGAGGAATCGTTGGTTGATGGGTCAAGCAAGGTTAAAGAAATGGAAAATACATTTCACAGCCACCCCCCACCACGTACACATTTCCTGACTAGAAAGGCACCATAGCAAAGTTACTGCCCTGAGCAGGTCTGTTCTGGGGCTTTCATGTCACCTTTTGCATAGTAACATTTTTGGTTGCTATTTTAGAATTTGGTGATCAGTGGTCATTGTTGACACACCACAGCATACAGAGCACAACAACAAAATGTGTCCTCTGCATTTAACCCATATGAGACATTGTGACATAACAGGGGGCAACTAATTCATCACCTGGGGAGCAGTGCTTGGGGGCAGAACCTTGCTCAGGGTACCTCAGTGGTGCCTTGTTGGTCTGGGATTTGAACCAACAAGTCCACTTCCCTAACCATTAAGCCACCACTGCCCACAATTGACTTTGTGGTCTGCAGCCTCTCCAAGAGAAACATTGACGAGGCTGGTTTATACACAGGTTTTTCCTTTCTGTTAACAAAGCCGAATGTGGCAATCACTACGCTACAGAAACCAGCGTTACTGCTCAATGAGCCAAACGTGG
>JAABNX020000002.1:7076235-7098268 GCA_015163995.2 Mormyrus lacerda | reverse complement strand
TGGCAATCACTGTGCTACAGAAACCAGCGTTACCGCTCAATGAGCAGAACGTGGCAATCACTACGTTACACAAATCAGCGTTAACGTCCAATGAGCCGAATGTGGCAATCACTACGCTACAGACACTAGCGTTAACGTTCAATGAGCCGAACGTGGCAATCACTATGTTATAGAATCCAGCGTTAGCGCTCAATGAGCCGAACGTGGCAATCACTGTGCTACAGAATCCAGTGTTTACGCTCAGCAATATCAATAGTGTTGCTTCTAGTTAGTTGAACTGACAGTGGTGCCGTGCCCTTTCACAGATGGGTGCTTCTCTCAGTGTTCCCGCATTGCCTAAATAAACTATTCCTTCTGTCTACCACTGAACCTAATGCTTAACTTTATATGGGGAGGATCCCTGCTTTATTGGTGCCAAATTTCACCTTCATAGCTAAACAGCTACATTCTAATGTTGAAAAATGGCTCTTTCTATAGCCACTTTAATCTTTTCACCAGAGGGAAGTACTTATCTATGTTTGCCTCTATAGTCTCCTAAATGCATTTGTGACTTTTGTAATGTTGAACTGGAGTGAAAACATTGATTTTTGGAGCTGTGACAGAATAAGATCTCAAGCTTATTATATAGCATTGATAGGAACCTTAAGCCACCAAAGAAAGTATTTTATAAGCTTTTCTATTATTAATGAAAGCTTAACCCTGCAACGTTTTATTTGTTTAATTCTTGCAATTCCAGAAGACAGCCTCTCATGTCTTCACCATTACGTCAGGCTTTTCTCAATAACGTTGTGCTTCTGGAAATGTCTGGACCGTTTCATTTAAGCCATATCCGTTTTTTTCTGCAGCTTTGTAAACCAAGTCAATGTTGTAAACAATTCGCAGCCAAGCTCCCCCCCCTCCCCATCCTCTGGCTCGCAGGTGCCGGACTGCCTTTCCAACATCGATGACCTTAGGCTAATCTACATAAATACCAAACATTTCTGTCAGTGAATGGAAACTCAGCTCAGGGAGACTGGTGTAATGGTCCAAATCTGTAGTTTTAACAAGGATAAACTTGCACCATTTTTAAAGGGTATTTTCTCCTTATTCCCTTTTTTGGAGGGACTGACGGTGCGACTCACAGGAGCTTCACCAAAAACAATTGTGCTATTTTGTCTCACAAATGACCGTGCTGAGCGTGTGAAAGTGCGTGCAGGGATCACAGATGAACCGTCTCAATCTGTTCTCCAGGCTGCTTAAAAAGAAGAGACTCAAGATGGCAGATTCTCAGTCTCTCCTATAGCTGCTGTACATCACTTGCCTGAACTTCATAATTTACAATAAATAATTTACTTAAAAAGGAAACATTGTGTGATATTTTTTCGTGACATGATCTTCCAGGATGACTTTCCAACTTATGACTGGGCCTAATTAAGCTATTTGCAGTAAGTATAATGCTGATACTGTTTTGCCATTTATTGTCTGTCGGTATTGTGGTCAGTTGGTTCCCACCCCATCCTTCCTGGGTTTGTCCTCGCCTCGTACCTGTAGCTTCTGGGATTGACGGAGGACCCACCCCGTGACCCTCAGTAGGACAAGCGGGTATCATGGCCTGGTGGATGGATGGAATGAATTTTATTGCCATGTGTTTTTGTTTTCTGGGCTGTAGTAGTAATGTGACTCACCCTGCAGCCTCATACTCCCCCTACTGTTTGTGCATGAAGTTACAGCCGTTTCCTCTCTGGTTAGATGAATGGGTGTCTTTAATGCGCCCCCATGTGTTTGATGGTGTGAACGTGCCGGTGCTTTGTCATGGGCTGGCATCCCTTTTGTCTTGGGATAATCTGCAGGTTCTCTGAGAACATTCAATGGAAAGGTCATTATGGAAAATGAATGAATAGATGTTTTGCTGACTATCAGAAGAGAGAGAAATTAACATTAGAACTAATTTGATACCTTATCTCTTTCATAAATGTATCTTAGCATTCTCTTTCTTAGAAGGAACTGACTGAAAATGAAATGTAAAGCACTTGCCTTGTGCATAGTTACCACCTATGACAACTGTCATTTCATGGTGACTGAAAGGTGCAGTAGTGCACATCCATCTCTGAGGTGCTTCACTGAGAGAGAGAGAGAGAGAGAGAGAGGGAGAGAGAGAAAGAGAGAGAAAGAACATATTACTTCTCGCCTAAAAGCACTTCAGTGTCAATTTCATATACAGTAGTGTAGCATGTCAGGTCTTCCAAAGGTCAGCGGAGAGTATTGGCTTTACTTTACAGTCAATTACAATTCAATGGAAGAAACTAATATTATTTCTTACCTTTTCCTTCCCAGATAACATGACTGCCACTGAACAGTTAAACACCAGCCTTTCTGCAGCAGTGAAGCCATAATTTCATTTATGCACTGTTTCCTGTAGTTTGATTTGAGCTGATTGTTATGAAGGGCATGCTTAGTTCAGATTACATGATCTTCATTATCAGTCAGAGGAAATTGTTGAATTATTTTGCAATCGCAAAGGCTTATTCAGGCCGTGGCCTTGACACATACAAAAAGCTGACAGCGATTTAAAAAATGGGCCGACTGCTCCTTTGTTAGTATAATTGATCTAGATGGCATTTTCCTAGCGATTTGTCTGTGACTGAGCTTATTCAGTCTTTTTTTAAGCCATGAATTTGCAAAATGCAAGTTTGAGATTTTGTCAGTAATTTTAAAAACTGCTGTTACAATTAAATTAATGAGTTTTAAAAAACATGTTGCATGACTCGCATGGTCTGGCTGTTGCTTAGTCACCTCTAGAATTTGGTTCCGTGACTAGCTAGCATGATTCCTGACTTCATACCTTCATACTTCATCACTGATACCTAGGACTGTGGAAGTCGGAATCTGACTCTGCCCCCTGTCTGTTTCTGCCATTGCGTGCCCATAAAGTGCTTCATTAATTTGCCCTCATGTATAGTTCAACCTCCTGTCTTTTAAAGAGATGTTTTCGGAAGCCCGGTCTCGGCCCGGGTTACTGGTCTCAGTGGAATTTCTCGTGGCTTTTAGTGTTTGCATACAATCCATCTGTCAGTTCACTCCGCACCAGCTGTCACTAACAGCCTTAATGTTTTCTACCGCATGACACCCTCCTCATGCTGGTGTAGGATTCTGTGCATTCCCTGCGCTCATTTTAAGTTGACCCTTTTTCCTTCTTCTTTGTTTTAGATGCACTGGCTATAGGAGAGTGCCATTTACCGAGGAGCTTTCCATTCTAGTCTTGCGGAAGGCTCACCGGCCCCCAGCCAAGCAAAAGATCTCTTTAAGTTTCCTCATATGCTAAGAAAGTTGAATAGGGAGCATGAGCTGCTCTGAGAAGCTTCCCCATGTCTGTTGTGGCGTTCTGTTGCTAAGGTCCTTTAGATATGTAAATATCAGATGTTACAGGTACAGTAATGAACCGCTTCTTTAATTCATATGCAGCATATAAGTTGGTGGTTGATTTCATTGGCCTCTTCATAAAGGTTTTGGTGCTTTCTCAGCTCTCTCAAATTGAAATAAGGCAATATCTACAAAGCATGTGTTGAATTGATTGTTGTGTGTAGGCTGTAGCCTTCTTTGTGGTGAGATCACTCGATGTTCAGCAGTTCATAGGGTTGTCACGGCAATGTTTTATAGAATGAAATAGGCCCTTTACATGGGGGAATTAAATCCTTGTGGAAAATGGTCTAATCCTTAGAGAATTGAGTATCAGTAGAAGCAGTACAATTTTCTCCTACATTTTTTTGCATGTAGAAGCCACACATCCATTTTTAGTCTGTTCAGAGACAGGAGAAAACAAGCAAAAGCCAAATGAAGTATCTCAACCTGCTTATGCATGGAAGACGGTAAGAAATAGCTCTTTCTCTCCAGTCCAGCTGTGCTACTTCCTCTCTCCTGTAGATTCTGCTCTCAGCCAATGACGTTTGGGTTTTTTTTATATAGACCACGAACCCCTTTTGGCAGTCGCATCCCTCAGACCCTTAAACAGCTTCCGGAGTGATGTGATCTGAGACTGACTTTGCTCAGGCTTAAGTCTGAGGTAGGTGGTTGTTCAACCAACAAGATTGAATGTAAGGGAGAATTATGTATTAGTAGAAGCAACAGAAGAAAGCATGACGCTTTTCGGGTGGGTTGAGAGGAAACATCACTCAGGTCAGGAGGATAGCTACAGTAGGTCTGTTTAGTACACAAGAGGCCGGTCAGAGACTTAGAATGTAAAAGATATTTAAAGGTATTTTTGGAGAAGGTGTTAATCAAGGATAAGAGACTAAATGTTCCGTCTAAAAAGGCTGAATACTTTGGTTATGTAGGGGCCATCTTATTGTTTAAAGTTGAAATGAAATGTGATTCTATACTGTTCGTTGTGAAATAAAATATCTCAAGGTTAGGGGTGTCATAAGGGGGGGGGGGGGTTAGGATGATTCCCACAGAGTGTTGGGGACCCCAAAAATTTGGATTGGTTTGGGTCGGGGGCCAGTATTATATTCTATCATAGGTCCCAAAGTTTCTTGGGCAGAGTTCTTATAGATATAATACTTAACAGATGAGCAGCACTGTGGTCTCATACTGATTGTTGTCAGGGTGTTTCCTGGGATAGGCCTCAAGTGGATTTTTACCCTGCTATTAACAAGCAGTTGTAGAATTAAAGTAATGGATGAAAGAATACACTAATCAGTTACAGCGTGTAACACTGATAATAAAAGTAACTGGTATACTATTACATAGTAACAATTGGATTTGATGCAAGGAGTGGTTCTATGTGAGTCTTTGCTTGCAGACTGATCTATACTGTTCAGTTGCTCTGGAGTTTAAATAAACGGAGAGTCCCTTAAATGTTGCAACCATTACAGGAGAGTATTATTTGCATGTTAAATGAATGGAGAGTCCATTAAATGTTACAACTAGTATAGCAGAGTATTATTTGCAAGTTAAATGAATGGAGAGTCCCTTAAATGTTACAACCAGTATAGTAATATAATGTTACAAGCAGTACACTAGAGTATCGTTTGCATGCTAAATGAATGCATACAGAAGGCACTAAACAGTGCCTTTAAACGCTGTTTCAATAGAGCTATTTGAGCTGAGGTGACTCCTGTAGGATAGGATGTGAAAATAGCACTTTGGGTGCGTCTTTAAATGGGACCCACTCCAGCTCATGATTTCCAGGAAGGTTATTAAATATCTCATATCTGTAATGTAGCCACCTAAGCAGAACTAAACATCACCACATGAAACTGTTATAATTTCACGTAGTCGCCATGGGGATGTGGGATTAAATGGCTATGACACTTTGGAGTATTTTGAAAATATAAACCTTACTGGGTTAAACAGGAACACATGACAGTTGTGATCATTATGCCGACCTCATATTACCTTGATAGCTATAGATTTTGACATCTTTATACTACATCACAAGTCAAATACTCTCAGATAAAAGCCACTTTTAGCTAACAAACACATTCTCCTTCATCACTGCGTAATACAAAAGGTTTGTCTAATGTGTCCTATACTCCTTTTTGACTGCTTTGATGCACGTGTCTTTATATTTAAGTGGTAAGTCATACCTCAAACAATCACACTCAAAGGCCAACTGGATGAATGGTGAATGGTCTTGGAGGGAGGTCATGTAAAATATAATCTCCAGCTGAGACTCTGTTGAAAAACATTTCTACTACCAGCCTGAGGTTGTCATTTTACATTAAATTCCTAGCCTTATTGCCTGCTATGAACTATCAGAATCCTGTAGGGCTGATTGGAATCTATGGTAAATGTCCTCAGTGTGGAAAGGTGCAAGTCTTGCCTGGATTTAGTCCTCAGGCCTCACAAAAATGAGAGCATATTTAATAGAATTCAAGATGATACACTTTTGATCATTCATTGACAGAAGGGAGAAAATCTATCAGACTGAATTGTTTTTCAGATCATATTATTAAATGTGTCTCCCAGTGGCTGAAATCAGCTGCTGTTGCCTGAGAATGTAAAGTAGAGGGAAAGTATGTGCATTCCAAACTTTTTTTGAATATTTTTTATTTTTTAATTTCTTGGAAATGGGGCTTGCGATTTCTGTTCCCTATTCTGTTGTCTGTCTCCTTCTCTAAACCCATAGGTGGTTTGTGTGTAATGCTGTTCCCTTTTAAGCTCAGCGGAAAACAGGAAACTAATCTTGTTGTTCGGAATAGTCCTCTCATTCCTTTGAAGATTCCGCCATCGCGAATACGGCAGATGCCTGGGCGCTCACGGCGTCATTAAAGCGCGGGACGAAGGGACGGGTCACTGGGCACCTGCCACTGAGCTGCTGTGTTTTCGGCTGCTGGGACGAGGAATAAGGGCTACATGGAGATGAAAATGGAGTAAGAGCTTTGAAAAATGTGATGTTAATTCTGGGATTCCTGGGTGCTAATTATTAATATCTGCTGCAATATCTAACCAGGCTTTTTCTCACTGCAATAGTAAAATACAATATATCTTTAGTTATATATAAAAAGACTGCTGTGGATAAGTAAAACACATCATGTCGTTAACAAAAATAAGTTGTTTTGTTCTTGTTTTACTATTGTTTTACTGTTGTTTTAATATGATATAGTGTGTTTGTTTTGTCGGTACATCTGCTGTTTGTATGTATATAGCTGAGTACCATTATGGGTGCAGCATCCAGCGATCTGTGACACACAAAAAGGTGATTAGAACAGGAATGGATTTACTGCCCTAGACATGCAGTACGAGTTCAACCTTCATTTTTAGTTGCTGGGTTTTGAAGGGGGGCTGCGTAAATAACGATACAAGCACGTAGAAATGTTGGTTCACATCAGGTTGGACTTAAGAGGCTGATAAGTAGGACATAAAATTTATCTGAAAAAAAAATCAATAAAAAAGATGGCCATAATGAGGAGGCTGTGTTGGTACGGCACTCGAGAGACCCCCCCGCGGCTCCCCCGGGTCGATTTGATGGCAGGTACTTGTGTGTGCCAGCCGATGCTGAGAGTGCAGCTCCTGGAGATGCTTCTGCAGGCTGGCCAGGGCTTCGCTGGATAAAGCAACTCTGACGGAGCGTTCCTGTCACGGTGGGGACGTTGGCGCTAGCGCCGGTGCTGAGGCATGCTGGGTAGCCCCCTTCAGGTCCTTCCCATCCCTGTCATCACTGGTGCCCCCTCTGCCTTTCCCAGCATTGGCATGTTTCAGTCATCATTTTCAGTTAATTCACACAGATATTGAAATACCTGCATGCAGCCAGTAAGGCCGTTCTTGGTTTGTTCAGTTTTCAGAACATTAGAGCATGTGATTCATCATTTGTCAGTCTACAGTAAAATACATTATTATTATTATTATTATTATTATATATTAAAATGGTTTAAAATGCCTGTGACAATGAATGTTGTGGAGCAGGTCCTGTATTGCACCTTCCAAGACAAGTCTGACACATTGCCAGATATTGGCTAACATTGATATCGTTAGTTCCATGTTTGCACGTTTTAGCACGCTCCCATCTGCACTTTTGTTCTTAGGTGATGCCACCGTGCACTAAACTCCATGGGATGTTCTGTTCTCGCCTCTTTCACTTTGTATAAAAATATATTTAAATCGGATGTAGGGTAGATGTTCTTCTGCAGGGTGTCTTGCAGCACGTTTATTTAGTTCTTTGATTAAGAATTACAGTGCATGGGTGTGTAGAGGCAGCATCGCACATGCATGACATTAATGATTTTTCTGGAAGGAGTATTGGTACTCACATATACTTCAGAATGGTGTACCTCCCACTCGTTTGTCATTCATTCATTCATGCTTTATGGAATCTGTGGAGATGACCTTTTAACTCAATACTCTGAGGAGTACTAGGATCACTTTAACTGAGATTTTGGTAGCAGCACAGACGAATGTCTTTTCATCATTTTATTCCCTGTTACATCTTGTCTTCCAAAACCGCTGTGTGCTCTATCATGTCTGAGGTAACTTTCATCCCTCGGCTCAGAATACGTGGTTGGAAGATGGATGATCTACTACGCATTGTTACTATAGACAACAGGCTGGAGATGACAGCCTTGCTCTGCTGGGCTTGGGGGAGTGCTTCCAGCAGAGGACAGCTTTTTCTTAAACTGGTGCTAATGTCAGAGTGGACTCAGGTTGTAGTTTGTTTACCAAGACGCAGGACTGTCTGGCAGTGTTTGTCAATCCGGACCTCGGGGTCGCCCAGACAGTACACATTTTTCCTCCCTCCCAAACTCCCGGTAGCAAAAACCTGTTTCAGAAACCCCCATCTAGACAATGGAAGAGGAAGTTATTGTTAAATGGCTTGAGAAACATGGAATCTCTGTTGACCTTGCAGAGAGCCAATTATTAGTTTTACACCTTAAGATATGTGTTGGTGTTCTGATGTCATAGTGTCCCCATGAACTTCACACACTGGTTCTCATACTTGCCCACGCTACAGTAACACATGACTTTTTAGGAGATGGCATGCGAGACACTGCTGAAAGGTCCTTGACATCTGTGTGCAGGTTTGCTCCTAGTAGAGTCATTTTTTGATGATTCAAGCAGCTTTCGGATATGTCACCCAAATGTTCATGGTCAGTACTGCCGGTGTTGTTGTGACTTTTTCATCTTCTTTGACCGTAGCTAATTTTCAGATGTGTGGGAGGTAACATCACATAAATGTGTCACAAAATGCGTTACAAGAACAAGATGTGTACTAATGAATTTTTTGGAGTGTGTTGATACAATTCTGTATCCATTTGGTAACAGTTTACTATGCTTTAAGGTTAGATGTTATGTTAATAGATTATTATTGTGACTGCATACTGGAAAAATGGTTATGGAAGATGCATGGATGGCTGTTTATCTATAAACACCATTTTTTTTTACTTCACAAACATCTCTGTTAGTCAAGCTGTTGATGCTAAATAAATTATCCTACACTGAGTCAGACATAATCTACTTAACGGATAAATATGCTGTTTTGTATTGAAATAGTGCTTAAAATCTTCGGGGTGTTCATCTCACGGGGTGTTTTGGTAAGATACCGAAAGAAGGTTAACCTGAAGGATGTACACTTACTACTTGGCTGAGATGATTCGTGAAACTTGCATTTTACTATAGCGTAACTACTAAATATGTTAAGACGAAATATACAAAGCATACTTCCGGCTTGGACTTCTTTGGCAGAGCTGGAAAGAATCAGTCAGCAATTGAGCTGCTTGTTGTGCTTGTAGAAATCTGAAGTATTGGAATACATTCAGGAGTCAAAGAACTGTTTTCCTGTGGAAGATGTCCTGTGTCTAATCTTCACCCTTGTTTGAGCAGTAAGTCTGTAATTGCATAATTCACTTCATTGTCTTGAGTGCAGAAATTTAGAAACAAAGCCTACTGCTTCCATATTCTAATGTTCCAGAAAGGTCATGTTGAAAACTGTTGCTCTCCATTATGTCATTGTATTAATTTATTAGATCATCATTTGGGGGCTCTGTTGCATGCATTGCATTGCATTTCCGATAGGTTGAAAAAGGTTGCTCAGGAGATGAATAATATAATGTATAATATAATCTTAAAATAGCTCATAAAATGAAATAAGAAGTCGCCGTCACTATTTCTATCAGCAAACCATGCGATTCTGACTGCATATGTAACATCTGTGCTATCATAAGAATTTGAGTAAACAACAGTTGGATGGATGAATTGCTTGTTGGATTTCTTATGAATTATTTAGTTGATTCACAAGATGCTTTAGCCAGAAAGCCCTTAAAGGTCACCATAGTTTAGGAGTAGTATTGAAGCATAAATACATTATCTTGGTAACAAATTTTTGTTTTATTGGAGCCGAATGCGGTGAACCTTTTCATGAACTATGCAAAGGAAAAGGTATATTGCTGCTTGTTACATTGTGGATTCGCTGTTGGTTGGTAAAACAGGTTGATCAGTTTCTGAAGAGGAATGATGGAGTGACTTTCCATTTATGTTCTTATAATTTATGTTTTGATCTTGAACTGTCTGTAGTTATACAGTACACTGGGATTTTTGTTTTTTCTCTGCTGTTCTTAACTCGCTTATGAATACAGTTTTAGATGCTTAATCCTGACACATACACACGGAAAATGTTCAATACTAATCCAGATGCTAGCCCATGTGTCATTAATCTTGAACAGTATCAAGATACATAATCTTTATGTATCTTGAACAGAAAAATCCCTAACTGGAAGACGTAGTGTGTTTTGTTCTATTATGAGATGTTAGGCGCTTAATGAAGTGGATTAATCATATTGATTTTTCATACCGGAAGTATTTACAGCCACTCAGAGTTTGTTCATGGATTTTCTATGTTTATGCACCAAACAGTCGAATAACATGATAGAGACGTGTAGCCTTGTGAAAGTTACCTTTAAAAGGACAACAGGAGATGGGAGCGCTCCCTCCCTGCCTTTCGAGCTGGAATGCAGCTTAGTGCTTCGCTCCGCGGCTCTTTGCTGGAGACGGGGCGCTTTGGAACATTTATTAGCCATCTGGGGTACAGTTCAGCTTGTGTGGATTCACACATATTGCTGCTGTCATCGTACGAGTGTGGAACATTGCACTTCTCTAAGGAACTCCATGTGTCCGAGGGTAAATGTCATCAGCAGCCTCTGTTTCTTGTGAGTAGTGAAGAAATGGGAGAAAAAAAACGGAGAATGAGAAGCTTACTGATGGTTTTCTTCTCCAAACAGGCCGTGACATCCTGGTATTATTACCCTGCTGAATAAAACAGCATAGAGCAGCATGATTTCCATCCCGGTCTATGTTGGTTAGTGCTGCTTTGGTGCTGGTTAGTGCTGGTGTATCTGGTAGACCTCTGCTGGTTTACCTGCACATGAAGCTGGTCCACCTGCAATATGTCATTGATGAAACTGGTGCACCAGCATCAAAACACAACGTATGGTGGTATAACCAGTATGCATTCTGCTGGTCATGCTGGTAACTAACTATGCTGGTCTATGCTATTTTTTTCAGCAGGAAATTCTGGTCATTCAAGGTTTCATTGCTATGCACACTTAGTTTGATGACATTCTTACTTGTGCACTGCCTGAAGATGACAATAAGTACAACTTATTGACAGTCAGTCGTAATAACAAATAACGTAATAACGTAACGCAATAACGTAACGGAGACCCTCAGTTTTCTCAAAGGCCGGCTGCTGAAACTTTTACGAACAGAGCACAAGTTAATCAGCCATTGAGTTTAATACAGAGAAGCTCCACCAGAGAGCTGTTCTCGCTCAAATATTACCTGTTAGTGTCACACTAAGAACCAAGAGCCTGCGGATGGAAGCCCCATCCGGGAGAGCTGACACTGAAATTGGTCTTCAGGATTAGACTTTGCTGAGTGATGGTGGAAACGTCAGCCTCTTCATACGAGGTCGAGGCATAAGCCCTATGGATTACTGCTTCTTTTATGCTTAGGGAACACGTTTCATGTAAATTTCCATCAACCTCCTTGAAGCTCTTAAATTTGAACTAGGTTAATCTCAAACGGAAGTTGAAATCTCAGTGTTCTAATGGTGAACCTGAAATTACCTTTTGAACATGACTTGTCGCCTTGACCCAGTTTGAAGGTCTGAAATTAACCTCTATGTTTAAAAAACGTTAAATTCACATTTCGGTGGACACAAAACTCTGTCACCTAGTATTGGCAGGATTTTTTGGTAGTATCATTCTTAGCAATTTTCCGCTTAAAATAAATACAATTCTGCTTCCTACTGCTGCGTAGCTATAGGATAGCTGGCTATATATAGATGTGTCAGAATGTACAAGTTATGTACAAGTATATGTGTAACACGTGTAATATGTGAAACTGAAAGTGTATTTTTTTTTCGTTTCATTTAAAAAATTTTTTTTCCAATTGTTGCTTAGCATATAAGTAATAAGGAACAACGGGAGACCTTTATAGACCTTTACCATCAAAGACACAGTGTTTGTAACCTTTGGATGCTGTCATTTGGTTAGTTGCCCCTTCAACTTTTCAAACATGAAGTATTCATGGCTGTTTTTGCTTATACGTTGGTTTTTAAAATTCAGAGTAAGTATAGTAGCTAGCTGATTGCTGCTGCCAGTGTAGTAGCTAAAAATAAACGGCATATGACAGGCTTGTAGTTCAGATTCTGAGCTGCCTTCTGCGGTCTTTTCGCAGGAAGTTTGAGTCAGTCAAATAACGGTAGCCTTCATCTAATTTAAACGTCACATACTCAGTTTATTTTTTAGAATAATCGCTGTACCTGCTCATAAAATTGTTAGTTTCCGATACATTTATGAGTGTTATTTCTGGAAATGTTCTCCAAATTGAATTATACAACACGTATAAAATTATCTTTGTTTCTTGATGACGTTGTGTATTACTGTGACTAGACAGGAATTTAATCTGAATTTCTATAGAAAAGCGGTTAAAGTATATTTTATTTAAAATCAACCTGTATTTCTTAGTTTTCATGTCCGCCCATCCATCCATCCATCCATCCATATTCTAAGTACTTATCCTAAGCCTTTGTAGAAGGGGCTGACAAATATGAAACCCCTATATAGGGGTGCATTAATACATAGACTATCCTAGCCTAACCCCCCCCCCACCCGGGGAAAATGGAGTGGTTAGATAAATCGGCAGCACCCGAGTGTCCGTGCTGATGTCAGCCTAGGGTCCCATTTAAGTTAATCCACCCTCGCATCTATATTTTAATCATAAATGTTATGCACTAAATCCTCCATGCCTGACTCCTATATTAGGCATCCACTGTGCACTGTGCTATATTCCAGGCTGCTACACTTAGGAAGGCAGGCTGCAGGCTCTCCCCCTCGATGGATAAACCTAGGAGTTTCTGGAGATTATGCTGGGTCTTACACATTCTTAGGAAGTTGGAGCTCATAGTTTAGCTTATAGGGCATGGTGGATCTTTGGATAGCAGGGGTCTCATGTCCCAGACCAGGATAAGCAGTTGGAAGATGGATGGATGGTTGGATGGAGGGGTATATATGTGAGGCACATTCTAAGACACTGGCATTGGTATCAGACCCAAGATTTTATGACAGAGTCTTGTGATTCCAGTGTTATAAAGCTAGTACTGAATATTTCACTTCCGTTCCCTGACATGCTGGTGCTTGATAGACCTGTAGGTGGTGCTATATTACGCCTTAGCCTGAGGCTTTCCAGGAAAGGGAGCATTTTGAGGCACTGCTGTAGGGTTCTGATGGTTCTGATTTTGACAAATACATTTGGCCGGATACATCTGCTCGTATAACTACAGTGCTATTTAAACAAGCTTTTCAGATAATAATAATAATCGATACTTTATTAATTCCAGGGGGGAAATCGTCTTTACGCCTCACTCAGCTTGCTCTTTGTGGAATAAGCTGTCCGCAAAGGGCAGCCACCCGTAGCGTCGCCCAGGGAGCTGGGGGTTAGGGGCCTTGCTCTAGGACCTGCAGATGTGCTGAGGCTGGGTTTGAACCGGCAACCTTCTGATTACAGGCACAGCCCACTCAGCCACATGCTGTCTGCCCCAGATTTGGGGTATCTGGTCAACTGTTGGCAAAACGCCGACTCAGTGGAGAATGTCCTGCTCTCTCGCTGTCCTGCTGGGCACTCTTATTGAACCCTGAGGGAGCAGGTGGCAGCACTCGGCCTCATAAGATGGAAATGTCAGATGGTGCCGGCTTTGCCTGCTAATTACGACTCCCAGCGAAAAGGCTCTTGGAAGGGTGCTGCTCACAGAGAGGGCCAATTAAACTCGCTTACTGAGTGAGGATTAGGAGGAGCCGCTGTTTAGCGTCAGAAGCGGCAGCCGGCTCACAGCTACCATCAGCCCGGAGCTCTCACCCAGCGCCGCCGACCTGAAAATGTGCTCCGATATAAGAGGGGCTCTGTTGAAAGCCGGCAGAGCGCGGCTCGCGTGTTATGGAAGTGCTCCGGTTTTTAAGAGACCGTTTGCTGGCTTTGTAAGCAATAAAGTGAAGGTGAAGGAGAGCTGCATAAGGGACTGTTAAGGGCTATATGTCTATTTATTAAGTGCTTAACAGATTTGAGTCAGACAAGACCGATCTGAAAGGAACTTAAATAGAGGACTTGGTAATTCCATCCCCACTAAGGTGAATTTCTAAAATCGATGAGTTTACAAAGCATGCTGCCCTTGCTGCACCCCCACCGTGCTCATGTGACGGCCGTCGGCTCCTCCCCCCTCGTTCTGCAGAGACGCCCCAGCTTCCAGCCATTAGGAGGTTGCGTGCACAGTGGGCCGACGCATCAGCAACGCTGCCATTTACTCAGCAGACTGAGAAGCAGCTTTTACTGTAACCTTTTGGTAATGTCTGAGTTATCTGGTAATGTGTAATTCCCCTTTTGTTATGTACCGTGCCAGTCAAACGTGTGGACACACTTACCCATAGAAAGGCTTATTTGCACTATTCTCTACATTTTAGAATAATTATAAAGACATCAAAACTATTAAATATGCAACATATCTGGAATTATGCACTGACCATAAAGTATCAAAATAATAATAAACTGATGAGGGGTGGGACAGCTCTGTGGGTTTGGACTCGGAAGGTTACCAGTTCAAATCCCAGTGTCGGCACTGTGATCCCACCACTGGGCCCCGAGCAAAGCCCTTAACCCCAGTTGCTCCGGGGACTGATTGACCCCATCTGACCTATTGTTACTTATGGTATATCATATGTCATACACTCTGCAGTAATCTGACCAGGAACAATGTACTATTACAGATGTGCTATTTTAATTAATACTGTATAGTATTTGTGTAATAGAAGTAGTGTTTATTGTAGTATTTAAAGAATGCTACTATTAATAGTGTGTGGAACAATTATAAAATAAAGGTAAAATGACATCATAATAAATGATTGTAAACATAGTTACGTCAGAACAAAGAGAATACGTGAAGGGTCCAGAACTGCACCGTCTGTCTGTGTTCCATGGCTCTTTGAAGAGATTTTGTGCTGGTTAATTTGAAAGGTAGTGTGTCCAAATTTCAGCTAATGTCAGGTAATATGGCGTTTCATTCTACCCAAAAAGACTGATCCGTACCACTTAACCTTTTTGGGTTGTTTTCCTAACCCTGTTACCGGCTCCATCATTCAATGAATGTACTTTCAGGGTACATCCAGGGTTCAGGGTACAATCAGTCATCTTTTCCACACAGTGCTTTTAATATTGGCCACCCTCTGTATTTCTATGTCTATGTGGCCATTAAGGACAGTGTGAAAAGAAAAGCAAAAGAATTTTTGCTTTATTTATTACTGCATTGCAGTGTCAGATGAGCGTGCACAGCACTGGGAAATTCCGCACTGCTGCATTCACAAGACATTTGGCTAGAAGGGTGGGTTTTAAAAAGTTATATATGTATTAAATACAGATATTCACTCTTCAGCTAAACGTCAACAGTGATGATTGCTTGAACATTTTGTATGGAGTTTGGATCCAGAAAATGCTGAATTTCTGCAGCATGGTCATGCTCATTGCTCTCTGATTTTAAAATAAATTGAAGACGTATAGAAACTTGGAGCAAATACCAGTGCGGTCACAGGAGAATTAACGTCCATTAAACTTGAGGACAAGACGAAATGTTAGCAAATTCAGTCTCATAAATGCGGACGTGACAGAAGTGAAGCGAACCTTCAGTTAAATGATACGGGAATCAGACACTGTTTGGTAGGGAAAGTGCCCACTGGGAAGCAAAATCTAAATTCTTTATCTCCTCAGCACACTTAGCCAAGTTCACACACAGAGCCTCTTATTTGCATATATTTTCATATTCAAACAGAACCTGACTCCCTTTCCGGACTTCAAAAGCATCATCGGTCGCTGGGCAGAGACTCAAAAAAGACCGTCCTAAATACCATGACAGCCTCAGAGCCTGGCGGCGAGCGACCCCGTCTGCGGGCCCTGCAAACGGCGCATCGTCGCAATATGACACTGAAATTGCATTGAATTCATGCAGGAGCTCATTTGAATGCCACCTTCTCTCTGGGGAGGATGCTGACCCGTACGGCACCATTGGCAGACCTGACATCGTCTTAAACTAGTAATTTTTTCTTGAAATACACAGGCAAACCAATCCAAGGCTTACGTTTGTGTCTTGCATCATGTTTTGAAAATGTAGAAAGATTTTATGTGAATCATGGGGAATAAATAAGAATCCAGTGCAAACTGATATTTGCTTGTTACAGCCCCCAAACCTAATACACACTGTCATTATCCCTGACAGAATACACGGAATCATGCTGACTTCCCAAGTATTTCCCACAAAATGTAATTTCTTGTTTCATATTGGGCAGGCAGCAATTTCCCCTCGTTTGGGATAAATGGCTTGTAACAGTGATGGGTTTAGCGGGGCGTGAAGTCCTTAAATCACTGATGGGACTCGAAGGCTTGACAGCTGAAGACAAAAGATGCATTCGTGGGACTTATGAAGTTGTAGTCAGTTGTGATTATAGCCTTACAAAGACAGGGGTGAGCGGAGATCACAATAGCGGGTGGATTGTCCATCAACTGGAACTGAGGTTTGCCAAGTCTATAAATGCTCAATAACCCATCAGAGGTTTCCTGCATAATATATGCCATCCAAACCCCGCCCCCCACACACAGTTTAGGAGGGGTGCAGACTGGCATACGCCCCCATCACCACGCTGTGAGCCACCCACATCGTTCGACCGTGGGCTGCGTTGAGGGGCAGTGTGTTCCCTGGATCGCTCCCCATTTGGTCTGGTTCC
The DNA here is from genome assembly GCA_015163995.2 of Mormyrus lacerda. NCBI lineage: Eukaryota > Metazoa > Chordata > Actinopteri > Osteoglossiformes > Mormyridae > Mormyrus > Mormyrus lacerda. Next base: position 7,081,538 of record JAABNX020000002.1, on the reverse strand, counting down.
CCCCCCCCCCCGGTGGTGACAGCTCTGGGTGCCGCCTGACAGCAGGTATCGTTATAGGGCGTGACAGCAAGCTGGTCTCCTCACACACATGACAGAATGTGAGCCAATTAGCATCACCCAGACCTCCTTGCTGCAGATGGTGACCAAACTGGGAACAAACCGTCACCAAACCGGGGGTGTGTGCTTACGGGAAAGCGATCTCGTCCATGGGCATGCAGGGACAGGGATGCTCTATCGCAGGGGCGTCAGGAATAGGGGGGGGCAGAGCGAACGCGGACCCACATTTCCAGAACCATAAATAATTAGCAGTGTGTTTATTTATCGTTTATTTTGAGTCTGCCGATCTGCTGTGTGTGCACGAGGAGGAAGCGTATACCTGACAAAGACTGTAGTGCTGAATCAGACAAAATCATTTTATCATATGGATCAGTCATCTTTTTGCACCCTAAACAGTGTTAGTCTTACTTTAAATGATGAAGGCATTATCATTCAAAATTATTTTTAAAAAACCCTTCTTACATGTGGGCCATGGCAGTGTCACGGTATACATCGCTACTGATTTGTAGTTTGATTTGTGAAATTAAAAAAAAAGTTTGAATTCTCCAAGACCTGCCGAGAAATTCATCCTGGAGACAGAGCAGATGTATAGCAGCGCAGTGCAGAGGCAGCAGCTGCAGGCTGCATGCTATAAGCATGCATGCATTTCTTCACAGAGACGAGGGACCTGCAGCAGCGTATGACAATGCACAGCGGCTTAGCCTGTTTTCTTTCTGTTTAGCCTATTTTGAATTTTCCTTTAGTTATTTTCATCAAAATCGTGCTCTGATTATGAGACCTCCTGCAGCCACATAGGCTGTTCATGCTGGATATGAATTAAGAACTTATTTATAGGAAAATGTGGAGTGAGATAGATCTGCATATTTTACGTACAGGATAACCGACGGTTACATAAATGTGATAGGGCCCATTCTTTACATAGAGTGTTTTCAATAACCCCCGAATCGCCAGAGTATGTTCCTGGTATTTTGGCTACTTTCCTTCTAGTCTCAGACACTCGGAATGTTTGCCTCTCCCATCTGCAGGATGATGGGCCTTAAAAGGCTTACAAAGGTCCAGCTAATGTCTCAGGAATGCAGCCGTGACATTATAAACACCCCCCCCCCCCCGTGGTGTCTTACGGCGTCACCATGTTGACTCAATCCCTTCCATGGCGGAATGAGCGGAATGTGGGATTTACCAACAATCTGAGACCCCCGCCGACCGGCACCCTGGAGCAGAGATTTCGCCCCGGACCCTGCATTAGCTCATTTTCTGCATCAACGTCAGAGTCCAGTGCAGAGATGTTCTTATGTCTGTCTGATCAGTCTCTCGGCAGAGCTGGATGACGGCGATAACGATGATACTTTATTAATCCCAGTGGGAACTCTCTCTCTACCCTGTAACTGTAACGTACCCGGTGCTGTGTAGCATAACTCGGAAATAATGAAGAAGAGAAGAATATTCACATCAACAGCCACATCATGAAGCCTGGGGGTAATAAAATGTAATGAGATCTCAGCTAATAAAGGGGATAGGGAATGGTGTACCTGAATCGTCAGTAAAAACTAGGCGGGATATTTACCTACCTATTCTCCATTCATTCGCCATTCATTCATCCATCCATCCTTTCATTCATCCTTTCATTCATTACTCTGCAATGGATGGTTATTTTCATTCTACTCTTCTGTGTATAATGTAAGTAAACATGCATGTCAAAGTGATAAGCTCACAGGTAGTTCTCCTGGTTTTTGGTTTGTTAGTGGTTTCGAGTCTCAAGATGAAATTCAGAATCTCCTGACATTTTCCATTTTGTGCCAAGAGAAATCGGCCTGCTTAGTGCAGAGTGGGTTGTGTTAAGTGAGGTGGTGTGAATGGGGGAGTTGCCAAATTTGTACAGCCTCGCACCCAGGGGTTTATTTTGAGCCTTGTGTCATAACGCTGGTCCCTGCGATGGAGAGACAGGCACGGCTGGTGAGGAAGCAGGCTGGGCTGATGCTGAGAGCCCTGGAGAAGCGCTGCAGGTCTCGGTCCTCCGTTCGCGAGAGGCCCTGAAGCACCAGGTGACACTAAATTGTGTGCAGGCTGCTCCTACTTCATTAGGGGGGGTCTTACATTGTAGGTGCCCCCTGTTATAGGGAATCGATGATGGAGGACCTTCTGCTTCTGTCTCTCTTAGAAAGATGCAGGAACCAATGTGACGATGATCTCATAACCGTCCCTTTTTTTTTTCTTAGGCTGCAAAACTAACACATGTTTTTTTTCTGTTGGAGTCGTGCCTGGAGTCAAAATGGTAACACTTACATAAGAATCCTATTAAAGGAAACCGGCGGCTGATTTGCAAAGTGTAAAGAAAAGAGAGAAAAAATAACAAAATGATTCTTTCTTATTTTTCATGCATTGTTTGTGCAGGAAAACATCCAAAGGAAAAATTCTGAAATTTTGTACATTTCATATCATTAAACTTGCTGTGGCTCTCAGACCTTGATGACATCAAGAATACAATTATTTATTGTAGTAATGGAGATGAAATTGTTGTACTTTGGTAATAAAGGTTTTTTTTGTCACTACTCCCACCTGGCAGATATAGCACAGTGCAAACATGGTGGTAGTTACTGATGCACTATTAAAATCTCCCTGTCGCTTCTTGTCACACGCACAGACTATCTAAATGCAGTGTTAATGCATTCCGCACCATTCAAGAAGCCTTTTGCTCATGTTCCCACCCAGTTTCTTTATTGTGATCTCACTTCCCAAGGCAGGGAAAGACGTCTTTATTCTCTCCTGTATCTGCATCTTCCCCTGAAGATCAGTGGACGATGATTGGACGGCGTCGTGTTTGTCCAGAACGATAAGCGGGGTGCCAGCGGTCTGCCTCTCCGCGCGGCCCCTCGACTTTCGACGAGCGCTTTCTGGACCTTCTTCTGCAGACCAGGCCTGTTCTGGACGAGGGACGAAGGCTCTGTCAGCACTTGGTCATCAACAGGTCCTATGGGATGTCAAATACTTGACAGCTCCAAACTAATTTCACACAATCTGGAGCCCGGTGACGTTGATCCGTTCACAGCGGTGGGGTAGAGTTCTGCCATGAGGGCAGAACAAAAGTGCTAAGAAAAATGGTTCAAACAAACAGAAAAACTTCATTGCAGAATGACAAAACAAAAGAGCTTCAAATGCAGCTCATAATAGTGAATGGGCCTCCTGTCCGTAGAGTTATCCGCTAAACCCATTCAAACGCTAATGAGAACGTGGTTGCTACTGGACTTCATTATGGCCTATGGCAGGTGATCGGTAACCCCGGAGACATGGTCAGCTTATCCCAGCGCCTTGCCTACCTCCAGCTTGCACTGAGTGTGTATGTAACCTACATCATTAAGCAAATGGCTGTTCTCTAGGCAAACGTGTCCTAGAATCCTATTTTCTCAGTGAACGTTATTTACCCATCTCTGGTAGCGTCGTCAGACATAGCTCTTCTGTGGCTCACCTGCAAGGCCCCAGCCGAAGTCGTTAGGTGATGGATGCGCAGCCGCTGCATTTATATGTGTGTGGGAGGGCGTTCTCGTGATCTGTTTAGCGATGCAGCGCTGCCTGATGTGCTGGTCTATAGGGTACCTTGGATTGTGCAACCTGCTTCAACAAAGGCTGTCAGTAATTAGTGTCAGGAGCACTGAGAGTGAGCGAGGCACAGAAAGAATGTGGTAGAGAGGACCACGGCATATTTTTGTCCATGCTAACCATTAACCTCGCCAAACAAAATGGCCACTCTATTAAAAGAAACACCGAATAAACATTCCACCAATATACATAATAGTTCTACTGCTATTAAGATATCCCTTATCATAAAAAGAGTCCGTTTCGGAGCTGGTAGGTTTTGTAGCGTGATTTTTGTGCTGCCTCTGACATCACATTGTAAAAAAAAGGCATGTGTTTTTACAGCTGTAGACTGGAAGAAACCAGCCAATGAACCCCCCCGCCCCCCCACTGCCCATGCTACTGACAGTCGCCTCACTTTCCAGCAGCACTACACGGAAGGACTCACTGCCGAAATCCGTTAATAAAAACCATTGAGAGATCCAGTGTAAATTATCTCTCTGAAATAATGATTTCATAATCAGGGCCTTACATAACGGAAAAGCAGGACTTCCTGATAGTGACCTCTTTCATGAGGGACCGGGTGATGTCAGCTTATGGATAGATGGTGATGATTTCTCCCTGAATAATTTGCCAAAGCGATCGGTCTGGCTCAGGAAAATGCTTCACAGCTCCCCACTTGTGTTACAGTCACTTAAAATCAAGACTGGAGTCTGTTCTAGATGAATAATGGGGTTTGGTTTTTCTTGCTTACTTTTATAGCAGCTTTAGCCAGATTGCTGACTGGTTATTTCCCTCGGTAAGGCAGTGATCAACAAACGCCTAAAACGGTCCCATGATGCACCGGGGCTTTAGTCTTTAACAACAACGGACTGCAGCACTGCAGGATAGTAACACGCTATCATCCACAGGGACTTAATCTTAATTACTTAGCTCCAATTCACGTGTCCCATCTGATTCTACGCAGCAGGGGAAGGAGCAACCGAGGGCGATGCAAGTCTGGTATCTGTGCTCAGTCTTCCATTTTCTTAACCTTCTGCTAACCTTTCCTGGTTTGATTTCACCGCCTGCCAGCGTTTCTTTAAGTAAGACTTTATATATTCCAGCCGAGATATATTTTCTTTTATGTGGATACCTGTGAAGATCACTTGACTGAGAGCCAGGTAAGAGGCACTTGACCCCATGTTGTTCAGTGAATCATCTTTCATGGTAATAGTACGGACTGAGTCAGTGAGACAAACCGACGCCTCCCACCCCCATGGCTGCCAGTTTGAATCCCGGCTTCTCTGTCTGTCTGCATGTACTTCCTGTGTATGGTGGCTTTCCTCGGGGCTCCTCCCACTGTATGTGTTATGTATATATTACATGGTTGGGACCAAATGTCCCCATAATGTGATAAAAACCTGTTATTTTTGACATTGTGGGGACGATGTTTTCAGCCCCTACAAGAGGAAACTCGGTCTTATTTGAATCTGTGACTGCAATCAAAAACTAAAAATGCCAAAAATCTCATATTTTGTTTGGTTACTTATGGTTTAGGTTAAGGATGGGTAAGGGTTAGGGTGCTTATTGTTGGGATTAGAGTATTGCCCATAGAACTGAATGGATGGTCCCCAGAAAGATAGGATGTGCATGTGTATGTGCGTATATATGTGTGTGTGTGTGTGTGTGTGTGT
>JAABNX020000002.1:7059264-7069891 GCA_015163995.2 Mormyrus lacerda | reverse complement strand
GGGGGGGTGTGTGTGGCTCAGGCATCTCATTTTATGTCACATCATATTTTACCAAATGATTTGCTGAGGTAATAATTTAGTTCCTGGATGTATTTTATGCACATTTTCATCCCTGCTAATACATTTAGGGAAATAACAGGAGTAAGTAGAAGAGGGACGGATGATTATTTTTTCATTTGATTATGAGTGATTAATGTCTGAAAAAGAAAGGTGGTTATGCAATAAAGATATTGTAGCGATCTGAAGGAACAATTTATTTAGACAATGATTGTTAATTTACAAATTAATAATCTCATAAATGTTAATTGTGCATTGATATTTGCTGTATGTGGACACCAGTTTGTCCATCATCTCATTCTGAAATCACGTTTTTTGTATTATTAAATTTATCCTCCCTTAGCTGCTGTAATATCCTCTGATCTTCTGGGAAGGCTTTCCATTAGATGCTGGAACATTGCTGGTGGGATTTGCTGCCATTCTGATTGGGTATTGATATTGATGTTGGGTGATCAGGTCCCTCCCTGTGAGCTTGTGTGGCCCCCACCTCGCAGCAGATGTTTCCACTTCACAGTCACTTCACTCACCATTGACCAGGGCAACTCCAGCAGGACAGAAATGTGGAGAAACGACTTGTCGTAGGAAGGACGCATCCTGCGATGCTGCCAGGTTGAAAGTCACTAACCCCCATGGGCGTAAATTACGGGGTGGATGGGGGGTTGTAGCCCCCCCAATAATCACGTTTCCCCCGTAATGGGTGGAGACCTCAACCCCCCCCAATGTTCCAGCCAAAGTTACGCCCTTGCTAACCCTATCTGCATAACCGTCCTCCATGCTGCTGGGGATTACATGGCGCCACCCTTAACTGTTAGCAAGGTGTTGCTTAAATTCCAATTTCCTCTGTTCTTATTAGGGGTGTCCACATACTTTTGCCCATATAGAGTACATGTTCACATCTTTAAGAGCTCATTTGCTAAGCAATATACGCAAATTGCCGTTATGCTGTTACTTATTTATGCAGTTAGTGTCTTCACTAATGCAGATTAGGCTTCTCACCTTCTCAAATTGTACACCAGCCATTCACCTAGCTGTATTTTCAAAGTATAACCTGGCAGGTTCTCCATTTAAAATGCTAAACTTGCCTGCGGAGTAAAACTAAGCCAAGCTGTGTGTCGACAAGTACACCTGGTCTCAAAGAAGCGTGCTAATATCTAGTTGAAAAATGTTGGCAGATCTGGATTGCACCTGCCGTTAGCTATTTTTGTGTAGCAGTTTTGCGTTATTCGGCGCTTTCTCACTGCGTCGTTTTCGGGCAGCCTCACAGGTGTATCGCTCGCTGAATCACCGCAGCTTCTCAAACTGACAGGCTGTCCCTGTCTGTGAATGACAGTGACACATCCATTTCCCATTTTTATCTGCCTGCAGTGGTAATTACAAAGGAGGAGACATTCGCTCCAACAAACCAGATATTAAAGTAACCTACCCGTCATAACACCATCGAGCTGGATGCCGTTGTACTTTTAAGATTTAACCTTTTCTTCCATTTTCATTAAGCACAGCAATCAGGGCTTCATCTTGTTAATGGTTCTATATGCAGCGGATAGGAGATCTCTGGACTCTGCTGCCATTGCCTCTCCCTGCTGGCCTACGTGAAAATGCCGGCCTTACGATCTCCAGGATAATCACACTTCTTCTTTCCCAGGGCACATCCTACCAGAAGACAAACGCTGAGATCGAAATTAAAAAAATCAGCAGAGAGGAATTCTGGGAGCGGGCCCAGGTAGGCCTTTTTATCCAGAATCACCTGAACGAGGTGATCCGCAATCTTTACAGAGGCCAGTCGTGTGGTCACTTTGCACCAATGCACTATGGTGCAAAATCACGTGTCGTTCTTAACTTTTCAGTACTTTACGGCCTTCAGGCCGGTTGTGTCATTGCCAGTTCATGCAAACTCGTTCCCTGGGTCATTCTTATCAGCCAAATGAGCATAGTATAGTAGGTGGGAGCAGTTAAGGGCACATAAAGTGCCAAGAATGCAGTGTGAAATAATGGATAAACAGGATCAGATCTTACTGTGCTGCTCAGCATTCCGTTCCAGTGAAGTTCTTTATGGCCAGTGAGCACAAATTACAGCAAGCTCAGTTTCCCAAACAATATACTGGACTTAATGTTCGATATTATCCTCCATTCAGGCAGTAACATAGGACTGTATATGGCCTTGATAACATGTCCCTGGTCGCACTCTTTGTCGAACACAGCGTGAAGAGGAGTTACGCAAAGAGGAGGAGCGGAGGAAGGCTGCGGCCGAACGGAGGAGGTTCGAGGAGGAGCGGATGGAGCTGGAGCGCAGAGAGCAGGAGGAACGGGAGAAGCGGTACCGGGAGAGGGAACGGCAGATCGAGGAGCTCCGGTAGGCCGGTGGTAGCGCCAACATGGCGGATCATGGCTGCCTGATGTCAGCTGGATGCCGTGTCACTCCTGTCTGCTTACAGGAGGAAGTTGCAGAGCCAGGAGGTAGACCAGTCTGCCATGGACAGGACACGGGTCGTCGTTGTAAGCAAAACTTTCTGTCTTACACGGGGATTGTCGATCTTGCTGGGATTTTCCTTTGAAGAGTTTTGAGGACATTGTGGATTTAAGAGGACTTCAGAGAACCGATGAGAGCTCATCGAAGATTTGCGGCTTTTAACATTGATTAACAACAATAATTTCCCAGGACACATTGTGTACAACATAGACAGGATGCTATGTTTTGTGACGAGGGGGGGCAGTTCACATTTATTAGCATCAGTAAAATTGGTTCTTGAACCAGGTAGACGGCTTAAGATCATGAGAGAAGCGTTCTTTGCAGAAGTTTATTTCTTAATTTTATTTTTTTAACGTTCTGTGTGTGTAACAGCTTTATACAGACACTAACAGAAGGGACACCGCTTGTTCACAGACGATGACTTTAAGAACCACGCGACAATGATCACCTCCTTACCGGACTGTTCTTTGGTCACCCTGACTGCTCAGTGCTTTTGCTTGCAAAAAGCGTATTTGCATGAAGTCACACCGGCACCATGTCTAAGGACTTTAAAGGTCACTTCAATGACACTGAGGACTGGGTAGCAGTAACCTACTATAGCTCGCTTAATTACCGGCGGTAGCACATAAGTTGGAGTTTTCAAAATCCTACAAAAAAATTTGCAAGCAGAAAAATTAAGCAAGTATATACAATACAATACATTTATTTTTTATATAGCGCCTTTCACAACAAAGTTGTCCCAAAGTGCTTTACAGGGTTGCGTTGCGATAAATATATGCAAAGTCCTTAGACACACAGGGAGCTGAAAACACGATTTTGGATGCGTGTGACCACAGTCCTAAATAAATAAATGTGAGATTTTCACAAACTTATGAGGCAACTAAGACGATTCTGTCACCGCAGTACAGTGTATATCCATCCTTTTATCTTCCTCCTGCTTCTCCTTCTCTCTGCCATGGCTCCATGTGTGTGGAGTTTGCTTGTTCTCCCCGTGACATCATGGGATTTCCTCTGCGTACTCTGCTTCTTCCCCAGACTCCCCACATACTGAGGCTAATTGGAGTTACCAGATTGCCCATAGGTGTGCATGTGTGAGTGAATGGTGTGTAATTGTGCCCCACGATGAGTCGGCGCCCCATCCTGGGTTGCTCCCAGCCTTGCGTCCATAACCCCCAGGATAAGTCCTGCACCCCCTCCCCCTCCGTGATCCTGAATAGGACAAGCGGTTAGAGAAAATGGATGAGTGAATGGTGAATTACTAATGTCAGAATTATATGGATGTTCTCACACAGACCCATGAAGCAACACAGGAGAAAAGAGAATCAGAAGTGGAGGTATGCTTTTTTTAATCGTTTCCCACCAGGGGGAGCTGGAGATCCAAATGTTATACTACGATGAGAAGATGTGTATGTCCTAGCAGAAGTAGCCTGTAATTTTTATTTGTGAATGCTGTTCAGGCTTTTGAAGGGTTTAGTTTATAGCAGAATTGTGTGTATGTTACAGGAGGCAGCGGCCATCATCGCACAGCGACCGGAGAATCCTCGGGAGTTTTTCAAGCAGAGAGAGAAGGCTTCGGCCTGCAGCTTCGACGGCTCCCCCATGTCCATCCACAGGAAAGGTGCAAGAACCGCGAAGCGAGGCAGTAAAGTCACAGGGCGCTACATAAAACACGAATAAAAACTGCCCTCACTGCTACTTGCATTCAATAAACATAAAAGGCAGTGCGTTCACTCTGCCCGTGCAGACACAATTTATCGTTGATGAATAAAGCTCGTCCAGAACCATATGTGGCGACATCTGGTGTCTGCCGAGTAGAAATGTGAAAATATGGGCTTGTATCCAGGAGGCAGTGAGAACTAGAAAGTACCAAACAGCCTCTGTTAACTTCTGAACCATGTTTGGTAATGAATCAAATCGCTTGCGTATTTTAAAAATACATGGTGAGTAATGCAAGTGATGCATTGTAATCAGGTTAAAATTCAGTGTTAATGTACGGTTAGTGTGTGATTTACTCTCGTTGTAGTTTGGGTGCTCTGTGTGTGTGTGTGCGTGTGTGTCTACATGTGTGCCCTACAATGGGTTGGCGCCCCATCCTGGGTTGTTCACTGCCTTGCACCTGTAGCCTCCAGGAATCCGTTTCTATGCATAATTGAAGACCAGATTTAATTCAGAGATGGACAGACGAGACATGTCTACCTTCCATGGACTCTCATCGTGATACGCAGTTTACAAACCGCAAATAAACGGTCTGACTGAGAAAAGGGGGATACCGGGCCTTTCACTCACTTGCTCTTTTTCTTCTTGTCTGTTATTCTCTGTCTGTGGTCACCTTCATCTTAATTGTTGGTGTGCTTGTTATTCTTTCTGTTCCTAAATTTGTTTATTCAATCATCAAAATACTGGACTCTTATTTTGATTTCTTGCCATTTCCATTCGATATTACATGTCTCTTCACTGATTCTTGCCCTGTCTGGCCTGCTTCTCTGTCTCTCTCTCATTCTGCTTGCTGTCTTGTGCGTGTTTTCATACTTCTGCTCGTCCCATCGTGTGTCCGCTGCGTTGGGTGGTGTCTTTGATTCACTAGGCCGCTTGGACAGCCCATTTTTGAAGATGCAGTATAGTCTCCCTGAGCACAGTCTACCCCCAGTGGCGTCTCTCAGTCACCCCCACATCAGGCTGCACCCAGCCCTGTCTGGTAGGTACTGGCCTGCCCCTGTCCAGCTCTAGTAATTAATTGCCAAAGGCTAGACAGCATGGCTTACATGTGCAGCTACTGCCTTCTAATGCTCACCACCACATCAACAAAGGTTTTGGGTAGTGATGAAGAGAATGATGCTTCATGAGCCATTTGTTGTATTTTCTTACCCCACTAGATGGCGCCCTTGGTTTGCTTTGGGGCATGCTTTGTGCCCTTTTGTGCGCAGAGAGTGGTTTCAAAAAACACAGCAACTGATTCATGAAGCGTTGTTTTGCCCATCACAAGTTTCATGAGATCTGTATCAGTAACCATCACCAAAAACTGAAAGTCTCATCCGAGTTCCCCATCGCGGTATTCCGGGTATTGTCGAAGTGCCCATGTAGCAATCGCGGCTTCTCCCTGCTGCTGGCTCTGTTATTTCTGATCCACATTTCAAAGTTTCTACCACTAGGCATGTCTAGCTTCCTTTTAAGCTCCATGGGTGCGTTGCCTGTGGCTGAGAGTCTCTATGCCGCTCAGTATTTGGAAGGCAGCCGTATGATGGTGGCTTACAGACACTACAGTGGTCCTCCCCAGTGAGTTGTGGCTCATCCCCTTCTTTCAGTTGTCACATGGTCCAAAGCTCCACTGTGGGGAGACTCTTTCATCGGAATCAGTGTCTGTTTTGAGCTGCGCTTTCTATTTTGAATTTGACAACCTAAATCACCACTACCTCTTTGGCAAGAAGGAACAATTAAACCCACAAACTGCTATAAAGCTCTCAAAGGTACTTTATTGTGCTAGACAGGAAAAAAAAAGTGTTTTGTCTCTCACACGGGATAAATAGCTGCTTCTGTTTAATTTGAATGCACCTGCTTATTTTGAAGAGTACCTGCGTCCTCTGTACTACCTGTTTTTATGTACCAGCTTTGCTGTAAACTGATTTGTTTGATCTTCATTTCCAAATTGATAGATTTTTGCATGTCCATGTTGTAAAAGATCTTGAAGGATACCCTGTGTGTGTTTTTTTTTATCTCTTTATCTTTTTGTACCAAGAAGGTCAATAGCAAAATTCTTATTTGCAGTATAAGTGAAACAAGCCCAGTCACACCTATTTATGACATAGTTCCTCATTGTTAGTGCTGCTTTGATGCATCAAAAGATGTCTCGCTTCAGTAGATATAAGGATGTCCTTTGAGAAAAAGGGGATGTCATTAATTTTCTGAGATGTGACTAGCAGTCACTATGGCAACAGATGACGCCTATATGCAGATGCCCAGAGAAAGGCACTTTTGCCTCAATTTTGACACTGATGACTCTGCTGATTTGACTTTTAAGTCTTGTTATTTGTTTGCCGTTTTCCCCCAGAGTCTGATGATTACCAAAGTTCAGAGTACAGCATACCAATGATCCACTGTCCATCCATCCCAAAGATTGTCACCACACCCATAGAGGAGGAAGAGAATGAGGATGCGGCTCTGGAAGAGTATGGTATGGACTCTGCGGTGCACCTTTGTAGCTGTTCTGTTACACATTAACATCAATATCTATGTTTTCTGAGTTCAGTTCCTCTTTGAATCCAGTCATTCTGGTGCTTTTATAGGAGTATCTGTGAACTGCAGTTTCTTGGCTGAACTGCAGTGCAATAATGCATCATAATACGATGTATATGTGTGCAATTTGACAATATTAGATTGTGAATGATGAGAATGTCTCAATGATAATGAGGGCATTAGCATTGTGCTACCATACTCATTATATCGGTTGCAGCTCTATCGCTCCCACAAATATCTAAAGTTGCTTCATCAGCCGAATCCCTTGCGACACATCAATAAACCGGTAATAACAAGTAGTAGGTAGTGCCTTGGATTTCCTCCTCTCTCCCTTTTGCACATTCCTCCCAACATGCAACACGTTCCCTATTTGGCAACATAGCTGTATGGACAATATGGAGGCGTAGATCCCTAAAATAAATTCCAGTGGAACTTGTTTGGATTTTCCAAAACAAGCAGTTATTTGCTTATATGCAAAATTTGCAAATATTGGGTTTGCAAGTCGGATGGCAGCACCTCCAAAGGAAACACAGGAAGGAGTTTGCTAAGCATGTATGTCTTTTAGGGTTTTATTACCTCATGGGACTCATTTTCTTTAAATAGGGGAATTAGTTCCGTTGTACTTGCAAAATAGTGTTAAAAACCAACATGAAAAAGAATCGTGTTAAGATTGTGATCCTGTCTGCAAAAAAAGTGATATATTTTTGTCATATCGCTCACACGTAAGGCAACATAAAAAAGGTCATAAAAGTAAGTCTGTTGTTGCAGGTGATTTCTTTCATGTTCATAAATCATAGATGGTGATGTTAATGTATAAAACTGTTACTTCTCAGGTGTTTCACTGACCTCAGAAGTGGTAAAAGCCCCCCCAGTGCAAACGTCCGGTAACATGGCTGGAGTGACCGTGATATTGTCATCAGAGCCCGAGGAGCATATTTTTCCAGATTCCCCCCAGCAGGAGACCGGCCGCCTGCTCCACTCGTGGGACGAGCCGGAGGGTCTGCTTGCAGATCAGCCATCCATGGCTGCCTCCCCTCTGTCTGCTGAACTCTGTATCCTCCCAGAGCCTCCTCAGGTGTTCAGCAACGTAGCCGCCGACTCCGTCACCTTCTGTGACGACCTGAGGGACGAGGATGAGCCCTCGAGCCTTGTGGATATAGAGGGCCAGCACCAGATGACAGCGAGCTATCGGCACGCCTTGGAACAGGTCTCCGGCTGTGACAGCCAAGACCTCGACGATGCTCAGCTGCTCATGACGAATGGAGATTCTCTGCTAAAAGAGGGAACCCAGGTCAGACGGCAGAACAAATCCGTAACAAGGAGACTTTAATGCCGCAGTGTGCAGGCTCCATTCATCTACCACCTTCTCAGCATGCCTGAAAGACACGTCTGTGTTAAAGACCTTAAAATGAATGTGCACCACTGATTGTGAATGTGTGAAGTGAGACGTACATGCATCAAATTAGCCAGTAGGTGGCATCCAGCGAGATGCAGGATTTATTACTTACTGAGAAAGGACTTGTTTCATGTGAGGAAAATATGGGAAGTGAGTAAAGCAGAAATAGTTTAGTTGTTTGTAGGATAAATTCACGACAGCAGTGCAGGAACTCAATAAACCTAAATGATCCTACGAAGATCTCCGATGTTTTCCTTTGCTCTCTGTCTCTGTCCAGGCAAGTGAGGGCTACTTCAGTCAGTCTCAGGAGGAGGAGTTTACCCAAGCGGACGAGTGTTCTGTGAAAGAGATTCCAGCACCATTTTTTTATAATAAGCCCCCAGGTAAGACTAAAGAGAAGATAAACTTTATTTCTCCCACAACGGGAAGTTGGGGTGTTGCAGCAGCCAGTAAGAAATAAGTGACAGTAATTTACAATACTTTGCAGTGCTAAACACAATGAACAATAAATTACAAATACAATAAAAAATTATTAAAAGCAATAGGTCATCCATTTGTAGTGCAGTAAATAAGCTAGAATATAAAAACTATTTGCATAGTGCAAAACTGTAAAACTGTACAAGACTATACATTCAAGTGTACACTGGATTCTGATGTATACTTACTTATACTTATATATACTTACATACAGTTGTTAGCAGGCTTTGCACATAGTTTGCAGTGTAGTGTAACGTAGTGATGCAGTGAGTCCCATTGGCATCAGGAATAAAGTAGCTCCACAAGAACCATTAAACCAGATTCAAGCAAGACTGGAGAAGGAGTTTGAAATCAATGGTCCTGGAGCCTGTTCCAGGAAGCCTAGAACACCAGGAAGGTGCAGTCCTGAGCTTCAAAGACCACCGCAAGGCCAGCATTCACACATGATGGGCAAAATACATTTTATTTATTAGGAAACAATGGGCCTCATTCACCAACCATTCATACGAACAAATTTGTTCTTAAACCCCATGTACGCACTTTTTTACGAAGATTCTGATCATGTTTTCTTATCTGAATTTGTTCTTAGCTAAGAACAGAATCTAAGCACACTGAAGACCATTCGTACGTACATTTGAGTAATGATAGTTGGTTCAAAATAATTGGTTATACCAATTTTGTTCATTCTACAGTTCATAAAATGATAGTATTTTAACAATTTCTAAAAGTAAAATATAAAAAATAATTTTCATGGTAGTAACGGCGATCATGCGGGTTATAAATAGGTCAGAATCTTTGTAAAAACTGCGTACATTGGGTTTAAGAACAAATTTGTTCGTAAAAACGGTTGGTGAATGAAACCCAATGGGATAACATGACAAATCTACACACAGCTGGAGGGGGGAAGCCTTCAGCCATCGAGGACTGAGGCAACAGAGACACCAAACTGAAAGCAAAAGAGACTTTTACGAGAAGCGTTTCACGAATGACACCAAGGTTTAATGACTTTGCTAAGGGAGCCGTATCTAACTCTTCTTTACCTTCCAGCAATACAAACTTTGTGTGTCTTTTCCTGCCTCTACCCCTGTCCGTACAGAGATCGACATCACCTGCTGGGACGCGGACCCCATCACGGAGGACGACGAGTACGGCGCGGCGGAGTGACAGCGGGAGGTGCCGCAGGACGCCGCCAGTAAAACAGAAATTGTAACAGTGAGTCTAGAACAATAAACACACACTGTAATGTGCCGAGAGAGGGAACCGTACCCAGGTTAGTGTAAAGATGCCGATGTCTCACGTTATGTCTTTGCTTCTTGTGCTGAGCGGGCGAAGGCCTGGGCTTTTGACGATAGTAACCCATCTGAGCTCAACTGTAGCTGCTGTATCTGTAGCTTTAACCAGCTTAACACCCATATTCCCTTTCTAGTTATGCTATGGTTTGAAGGGAAAAAAGTATATTTTATATCTTCCAGATAGATTTTGTGTCAAATCCTAGCAGGTATCACATGGGAATATAGTTTTAACTGAGGAGGGCAGGCTGTACTATTGCATTACGACACAGAAACTCTTGTGGTCGCACTCATTGTTTCCCACGTTCAGATAAAAAGCAGAGCTCCATGTACCAGCCCTCAGAGGGTCAAAGGGCTTTGTTGCAGGTCTATTGTATTATAATCTACTCCTTCATTGTTTTGGACACTGGTTATTTGTTTTGTGTATTTTGCGACAATTGTTATAAATTTTTTAAATTATTTTGGAGTATCACTTATACAGAGGTAGATTAATTTTTTTTCCAAACTCACGGGATATTTATAAGTGATGTTAAAATAACATATTAAAATTTAGGCAAAACAACTGGTTATCTGTCAGACATGATGTTTGTTATATAAAACAAAGCCCTCTATTGTATTATTGTATGAAAGTCATCAAATCATATTGCCAATAATTAGCAATTTAACAAAACTAAATTTCAAACTTGAAATGTCCCACAGGACATAACACCC
>JAABNX020000002.1:7015458-7043669 GCA_015163995.2 Mormyrus lacerda | reverse complement strand
GAAGCTGGAGTAGTAATAAGAACTGGTAAGTTACTAGTGTCCTCAACAGTGAATATCCGTGCAAAACTATCATTGAACTCATTTACTTACGTTTTCAATTATAAGACCCTTACTATCCTGCAGATTAGTACCTTCAGTAGGATAGTAAGGGTCTTATAATTGAAAACGACATCGATACACAGACCAGAGGATGGGCTCCCCAACTGGCCACAGTGTCTCCATCACTGCACTGGGGCGTTGGGATCCACACAGACCACAGGCCGGGCTCCCCTACTGGCCACAGTGTTCCCCATCACTGCACTGGGGCGTTGGGATCCACACAGACCACAGGATGAGCTCCCCTACTGGCCACAGTGTCTCCATCACTGCACTGGGGCGTTGGGATCCACACAGACCACAGGATGGGCTCCCCTACTGGCCACAGTGTCTCCGTCACTGCGCTGGGGCGTTGGGATCACACAGACCACAGGATGGGCTTCCCTACTGGCCACAGTGTCTCCGTCACTGCGCTGGGGCGTTGGGATCACACAGACCACAGGATGGGCTTCCCTACTGGCCACACCAGCACTTCTTCCCCCATGTTCTCCCCATGTTTGCATGGGTTCCTGTGGTTTTGTGCCATAGCCCAAGGCCATGCAATGTATGTGACTTGTCTATAGCATGCAGTGTGTGTGCGTGCTCTACAACTGGTACGATGGATGGATTGATGGCAATTCAGTGCGTAGCACCAATACAACTAAGCTTTCTAACTGGAGGATGCCTACACTCATATTGCATTAAGATCGGGCACCAGATCAGGAAAATGCTGACACCGGAGCCTTCACGCTTGATTATGCTGTTGCAGTATTGGCGTATGTTTAGGGTGGGTGGGACTCTAAGAGACCCTGCTGCAGCAATCATGCCTGACTTACTTTACCATCAGGCTAGGCTGGGCTTCGCAGGCATTTTCAAATATAACATGGATTATGCTATATATGATGATAAGGATTGTGCTATATATGATGAGGATTGTGCTATATATGATGATAAGGATTGCCCATAAAAGCCATAAGATGTTGGGATTTCAGTTGAATCTCCAGCTCAAAATGACCAATAATCAGTAATCACCAGTAATAAAGACCACAAATAAGAAGAATTCAAAGTAAAGATAATTTAAATGAAGTGTGTGTTGTTTCAGCCTGTCGAAGAGAAATGACGGCAAGCAGAATGCAAAACAAAGAAGGTTTGCCTTATTTAGGGCTTCGGCGAGAAGTTCTGTGAGAAACTCATATAAACAAAATAAGAATGTGAAAGAACACATCTAAGAAGTTACTATCTATCATACAATTTATGAAGTGTATAGCAGCAGCTGTCTTCAAAGTGCTGATATGTAGCATTGAACCACAAATTTAGTTTTTATAGATAATGTTGTCAGCAGCTGCCCGTTGCCTAGGTGACATTAACTGAAATGTGTACTTCGGAAAACAAAAATAGAAATTCAGGACATTGTTGTATTTCCTCAACAAAGTATAAAGCCCCCCCCCGAAGAAAAAAAGGAAAATATAATATATATATATATATATATATATATATATATTAAATGTTACTTTTTATGCTGTTTCTTCATCTTTTTTATGTTGCCTAGTGACAGAGACGGCGGTTGCAGAAAGTCTAGGTGTGTGTGTGGCAGCAGCGTTTCTGAACACACAGCCCTCACGGGGAACGTTGTGGAAGCAGTTGGCATGGCTGCCGTCTGCTGTTACTGTGTAATGCTCATGTGTAATGGGTTTGCTGTGCTGTCATGCATGAGACACACACCATCAGCAGTAGATGTGGAATGCTGTTGGTGCTATAGCTGAAGTCATAAGTTTGGGGGGGAAAGGATGAAATTCAAGGGGAAATGAAGAGGATGGAGATCTTTCTTAGATTTTAGCTTTGAGGAGATAGCCCTACACTGGATGAATACATATACTGCTGCCATATAAATGCTACATATCTATTTCAATTTTGGACTGCACTGTAGAACATTACTATTTCACCAATTCAAGATGTCAGGAGTTAAGACTGCATGCACTTTTTGTTTTCAAACAATCTGTGACAACAAAGCATTAAAAGCTGGTTTATGAGCTCATAACAATTATTATTTGTTATCAAGCTGTTGATCTCTGCTTTAACAGTAAGGATTATTACACAGCAGGTTACAGAACATTTTTGTTTTCCTTCCCAAAGCAGAGGGTCCAAGTCCAGGAAAATGTACCGCTAAGCACAGATGAGCCAGAACAGCATGACCACCCTCATGTCAAGAGAATAATATGAACTACATCATAAAAAATGGTGCCTGTCAAAGTCTGGGCTATATTTGATGGTAAACTGACATTCAGTGCTTAAAGTCAACATGTTGAATGCAGAAGAAATTTGTAGAGATAAAGACCTGAATGACTTTGCCTACATGAAAGCATCTCCAAAATGGCAAGGCTTGTGAGGTGCTCACACTAGGCCATGGTCTGTACTTGCTGATCGGGTTCAGAGGAGGGAAAATCCACAATCTTCTGACAGTGTTGGGCGCCCAAGACTAGTCTAAGTGGGGTGTGAATGGAGACTATCCCGTCTGGTATGTATCAATCGAATGGCTACTGTGGCTCAAATCGCATGTCATTTTAATGAAGGTCACGAAAGTACTTTCACAACATAGTGTGCATTGAGCCCTATTGTGTGACGTCAGGCCGCTCAAAGTGTCCATACTGACCCCTGGCAGTGCCTACAATGGGCATACAGGCATCGGAACTGGAGCAATGGAAAAATGTCGCCTGAGCCAGTGAACCATGTTTTCCGTTGCATCATGTAGACGGCTGGGTATGTGTCGAGAATCTGTGGGATGCGCTGGACCAACAAATCCAGTCCGCGGCTAGGCAGCAAGGTTTGATGTCATGTGTATCACGGCATAGTATTCCCGTAACCATTGCTAAAATTATCTGCCATTTGTGCCATTCTGTTGGTTCATACCAGAAAGGATAGCCTCCGTTCACGTCGCCCAACACCTTGTTGGCATATCGTGGTTTTTCCCTCCTCTGGTATATTCTAAAGACAAGGAGACTCAATATAGACATCACATTTTTATGGCTTATCATCTGGCTTACATTTCAGAGGAAAAACACCCATAACAATAGAAACTTTCCCAAAATAAACAAGCCATCCTTAGCACAGTTATTTCGGTTATGATGCCTTTTTGCCATAGACCTGTGATCAGAATCAGCAAATGCAAATAGCCATTACAAGCCAAAATCTGCTTCTCATCTTTATAAAAGTCGTTCGATAAAGGATCACCTTTATGGTGCACAACCTGTAATAAAGTAGCTTTTAAAATGTTACCTTTGAAATATAAATATGTAACACTAAATGTTCAGAAAGAAACAACCATAACCCACAGATGGTTATAAAAAAAAAAAACACAGGCCCTAAGAGGTGGCAGTAAAAGAAAAAAAAATGTATTTTCAAAAATAAATAAAATTCACAGACTGACTCATCACAGATGTAACAGGGAAAACACTACAATGTCATGAGACTGAACCTAAATGCAATCACAGTGACAGGCTGTTCTTTCTGATCAAGAACCATTTACTGAAATCTTTATTTTGCAGTCATGGTGGTAAAGTCTAGACTGTTTATTCCACACTTGGCCACAGAAGCAGAGTTGCTACACAATATTCCTATAATCCAGGGATTGACAGGGATAACTGGTAAGCAAGTATGCATTTGCAGTATGAATGCTAAAATATATGGTAGTTTGTTGTCTTGACAGCAACAAAGTGCATAAAGTAAGTATGAATTCACACTGTTATGACAAATTGCTGCATATTTCAGCCTTTATATCATGAATGTGTTCTTGCATAGCCTATAATATTGCTGTTGAATGTAGTGTATAATTTGACAAGACAATGCAAAGCAAAACTTTACTGGGAGGTTTCCTCTATTCCAATGTGCAGTAGCTGGCTGACAAAATTCAATGACAAATTTCTAACAGGCAGCTTGTAAACCACAATTTCAACTGTCATTAATATTTAAAAATACTGAAAATTATTGCCTTGTGATAATTAAGTTATCTATAATTGCGCCCCTAATTTCCTGGATAGACCCCGGAAACCTCGTGGCCCTGAATAGGACAAGCAGGTAAAGAAAATGAATGGACAGAAATAATGCCAGTATTTTGCTGATAATTTTTCTCACATTACTTAATAAATTACAGAAAAAAATGGTACAGGAGGACAAACAACAGGGACATAAATCCCCTGTAATATAGTTACTCATTAAGCCACCTGTAACAATTTGCTGATGAATTTAGTGACCTGAGTCCATAGGTCAATTAATGCTAAGAATTCATTGTTTGGTAAAAGCTAAATAAATACATTAAAATTCTTCCCTCCACAATACGAGGAACATATTATTTTCAAACCTATTTAATGGAAATTGCATATTTACAAATTCTTGTATAAATCACAGAAATCTATAAGCATATGTAAACAAACTGACCATTTTCCCACATGACATGAAACTCAGCAAATTTTGAAATATCTTCTGAGAGAGTACATTCAGTGCATTCCGCAACAGATTAAGTACCTCAACGGCTAAGCAATATTGCCATGGATAAATTTCACACTGCTTGCAATGTGCCTATAAATGTGCCAACACTGCTTGCAGAATTCAGTTGTTTTCCCTGGTTCTTTAAAAGTAAGAGATACTTCACAGTTCTTGAGATATACAGTAGCTGTCAATTATTAATTTCAATAATGTGCCAAATATATACCCCTCCTGTTACCCAATAAAATACTCTGGACAAAGAACTTGCAAATGCATGCTGGAAACTGGCTGGCTTTTCCATTGAAATACTTACATTCATCGATAACATACATACATGAATTTGTCTGTATGATATAGGTCATTGTCTTGGGAAGGTTAAATGTGGCTCCAGTAAATTAGCTAATTTCCTATATACCTATAATCCAATACATTAATTATATTAATACAATTCTGGAGAGAGCCACTATTTACACGTGATTATTAAATATAGCAGAGAATACAACATGAACCGATATGACTTGACTTTAGAAAATAATTCCTTACATTTAAAAAGTGTTCCCAGAGCATATGAGATCAGAGCTTTATTTTATAGACCTGTACAGTAGCTGTCCATGCTTATGTTCTTTGCATGCAACAAGGTCAGAGCTAAGTTTCTTTCATTTTGCATCCTAAAATCCACAATAAATCACTATTTGAAAGCAATGCAAGTAAGCACACAGAAACACCTGTAGGCTTGTGTCTATAATAAATAATTCTTGATGCATCTAAAGTATCCCAGTTTAGCAGTACTGGCAAGAAGTCATCCCCATTGTAAGCTACGATCATACCAGTACTGGTCCCCTCACGATTGGGCACCTTCGGAAGCTGCTAGTAATGGCCAGAACATCGCTTCATGAACCATTTGCTGTATTTTCTGACCCCACTAGATGGTGCTTTTGGCTTACTTTGGGCCATGCTTTGAGCCATTTTTGAACAGAGAGCACCATCTAGTAGAATCAGAAAATACAGCAAATGGATCATGATGAGTCATTTTGGTCATCACTGGCGGCTGCTTCAGTCACCTGTAGGATCGACGGGACCTGTATTCGGGGCCACTATTTCACTCAAGTTGAAAGGTAGCTTCAGGTAGTTCTACCCATAGCTTACTATTTAACATTTCTTTGATGGTGCCTAAAATAGGGAAATATACACTTCCAAATAAGCTAGATGACATAGTGCTATTTTGAGGACAAAGTCAATGTGAAATATATCAGCAACCTGATGGGAAAGGACTAATTTATGGGCTGAAAGATGAATGCAGTGCACTTGGTGTCTGTCTCAAACAAACCTGCATTAGTGAAGGGGACAGACCTACAGAAGATCAACAGGCCCATTGCGTTTGAGCATCCATTTCTTGACTTTCTTCCATTTTATAGCAAATAAATATTTTAATCTATTCTCAATTACCTTCGCTCATATTTTGACTTTGAGTCATATTAAATTGTTAAGATTTCCTAATCAGCTATGTTCCAAACTGATTTTTGGGACCAGATTTCAGAGACCGGAATTTGCAGTGTCAGAATCCTCCAAAATGTATCCCCAGTTTCTGTAGGCAAACAGTTCCTACTGTTAGATGACCTAAAACTGCAAATCATTAAAATGGGATTTAACAGAGGAACAAACATTTGAATACCATATTCAATGACTTGCGTTTTTAAATACCATATTTCATGACATGTCTCATTTACCTATAAATAGCATGTCTACAATCAGTGAATTTAGATCTTTTCATTTTACTCAAACTATTAAACAAACTTCAAGCAGTAGAGATATTAAAGTAGGTGTTATGTCTGGGTAATCGCATAGCAAAACAAAAAAGCAAAACAAAACAAAGCTGAAAATATACAAAACTGTGTCATGTCTATATATGTATATATATACATATAAATAAAAAACAGGTGGCTCTAAACAGATCACAACCTTGTAGGCTCTTCTTCACTGTCGCTGCAGTTTCTGCAACAGTCCTGTAGGGGGCAACAAGAGCAAAACTTATTGGTTATATACAAGACCTGAGGATATACTGAGTCAATGCAAATAAAATGAAAGGAGCCTTAATCTTAACCAAAAAAGAACAAACTGCAACATATTGATGTTTTGAGTTTTACATTTACCTGCCACCAAAACAGCCTGTATAGTATCCCCTCGTTGGGTTTAGGGGATGAGTGATTCGCCCCGGCCACGTTTGGGGGTGGATCCTCATCCAGGGGAAACACATTCAGCTCATCAAAGCAGCCAGTTTCAATCATCTGCGTAACAGAGTTCAGGAACTACAGCTATAAATACACCTGTCAAATGAGTGCCTTTCTATAAATAGCCCAAACTGCCCCATGGGAATTTCAGTGCAGAAAGTAAAATATTTCCAGAATTCTGTTTGTCAGTTGAAACATTTCAGGAATTTAATAATTTCAGTATAAAGCAGGACCACAGCTGGATAAACAGAGATAAAAAATAAAAAGGGAAATGCCAGTGTAAGACTTTCACTGGTTCTCCATTGTTTCTCCAAGGTACTGCTTAGTTCTGAAGAGTGATGGTACAAAGACAGAAGGGACTGACCTCATTCTGCCAGGTGATGGACACACAGCCAGTGCACAGCCTGCTGTAGAGAGAGCTGTCACTGGGCTCCAATTCCACTCCCTTCACCGTGGAAAATTGTTCAATGTCCAGAACATCCTTGCAGTAAACAGCAAGGGGCTTTATGGAGGGACAGATGAGGCAAGAGAGCAACATAAGCAGTATTCCAGAACTGTTTAAATATTACAGAAGAAAGCGTATCCTCCCTACAACATAATAATAATAATAATAATAATAATAAAAATGTAACAAAATACCCGACAAATCAATGCAGCACAGAGCTTAGATACCTTAAAGCATTCTTAGCTAAAAATATTTGCAGAAGGCTCACATGAGGTACAAATGGCGGCTTCAGCCTGCCTGCCTCCAGCCGCGTGAAGTTGATTATCCTGAAGAGGGAGTGGGACTTCACTTCTGTGGCTCCGCCCCCCTGACATCCCAGCCGATCGCTGGGATTTTTAGCCAGCAGCTAGAAGTAGGTGAAGAAAGAGCCTATCATCTAAAAAAGCTCCTCAGCATAAACACAAAGAGCTTCACGAGCTGCCGTACCATCTTGCACAGTGACTTGGCATCCTCGGAGAACTTGCTGGAATATTCCTCCTGCCCTTCCTTCACCATCTGCTCGATCTCCTCTCGGATGGGCTTCCTCTTGTGCTGCAGGAAGGGGGGGTGGCCCTCAATCATCTCGTAGATTAGGCAACCCAGGGACCACCAGTCTGGACTAAAGGTGTACTGTTCGTTTCTCACCACCTCAGGGGCTACAGCAAGGAGACACGCAGTCAAACAGAAGAAAGCCGGAAAAGAAGAGCATTACCAACTCGGCGCTGCTCAGGGTAGCGGGGTGATGAGACAGGGTTGTGCTCACTGTGGTAAATGGAAGAAACACTCTTTCTGCAAATTGGGTTCCAAAGCACACGCTGTTTTGAATAACAATGGCCAGTGCAATCAGCATATTAATTAAGGTCTCTGAAACTTGGCTGATGAAAGTCTGTTCCTTTCACCTCCCAAATAATGAAGAGAGAAAACATTCATAGACTGTAATTGACTGCTCCTAATCTGACCAGGATTGATGTTTATCCAGATTACAACAGCTAAAACATTTCAACGGTATTCTTTGTCACATGTTATATACATGTGATGCATGAGTGCGCAACTGAGTTACCCTCCAGGCCATGCTGTCATGCTGCCATGTCCAATACGGCACATTCTTCTCACCTTCTTACCGTGAATGATTTTCAATCGTTTTCAAGCATAATCAGTATATTTAGACTTTAACTTTTCAAAACTAGGTAGACTTTTTAAGTTTTTAGCAATGGCGGTAGTGAGCCACACTCACCCATATACCCCACTGTGCCCACCCGGCCTTTCACTGTCTGCCCCTCGGGCACGCGGATCGCCAGGCCCAGGTCTGATATACGAATATGACCTAAAGGTGGAGGAGACCTAGCTGATGAGTGCAAACACACACAGGAACACAAAGAGAAGAATCTGTTATGAAGACCCCAAGCAATAGATGCATGCAAAAGTAACAGGTCCCAATGTTAACTCCTGCAGAACGGAAGAGAGGACGCACCAGGAACGAGATCAGAATCTGATTCCCAGAAAGGATTTCTTTACTAAGCACAAGGACACCATATGCAATCCAAAAAAACACTGCTTGTTCCGCGTTTCCTTCCAGAAAACACACATCATTTTTCCATGGCGTGAATGTGTATATCTATCCGCCACCTGCTGGTGACTGATGGCACGGCATGCAGAAATCAGCTACTTGCACAGCAGCTTCTGCATTCCATTAAGGCTGATCCAATGCTTCCGGCCGATATGCGAGATCATAAGACAGCTCGGCTTTATAACCAGTGTTTACAGGAGCTTCCAGGAGTGACTGTCAACAATGTATACAGATTGTGCAGAAAAATTACCAGGCTTTAACCAACAAAGTGGAGAGTGGATTTCAGCTGTAGAGGCTTCAGCCAACATACATAATCACCAGAGCCAGTCTGTTTAGCTACGTTAAAAGAAAATTCCGTGTTTATATAAGTCACAAGGCCTCATGTTCTCGCTCTATTTCATGAAGCATTTTATTAATCCGCTGATTAATTTATGCCTGTTTCTTAAAGATGTGATTGGCACTAAAGTTTTCATTTACAGCTGAGTATTTTCAAATGACAAGCTGTGCTAGAATTTAGTGGGACTTGAGTTTTCTGCATAATGCAAAAAAGAAGAATGAAACACTATAGTTCTTATTTGTTGCTTTTTTTTTTTTTTTTACCAGGGGGAGCAGGCTTTTTCCTAAAAAAATCTGTCCAGACCTATACAGTAGATTTAAGTTAAATATGAACGTTTACAATGATGATACATTGTTAAATTAACCCCTTTCTTCATTGGCTCAGCATCAGCTGGAAAGTAGCGAAAACATGCTGTTACATTTAATGACTCTCAGCACTTGGGGACGCTGCAAAAGTCAGAGCATTTGTTTTTTCTGTCTCGTCAGTCCTGTTTTGAACATGCTAGGGTGTGCACTCACTTCTATTTACCGCCTGTACAGCTTCAGAGTCATATGTTAGCTTCGAAAATTAAAAACAGCCTAAGGCGAACAGCCTGGGAACAACCCTGATTCCAACAGGAAGCACGTCACTGCATGCAAGTGATGGATTAGCAAAGCTTGGAGTGAGAGCAGAATTGAGAGGCCTATCTGGAATAAACAGAGGCCGCGCAAAGCCCTAAACCACACCTTAGTATCAAATATCTCACCAAGGTCATCTAATAATATGTTGTCAGGCTTCAAGTCCCTAAAGAACACAAAACAAGGTGAAAGATGAAAACACAACTGGTTTCAGAGGCCCAACATTGCGCATATAAGAAAAACCTGATTTCACGGGAGAAGGGCCACACCTGTATACTATTCTCTCTCTGTGAAGATCCTCCAGCCCGCAGATCAGCTCCGCTGCATAAAAGACGGCTCTTGGTTCGTCGAAGCCGGCCTTGCCCATGTGATAGAGGTGGAACTTAAGGTCGCCTCCGTTCATCAGCGTCAGCACCAGGCAGAGTGCGTCCTTTGTTTCGTAAGCATAAGCCAGACTTACCTCCAATGGGGGACCAGAGGAGAATTGAAGAGAGTCCCATTAACACCATGGATGACAAGAGCTTCACAGTGAAGAGCAAACACCCACACCCAACGTCATCATTCTCATCAATGCCTGGGGCATATATTTTAAATCGGCAGACTCTTTTATAGGGTGACCACCAGCATGTACTCTTCAAGCACGCTACCGACACACAATTCCAAACGCGCAAAGTCCAACCCCTTGGTTCATAATTACCACAAATCTGCTGTTCACTTTTTCCAAGATCTCCTTCTCATTCAGTGCCATCGATTCACCCTTTCTCTTTTTGATCCTCTTTTTCTCCAGCCTCTTGCAGGCATACATCTTCCCTGTAGCTCTCACCTGGCATGCGCACACCTGTCGGGGCAGGAGGGTAAGAATAATAACAAAAGAAGCTACAAGAACATTCACAGATGCATTGAAATGTATCCATTCCTGAACTGTGTATAACATCATTCTATAGAACTACTTGGACACATTGTATCACTTACTTCTCCAAAGCCCCCCTTTCCCAGTACCCTGTACTGACGGAATGTGTTCTTTGTTACTGGTTGTCTGCCAGGAAAGCGAAGACAGTGGACAAGTAAATGACAACATTCTCTTAACTGAGAAAGTCAAAGCAGTCAATTTAAAGCATTTAAGTTACACTTTCGCAAAAGCACCGGGTGGAATTCTTGTATGACCAACTGCAAGAGAGAAGACTTATTTTCAAATACACACTGAATTATTACTGAGATTAACTTTAACTTTTTGTTACTCATGGGATAATAAAATGTAATGATGTTTTTTGCTTCATTCAGAAATGCAGTGCGATAAGTACTGCGGCCCCACAGAACGGTTAGGCCAGGGTGAAAATTTAAGGCGGACCACATACCTTTCTAACCATTTCCACTGCAGAAAACGTTTAAAGTACATACTCTCGAGGTATTCGGCGAAAGGATCCACACTCAGGTAGTCATGGACCAGCCTGCAGCAATCGGGCCACAAAACACAAACACTGCATTAGACAGCATGCGACGAAAGCCAGTCCTGAGACTTAAAGACTTACAGGAGGCAGGGATAGTGAAGGACGGGATCATGAGCTCACTTTGCACACTCCTTAAACAGCTCTTTACACGGCTCCTTACTCAGAATCGTCACACATTTCTGATAGATCTCCTCTGGTATCTCTGCGACATGCTCCTGTGACTGTGGAAGTGCATGAAGAGCGCACGTGAATGTCTGTCACGCTAATGATGGAAATGCCGCAGTAACAAAATGGCCAAATGGAAGCTTACACATCACTTAATCAGGAATGTTAATCTGAACTGTTACATGAACAGAAACCGCAGGAATGGCAGCCCGTCAGACTCCAGCAGAACTTGTAGGGACACATTAGTCCTACGCCCCTCTATGAAGTAAAACTCTGCGCTTTATTTCCGGGACGTACGTTTAGGTTGAAGTAGGTATTTATTAGCTTCTGCTCGTACTCCTTCCTCGTTGTGTTGGGGATGACGTCGTATTCCGCCTGGGGGAAAAAGGTTCGACATGCGTTTCAGACGAGAAAAACTTGTTCTGTGAATTTAAAAAGCAGGTTCCTCTGCTCACTGTACACAGAAGCAGCACATATGGCAAAGCTGAGGGCCGGCTCACTCAGAACACCTGCCTCATAACGCAGAAGCTCCTGTCCAAAGCGACATACGAGC
This sequence comes from Mormyrus lacerda, assembly GCA_015163995.2. NCBI lineage: Eukaryota > Metazoa > Chordata > Actinopteri > Osteoglossiformes > Mormyridae > Mormyrus > Mormyrus lacerda. The sequence continues at coordinate 7,031,716 of JAABNX020000002.1, read as the reverse complement.
GAGGTGGACAGAACATTATACAGTAAGCAACTTACCACCGCATCCAGGAACCGGACGCATTGCGAAAGCTCGGATCTGGTCTCGCAGAACTGCCGAAAAAGCAGCCGTCCGATGGGCTGCTTTTCGCAAAGGCTGTTGTAGTCTTTATCTGTTTGACAGGCAAAGGAAGAGAGACAGAGGGGATGTATTAGTGTTCTAATGTCAACTTTCCTGAACAGTAATCTTGCTACTTAGGTAACCTCACGTAGTAAAATGTGGGAAAGTATTCTATGTCCACAGCTATGCTCAAGACTTTTGGCTGGGAGAATATCCTCTCAACACAAGAGACTAGTTCAACTTGGAAAATTTGACCAAAAATTTGAAAGTTATAAGGTCAAAACCTTTAGGCCCTCAGAATAAGGGGCAGGTGTCAGTTACTGTTAACATTGTCTTTACTGCAAAATGTACAACACTGGGCAAAACAAATTTGCCTTCGTGATGCAAGTGGATGCAAAATATGGCACTGCCAGTGTCGCACAGCACAGTTCTTTCCTTAAGTTCACCAGTGCATGGAAAATACTCCACCATATCACTCAGTGGAATTAGAAGTGAACATGTCAAATCTCAAAATGATTTTCTGACACTGACATGAAGGAAAAAAATCCCAGCACAATACACCTAGATTACATCACACTGTGTTATGTGACTTCCTCATTTATACTGTGCAATACACAGAATCATCACTAGAGGTTTATATAAACACTTCAACTAGTGTACAGGTATTTGGGGGGGGGGAGAGGCTACAAAGAGCGTCAAAAAGCTCTTCACTTGTTTTTTTTGTTTTTTTTAATCTTCCATAAACTTTCCAGCCAGCAACCACTCAAAAGTCACCTGTGGCAAAACGTCATATCAAGGGAAAAAAAGAGTCGCAATATCCGCAAATTGGATGGGTATTTAAGTATTCAATTAAAAAAAAAAAAAAAGTTAAGCATTCAGCCTTTTTTTTATGTCCCTAAGGCAGCTATTATTCAGAGAGAGAGCCTAACATCACAACCTCCGATTAACTTTTGAGGAATAAAAGGAACATCATTTAAAAAAAACTGCAATCTTGTGAGGAAGATGGTTACATCACAAATAATTACCCCGTAAAACCGAATAACTTAGAGAGCAGTGCTGAATGTAGCATACATGTGCTTTTGCTGGCCCTCAGGATTTACACTGAACTCTCCTGCTTTCACCCCAATGATCTTCACATCTTCTTATACAGAGTGATGAGCCATGAAAAGGGAACACAAAGTGTCAGGACCAGTTTTGGTGAAAAACACTTATGTGGCATTTCCTCCATCCCTGTTGCCAGTCCACCCCACAACCGGTTTACCAGTAACTGGTTAATCTGGTTTATGTGAGCCAATGTCATAGTGCAGAAATTTCAATATGCAAACATGCTGCCTCAACATACTGCTGGCAGCGCTGAACACCACCCAGCGGGTTCTTAGACGGACGGCCTCTGTGGCCTTAGCTGGCAGCGCTGAACACCACCCAGCGAGGCCCTGCGGGTTCTTAGATGGACGGCCTCTGTGGCCTTAGCTGGCAGTGCTGAACACCACCCAGCGAGGCCCTACCTCTTCTACACCATTACATGAGTAATCGTTTCGTCATTTGAATACGAGAAACAAGTGTTGAGTTTCCCGGTTTGATCAAAACATTACATGAATGGCAAAATTCTTGTGTGGTTATTTCCTTACGATCATCACAGTCCCATTCATTCCTTAAGATATAATCTTTACACACCAAACTCCCAGGCCGAGCATAACAATTCACGTGATTTTTAACAAACAGCGCATTGTGGTCTAAGAAGTCAGTAAAGACAAAAAGCAATAATCATTATTAAAACTTCAATGAAAATAAAAGATAAAAAAACAACTAAATGAATCTGGAGCTTGCAGAAGTGTTAATGGAAAAATAAATTTACACTACATCTTTTCATTTATTTAATATTTGTTTTTTAATGAATATTAGAAGTATAGCTTTGGCTTAAGTGTTTTTTGCTATAAGGTGTCCTGAATAGTATGGGAATGTAAAATCTGCACATAAAATTTCACCCACGTAAGGATTTCTGAAAGATTACTTATGCCAGTTACTGTAGCCCCACCCTGTTTCCCTCCCATTGTCCAACAAATTAGATATATGTATCTCTTAAATTGCCCACAGTCTCTGAATGGATGTTTGTTTCCAGTTTAATTTAACTCCACTGCCAGTGTGCATTTTTTTTTCTGTTACAGCTCCATGGTTTAGATATAACTCACTGGAAATTCAGATTTTGCCCAAGTCAGACGCTAATTGTCTGTGACGTTTTTCACTATTACAGCTCCAAGGCTCAGAGAATTCTCAGAGCACTTTTTCAACTTCAAAGTCTTTTTTCAAGGTCAAAGTTCATCGTGTAAACTGCATTTTTTAAAAATTACTTTTAGCTGTTAAAAATAATGAAGGGCCTGGAGTAACAAGTCAATTATTTTACAGCGAAAGACATGTATGTTTACCAGATGTATATAAAACACTGACCTCCTAAAAAAAAATAATCATTTCTAAGCCTCATATAAGCATGTGAGGAGAGGATTAAAATTTATTCACGTAATTAGGAAGAAAGTTCCGCTGTACCTGCTTTCAAACATTTTGCTATTTATAGTGAGGTGGGAGCCATGCTGCTCTGAGCTTACACACACTAATTCTCTTAGTCTCTTTTCATGCACTTATTTTATAAAGTAGCCTATACTGTAGCCGAGGTAACCCACAAGTGTAGCTTGAATCATGTGAAGTGTTTTGGAGGACTTTTTAGAAAAGGTAGCACTTTACTTCATGGGGCACAAATAATATAGTATTATACAGCACAGTAATACTGTATTATGCTATACTTACGTAATACCATATTATTTAACCACAAACTAAGTCTGAGTTATTTACTGATGTCATGTTAATTCATCATTAATGAATAATGACACGTATTATGTCAACTATATCTGTTAATTCCATAAACCCTTGTGAACTACTAAAGAAATACTGAAGCAAGTAATGAATAACACATTTGAAATACTGATCTAATGTTTGTTTATCATCAATGAATCGTGACGTATCTTTTATCTGAAATTGCGACTATGTTTGTTCATTATTTTTTCATGCTTTGTACTTCAGTAGTAACTGAGTTATTACTAAGTATTTGTGCCCCGTCAAGTAAAGTGTTTCATTGGTGACTCTTGACCACAATCTATGCTTTTCAGCAAATCCTCATTGATCAGCTGAAGTCAGATCATCCCAGCTTTACTAAAACAATATATTTTACAGACGGCTTGGCAGCAGAGTATACAAGCCCTATACTGTACATACATACCTTTTTTTCCGACCTCAAAAAATTGCTGTTTCTGAAAGTTGCATATTATTGGGGTGCTTAGCTCATGAAGAGGACCAAGTAACAGGTCAATGTTTTGTACACAAATAGTACAAAAAACAAATGTATTTCACCATAAAATGACTTACGACTCTTTCTCTTTCTGAATGAAACATCCATAACTTTAACATCCATAGCATAAGCTAAATATCACACGTGGTTAAGTCCCAAAGAACCACCTCATGCACTTAGCATAAAAAAATTAAAATAAAATTAAATTAAATTCTCATACCAATCTGTCGTTCAATATCTTCACAAAGACTAATGTGTGGAAACTGTAGCATCTGCTTCCATTTCTTGCTCTTCCCTTTTCTATTGCCAGCTCCTCCTGTAAATCAGAAGAGCCATAATGTAGAACCGTTGATACCATGCAGTAGATGATAATACCATTTGGATTCCTTACACGATTCAGAGAAGTCTTGCGTGAGTATAGCCAGCAATTTATATTGGTCTTTACGTTTTTCAGTCAAGAAATCCATACAGTGTTATGCGCTAGATGTGAGAGGTGGATGAAGATTTTCCCATGTGGTACGACCAAAAGAAGGGCTGCTGAGGTACAAATAGATCATTTTGATGTTGATCAAGGGAGTCAACACAGTGCATGGAGCGCTGATGCATACAGGGTGATGTAGTCATGGACCGGACTTCATACAGATGCTCGACTCGTACCGGACCATCCACATGATGCAACAGAAAACAAGATTCACTAAACCGGGCAACTTTCCATTGCTCCATTGTCGAGCTCTGATACTTGTGTGGCCACTGTAGGCTGTTTTGATGGTGGAAAAGGGCATGGACACTCTGACTGGCCTGCGGTTACGTAGCCCCTCATGTAACAGGGCCGGATGCCCTGCGTGTCGTGCCTCAGGATTCCTGTGATTGTCAAAATTTTCTGCTACTTGTGCCACACTAGCCCAATGACTGGACACCAGCTAGTCAAATACTTGCAAGAGAGAAAAACACTGATACACACCAAATGTTAATTACATACATCTCACACATTTTCCCTTTTGACTTTTAAAACACTTCAGAGAAATAACATAATCTACTGAGGATGTTTTCAGTATTTTTCCCCCACGGCAGAATCTCCTCTTTTAAAAGATGTACCTAGTTTAACTTTAGACAAATTAATCATAATTAGCTGTATTTTACTATATTTTATTAAATCTATTACAAAATTAATCCTTACATTAGAGAAAACTTTCATGCATAAGGCAACATGTTGTTAATATTCTGAAACAGCTGGATCTCAAAAGTGACGCCAGAATCTACACGCATCTTCATACAAGTGCCGTCTGAACAGATCAGCCTACAAGCAGATCAGATCAGCCTGTGACAGCAGCCGAGTGTTGGGAGCCGGTTTTATGCTGCGGGGCATTTTGGGGCATTGCGGGGCTTTGGAGGGCAGCATTTTGGGCAGAACTTAAAACACGCAAGCAGGACACGCGTTTACAGTCGAGCACCCCAAGAAGACGGCGGTGAAAGCAAACTTCGTAAACACAAGTACTGACAAATTCCTGTTTGAAAGTCAGGAAAAGTAAGAAACAGCTCTAAAAAAAATAATAATAAAAACAATAAGGTTCCATAAGGACTTCGTCCTTTGGACCCTTAATAAAACACAGGCTGCCACTTCCGGATATCCGACCCAACCGAATGCCACCCCTGGCCATCCCGTGCAGTCCCTTCCCGGCCCCCGGTGCCCTTCCTTACCTTCCCTGGCATTAAGCAGCACTGTGTTGGCTACGATGTTTTCCAGGTCCATGGTTTCCTTGTCCAGCCACCGGCCAGGTCTCCAGGTTTTGTTCAGCCCTGCGACCCCCCGGCTCTGCCGCTGTCACCTTACGCTCCGCAGGCCCCCTGACCGGCAGCTTTCAGGCGCCCATGACCGGCACCTTTCCGCCTCTTTACTCTTAACACGGCCACCTACCAGCCGCTGGGCGTCCTACGGCATTCTCACGCAGTGATTATTTTTTTTCTATTGGCTGTTTTCCTAAACCACGCCTTGACATCCCAATAAGGGCTAAGAAATATTTGCCGAAATCTGACGGCTTAGACGATTTAATGGGTATAACAGTTAATAATAACCGTTTATGTGTGCGTGCGTGCGCGTGCTGTCCTTACACTTGGCCATTCATTAAAAATAAATTGGGAAAAGTATATATGCACTGAGAAATGTGACAACTAAGAACACGACTCGGGAAAGCAAAGCATATTTCAAACTAAAACAGGTGTATTACAAATAATTTTATTTTAAATTTAGTAGCTAGGGGTGGAGACAATGAAGATACTAAAAAAAAACCTACCGAATCATAGTTTGCAATTGAGAAAGTCTTACCGTCGGCTCTCTACTAGCAGTTATTAGAAACAGAGCATCCATCCGTCCGTCCGTCCTTCCTTCCTTCCTTCCTTCCATCCATCTTCCAACTGCTTATCCCGATGAGTAGAGGACCTTAATTTTAATTTCATGTGTACAAAATTATTATAATAGCATCATAAATTAATCTGAAAATAAACGCTAGACAACAATAATATGATTAATCTGGGCGGGGTGATGACGTTTTACCTAGATTATAATTTAATTTGTTTTAAACTATTATGAAATCAGGAAAAATTAATCTGAAAATAAATACAAGAACAGTAATTAATATTATTAATTTTGGTGGGTGGTGACGTTTTTCCCAGCGTAGGCAATTTTGAACAATTTAAATACTACGCATACATATATACTATGCTATACGAATGCCATGCAGACATTTTTCATAATGTATATACTGACACCTAGTGGAAACTTCTAACTCGACTGTTTGCATTGTACGAAAGGATGCGCATCATACATTCCGGAGTTGGCCAGAGTCAGAAGGCTTTCTATGTGGCAGAACGGGCAAAATAGCACAAGCAGAAGGTGGGAGCTTATGAAGTTGTGGCCTTTCGCATATGAAATCACATACAGTGTAACCTGTTACGGTGACTGCACTTTTTAATATTTTAGCATTGTTTCAGACAATGCACTTAATTGATTCATTAATTCATTATTTCATGTTCTATACTACTTGTCCTATTGAGGGTCTCGGGGACCCAGAGTCTACCCATGAAACAACGAGTGCAAAGCAGGGAATAACCCAGGATGGGGCGCCAACTCATCGCAAGGCAAACTAACACACCATTCACACCTATGGACAATTTAGTAACTCCAATTAACCTAAGTATGTTTTTGGCCTGAGGGAGGAAACCCCATGATGACGAAGAGAGAACATGCAAACTCTACACACATTCCACACCGGTCTCCAGAGATGTGCCAAGCGTTATTTTTAGCAAGGTACTGTAAACAACGGTTACCTTTTTAGCGATAACATACACTATAGACATGGGCAGAATGAACTTAATACTGGTGGGAAACATGAAAAATAAAGCAAATTAAATGGTACAGAAATGGGTGTGTGTATTTATGGTGCAAACAACATGGAAGTCAGGACATCGGAGTTTGAAAACAAATTACTAATATTTTTTATCTTTTGCCATGAAGGGAGGACACGTCTGTTAGTCTTAATTAATGCTGTCTACCTTGGAGGTCGGAAGTTGAAACCGGGAATGACATCACATCCTAGGTAATCGCGATCCGGTCAGTGTTGCCAATTTAGCCAGTTTGTTGTTATATTTAGCGAGTTTTCAGACCGCTCTAGCGACTCGTTTTCAAAAAAGCGACAAATCTAGCTACTTTTTCGGGCCACAGGCGAGCGCAAGGTGGGAGCAGGAGGAAAAGCAGAAGGTGAGGAGGAGGAAGGCGCAGGGAGCAATGGAGGAGGCAAGGAGGAGGGCGAAGGGGACACAGGCGAAGGGGAGCAGGGAGCAGCAGCCGCGGCAGGTGAAGGCATATCCGCCGCTGGCCAAGGCGTAGGTGACAGACGAGTGGGAGGCAGAGGACCCACAGTCGACTGACGAGGCGTCAGAGGCGGGACCGTAGCCGGCCGACGAGGGGCAGGAGATGGGACTTTAGGCAACCGCCGAGCCGAAGCGTACGCCACATCCTCCTCTGGAGGGGCCAGCTCCGACCACAACCGGAGCAGCTTTCTCAAGGTCTCCTCCACCCTGGTAAGCTGCTGGAGAGGGGACTCGGGGGTGACGGAGCTGCTCCAAGAGCAGAACTGCCACTGGGGAGTCCCTTACAGTGGGCTCCCCTATCACCCGCCAGTATAGTCCCTAGAGGGTAAAAAACCTCCTCGCCGTCTCCAGGCAGGGCCGGGGCTCAGAAACCACGGGGGGCGCTGCAGCCTCTGGAGCCATGGGGGGCGCTGCAGCCTTAGGAAACACAGGGGGCGCTGCAGCCTTAGGAAACACAGGGGGCGCTGCAGCCTCAGGAAACACGGTGTTGTCACCCGCGAACACCGCTGGGTTGAGGATTGGGCGAGGATTCTCCGGATGCGCAGCAGGGTAAGCAACAGAAACATAGACGGCCCCCAGACAGACCTCATGCGGGTCCTCCCGTCTTCTGTTCTTCCGCTTTTTTCTCCGCGTTGTGGTAGGCGGAGTTGGGAGCATTACGGGTAGCTCGCCGTCTGGCAGTCCGCAGTCCATGGCAACCCGTCTCATCATGGACTTGGCAGCACTTCCTGAAGCTGCTGTACCATGGAGCGCACCTCCTCAGCAAGATGCGCGTTTCCGGGTAGGGACATCTCTTCTAGGATGTCCCGGCCTCGGTGCGGTAGATCCCAAAGCCCGGGATCGTCCCTGACCTCGGGCTGCTCCAGCCAATATATCACCTCATCTCGTATATCACCAAGTCGAGATACCAATAGACAAGGTGATGTCTTCCTTGGGAGCCCGGTCATTCTGTCATGATCCACAAGGGAAGCAGGTGATGGAAGCCGTGAATATAAACAAAATGGATTTATTTCGGGGCGGACAGACTCCAAGACACACGTAACGTTAATGACTGTGCTGGGGAAACAAACGGAATCGCGGACTAAACACAATGAACTAATGACAACAATTAGAAACAGCCGTAAAACACTGGGAATCCACACAGGGTTAATGAGGGGGCGTGGCACACAGGAGGAGTGGACGATCGGGCGTGACATAACGGGAAAAAAAAACTCCGCCAGAGTGTCTCTTTGGGGTCACTTTTGCTGGTCCCAAGCCCCGATATAGGAGTTTTGCAATTGTGATCTATATATTGCATAGTTCATTTGTAGTTCTAAACGTATTTATGGTGTTTTTAGTCACTTTTTGTCTCTCCCACAACATTATTTCTCTCTCCTTACAACTAACACGCACATTGCACATTATGCAAATGAGGCGATGGCATCAATTAGCGACTTCTAGCGTCTTTTGGGACAATCAACAGCAGCTCTCCTTGCTGAGGAGTTGGCAACAGTGGTTCCGGTACAAGAGGTCAGAAAGCCGTCTAGCAATTCCATGGACCTGTTTCATAAAGCAGGATTTCTTGCTTAGCCGAATAACTTGTCGGACTTTACGTACCCCAGTGCCCAGACTACCTTAAACCTGACAAATTATCCGGCTAAGCAAGAAATCCAGCTTTCTGAAATGCCCCAGTTTAAAGCCCAGTTCATTATTAGTCATTGTTAGCAGTATCAGTTGATGGTAACATTACATGGTATTTTGTACATAAAAACACCATAGCAACACTTTGGGGATTCAAACCAACAATCTTACAATAACAAGCTCACATCCCTAACCATTTATATAGGTCACCAGTGCCCTAATAAAAGCTGCACAGTCAGTGCCCTACCACCAAAACCTTGCACGAGTCCCGTTAGAGACAGTGCGCTGCACAGATCACTGAAGATCTTCCCTGAAGATTCAAATTGCAGCACATGACCCACATATGACTGAAGCTAATGAGGAAGCGGCAGCTGACAAAGCAGAAATACAAGTGGTCTAAATGGGTTTAAATGTTGATTTATTTTGCCCTAGATAGATGTTATATAACTATTTACCATTTAGAATTGAATTTTACTTTTCATAGGTTGTACAGCATTGCTGTGGCAAAATATGATTTCATTCAATATGCCAGTGAAAATAATATTTATTTTTAGCACAGATGACTGAACACGTACATTTAGGGCATATGTTAAGCGTATGTATACGCGTTGTTGTCCTGATTAATAATGCACATCTCAAGGTGTGTCCTCAAGGTTCTCTCCGATGCTAGCTGTTCTGAAGGGCTAATGCTCACTCAGTGGAGGTCAGGTTTGGGTCTCCTGTTTCACTTTACTTTAATCTGAGACAAACTTCAAACCTTTCAAGTTGCCAAGCTTGGGGCTTAGTGACAGAAAATGGCCAGAGTGTAATAAAACCAGATGAAAGGGAGACACAGGAAAAGCCGTCCCCTTATCCTTTGCCAAAGGTCTATGTCTTTTTCTAATTCCGAGTGTTGTTTGTTTTGCCGCCTTCTAGCTATGATGACAATTTTTAAATCAGGGTTTGTTGGCTCAAGGGGAGTTTATGACATTTCATCCACTCTGTCGGTTGCACCATTCGCTGGGCTGCGCTCTCTTTTCTTCTCTCTTCCCTTTGAACATGTATGGAACCGAAGCATTTTTATTGGCATGAGAAAAAGGGAACAGCCATACTCACGTCTCGCAAGTGCTGTCAAATCTTAGATAATAACATGGATTATTTTGCACACAGTTTTATGCAGCATCTTAACATCTCAAATGAATCTCATTTTCAGTTAATCGAGTTTATGATTTCTATGTCTTTACAAGAAGTTGGTGCTACGATGTCTTACACCCTCTGTGCTTCCGAAAGCTTCTCCCAAATACAGAGACAGCATTACAGCTTTAAACTCTTATCACCTGAACTATGTGGGCACTCCTAGACTGAACAGCTGCAAAAGACACTTCTTTATACATTTTGATATGAGCGTCTGCATGCCCTATGGCAGACTGGCATCCCATCCAGCTTGTACCTTAGCACTGTGAGGGTCTACTAGACCCCACTATAGAAACGCTGTTCAAAAAAAGGTCTCAAAGCATGTCCCAAACTAAGGCAAGAGCACCATCTAGTGGAGTCAAAAAATACAGCAAATGGTTCCTGAAGCATCATTTTGGACATCACGACTTCTGTCAGCTCAGAGCACCAAGGAGTTGCATTTAAATTTGAGGGTAGCTGTGCGTTAGGACTCTGTGCTCTTGATCAGTAGGTCGCTAATACAAATCACGAGGCTGGTAGAGTTATGCCACTGTTGAGCCCTTGGGCAAAGCTGACCCTGCCCATGTGTCTCATGGAGAACAAGATGCGACAAAAAGCAAAGTTCCCCATGGGGATGAATCCTTAATGTAAATTTCTATGTGGTGGAGAAATATATGTCTTCTCCCTGGGTTTGCTTGGGTTTTTTTCTGTTATCAAAAAATATATGCGAGTACATTGATTCGGTCAGTCCGTGAGTTTTTGCAGGTGTAGGCTATTTCTCTATGCAGGTGTGAGCATCCAAAGAAGGACTGACATTCTGCCGCATGTCCTGCATATCCTGAGGGGAAACCCTGGATGAATGGATAAGCCTGGTCAAACTGGAGAAATATGAGAGTTGACAGGCATCTCTGTCTGGGCATATTTGACATATTGAGTTAAAGGTCTTGCATCATGGAAGTGGTGTATAACTTTTATATGCAATCAAACTGAAGCCCCATGTAATTTAGAAATGTATGGAGAGGTCTGACTTGCTGTGCTGTGTCCTCATTCAGTACCTGAGGAAAAATAATCTAAATCATGTCAGTGTGTGTCACTGGGGCATCAGCAGCAGTCTATTGATATAGAATTTAGATATTTTTTAATTTTCTAGTTTAATTGCCCATGTAAATGATTTACAGACTAGGCCAGAAAACAATTCCTCTGCAATATCTTTTAAATAACTAATTTCAGAACAAAAAATATGACATTCCTCAAAACAAATATGTGATGATATATTCAGTATAATTGATTTTATTTTTTCTCTAATGAACAATCGAAAAGTTAGTATTGCTTAGAATTCTTAATAAACTCAAAACAATATCTTTCACAGCAGTTTTATTTGAAGGCTTTGTTGAAAAGCACCATAACATTCTTTAACTAATATTTCTTCACCAATATGTTATTCACTTCACTTAAAATAACTTGTACTAAAAGTTTTTTTTTCTGCTTCAATAACATTGAAAAGAAAGCTCTTAAAACCGTAGTTCATTCAGTCAGTGTACTGGGTACCGCAGTGTTAATTTCACCAAATAGGACATCTCTACTCTAGCCTAGGCTGGGCTTCTACTGCATAATGTTTTACAACTGATATGTAAGATGATGAAAACTACTTACTGAAGGTACCAACTCTGAAAGATACAAAATTTACTTTGTGCCATTTATAAATATATAGCACCATCTAGTGGCGTCAGAAATTCAGCAAATGGTTCATGAACCATCCTTTTGTCCATTGCTGCGAAATAGTAGTGATGGCCAAACAAAGCTTCTGAACCATTCTCTGTATTTTCTGACCGCACCATATGTTGCTCTCTGTTCATAAAAGGGCTGAAAACATGCCCCAAAGCAAACTAAGAGCGCCATCTAGTGAGGTAAACAAAAACTGTAAATGGTTCATGAAGCATCATTTTGTCCATCACTACCAAACAGGCATTATTACATTTTGGGAATCTGCTGAAGTTCATTTTACTGAAAAAGATATGAGTATTACATGAGTGATATGGGAATCAACTGGGTGGTATTGAGACTTCATGCTTCAACAACTCGGACTACATATCCCATGAGGCCCACTTCTTCGTGCAGGGTACGCACATTGTCTCCGCATATTGCCTGGAAGGCACCCCTAGCCAGCCAGAAACCTTCCTTTCAAAATGCTTTCCCACAATCGGCTGACCATTAGCCACTTACTGAAAATGATCAGGTGGAATGTGTAGACATGTAAAGCAGATGGACAGGATGAATCTGGCACTAGACTTTTATTAAAGATTAAAATGGGTTCCACTATACTGTGTATTAGATTCCATAATGATAATCATAACATTTCAGTTGAGTCCTGAACAATACTATAATACTAATAACAAAACAATAGTCTATAATCAATTAATTAGAAAAAATATATAAATATGAAAACTGAAACGTTAATGAAACTCAATTTTACAGTATTTGTATCAGAAAAGCTTCATTAACTATATGATGTTTATATTATGAAGCTACAAACATTTTGTGAAGTTAATTATACAGTAAAATATCCATCTACATAATTAAAAAAAAAAATGTAAAGTGACATTTTATCACATCAGTGTAATAAAGCAAATATGATGCTTAGTATTCTTTGGAAAATAAATGATAACCACATGCAAATTAATTTAGTGTAAGTCACTATGAAACAATATTTAATTAATCAACTGCTTGGAAACCAAATAAGGATATGTAATTAGGTGATTCAGACATATATTAGAATCTGAAACATTTAATAATGTTTTAGTGATGCGATACTTAAATAGAGCTGCAAGCAGGGCTGGAGAATAAGACGCCTGTAAATATGATGGAAAGATTTGTAATGATACAGATAATGTGAAACATAATCTGCAATCAGTAGCTCCCCATCTGTATTTTGCAATATAACTGATATAAATTCCTTCATAGTTACATTAATTAATACTTCTACTACATGAATGGGCATAATTTGTTTTACGGAATATGTATTGCAGCTTTTTGCCTCGGTGGATAGCACTGCCGTCTCTCGCCTCACGCTCTGTCCGCAGTTCTCTGTGTGTGGGGTCCATATGTTCTCGTCGTCTTTACATGGGTCTTACAAGCTCTCCTCCAGTCAGATGACATACACCTCTGTTGGACTGGTGCCCCTAAATCTTCTATAGTACTGTAGGTGTGCTCTGGAATGCGTGGGAATCCTGTCCCGGCTGTGTCCTGCCACTACCTTCCCGAGACAGCGCTCCAGCGAGAGCGCCTAGCGCTCACCCAGACACTGCACCGCATAGCCGTCTTTTACGCGTATAATATAACGTAGAATTGTTTTTAAATCCACAGAGAGCCTGGATTATTGCATTTTTTAGACTTAAGATGAGATTAACCTTTCTGACCAGTGTGTCTGTATTCTAAATGAACAGGCCACCTCATAACATAGAAGATCTGATTCTCCGATGTTTCCACAAGACCACCTCTGTGGTATGCATAATGAATGTCCACGAGTCTTGGCAAAACGAATGGAACACACAGCGAGTGACTGTTCTGTGGCAGCTCTGATTATAGAAGGCTCCATAGTGTAACGATTTCAAATCCGTCTCTTCCAGATTGAAAATTTATCTCGAAGCAAGGACTATACTCTGAAGGATTGTGTACATTTTTTGCAGAAATCATTTTGTCAGCTGCAGTGATAAGACTGTCACTGAAGCTGCAGCCCACTTTAAGAGGATCATTACCCTTCAGTAGCGGGGAATGAGCTGCGCTTGCATTTCGTTTGTGAGAAGCTCGCAGAGACGATATAAAAAGTTTATACTTCTGGAAGTGCAGAAATCTGCAATAAACCGACATAAGCAAACTAAGGTTACAGTTCCTTCTGACAAGTGACTGGCTAGCCGTTCCAGCACATAAACCGCTTTGTAAAGCAAACTCAGTTTAGTAAATGCTAAAATACAATGACTGACTATTTTGAGATCCTGTACATTGGAGACTGGGTGGTAGCCATCTTGAAATCTGCACCTTGATGGTGCAACAATGCAGTCTCAGCAACACTGAAACAGGCAGAATCTTAATGGCAGGAGAATCCAGCTGCATGCCTCATAGCAAATCGAAGTTCTGTTGATGGCTGTCTTTCTGCCAATAAAGCAATAAGTCCTAATTGCCATGAATAATCCACTGCAGTAAAAACATGCAGCCCTTACATTGATCTGCAGCTGTTCTGGTTCATATCTTTATTAATAACATTAATAAAACCAAGGCCTGCAATAAATAAGCAGGAATCCTGTTTACTTCAGTTGTTAATTCAGTAGTTTCCTAAGCATAGTGCATGATATTCTTCTTGGAATCTTGAATTAGAGGATCTGCGATACATTCAGTACAGCTCCAGTGAGAGATGGACAGCAAAGCAATTAGCATATAAAAATGCAGTTGCTGTGAAGACTCTTGAAAATATATAACATTGTTCTTTTTGTCACGGTGCGTGAGGCAGGCAAGCAGGTAAGGAGGCACGAGTCCCAGGGTTGACGGGGAAAACAGGGTTTAATTGGGTAACACGGTAGACAGGCACGAACATCGGCGTGTACACAATGACACAATGACCGACGCAAGACTCAGGAAGACATGGACTCATATACACCGGCAGACCAGGGATTAACGAGACACAGGTGATCACAATCGGGGCAGGGACACAAGGTAATGAGGTGGGCGTGGCACACTGGAAGATTGGACGGAGCGGATCATGACACTTTTCTCTGATGTTATATTTCTGCCTTTATCTGCTGCTCAGCAAACTGGCATTTATATGGCGGAGTTGCTGGGAAGCCAGTCAGAATACCAGCAATGACTGGAGCTTTACGGGTCAGTGCTCTACACACGACCACGAGGGTATTAGCACAACAAGGGTAAAATAAAGTTCATGGTAACACTAAACTGCAAATGTATGTAAAATGGGTGTGATGAGGCATTATAGATGTGACTGTAGCATTTGATAGTGCAGGGAAGTAAGAAATACCACAATGGACAACGATGAAAGCGATATAAACACAGTATGTATTACAAGTGCAGACTTACACGCACAACATGCACGAAAAGCGGTGGAGACCATGTGCAATGGAGAACAACACTTTCAAGTATGGATGTAAATGAAACATAAAATACGCAGATTTATGTAATTGAACTGAGGATAAACCTGGTTACACTCATACAGAGCCTCCCCGGGGGGGCTGAGGGGATAATGGCAGCTTTGGTTGGGGGGGGGGATTCAGCAGAATTTTTCAGGGCCCAGTGATGAGTCTTAACTAAAGAGTGCTGCTTCATGGGGGAGTTTTGTTTCATTCCGGTTTCATTTTGTGTGACATTTCTTAACTACAGGCCACAGAAACATGACAGAGAAACTGTATTAATCCCTGTGGGGAAATTGCCTTTCCACTTACGCCATGTTGAGACACCAGACACAGGGTCAGCCTGCATGCAGTTGCACACAGATATGTGACTATTCTGCTGAGGCTGGACCTCCAGCCTTCTGATCCCGCTGACCCACAGACCAACCCCAACCAAAATATCATTTAGCGTTTCTGTGCTGTACACCTGACTTATAATATTAATGTGTTTCTTTGTGATATCAGTTCTTCAGTAAGCCTGCAAATCACCATATTAGTCAGTTAAATTAGAATCCAGGAAGGTAATGCATGCTTTTGTGATTCTCTAAATACTTTCTGAGCAACAGAGTTTGGTACCTCAGTACTCAAACTCATTAGAACTCAAATTTCGTAAAAGTCGAACCAACCAGTTCGAAAAAAAATAATGAATCTCAGAAGATGTAAGATAACTGGTACGTGCGGGGAAATGATTCACGCGGCACGTCTCTCAGCGGAAACAAAGGGTAACGCTTCAGTCTCGCTATGATAGCGTCATTTGTTGGTGATAGTCTAGTCTCAGTTTTGTTGCATGGTTTGGGATACCGCGGTTAAGTTAACCGCATATTCGATATTCAGTATTCTAGCTTTAATAACTTTTCACGGAAGTAAGGTGGGACATTTTTAATGACAGAATCGAGTTTTCCAGTACACAGACAACGATGCACACCGATTATTTTTGCGCTTAAATTTTTGAATGTTCGGATGTATCCGTATAATGTGCAATGGGACAATACATGAATGAGTTAATAACTTT
>JAABNX020000002.1:6924336-6935305 GCA_015163995.2 Mormyrus lacerda | reverse complement strand
ACGTGAGAGACAACTATCAAATTCAACATCTTGTCACTGACGCAGAGAGACTCTTTTTTTCCTGGGCATAAGTTGCACATTACATAAACATTTTTGCCTTTCACGTCAGCGAGGGAAAAGTAGTGCTTATACTTCCAGTTTGCAAAAGCTACCTTTGAACTTGCTGGACTAGGCCATAGTGTTGGTGTGTGCGACTGACCGTGCGTGTGCTTGTGAACACCCGCACTATGTCTCTGATTGGCAAACAATGGAATTTTACTCAATCTAAGCAAATCATCGCGTTAGCAGTTACACCAAGTTTAGACACAGCAATCATCATCACTGGTTATGTGTACCGCGCCGGGCCCGAACACACACAAACAAAAAAAGAAAAAAGTATCGCCGTTAGTAACGCCATTTAATTATAGCGCCGTTATTCCCATCACTGTACATTATTGCCTTTAATTTAGACGAGGGAGAAGTAGTGCCGGTGCTTCCAGTTTGGGAACGCTACCTTTGAATTTCCCTGGCTCGTCGCCATCGTCGCTGTCCAGTGTGTTCAGAGGTAGTGGAAGTCAGAGTGTGAGTGAGCGTGCAGTGAGACACCATGAGCATGACATCCTCCCACCCAGCCAATCATCATCGCATTTGCAACGATGTCATCATTATCTCTCGTCAGGCAGCTGATAAAGCCAAAGCTTGACATCTCACGCGTCATTTAACCAAATTTTAGTAACGCGCTACTTAACATTCTCAGTAATGATAACGGCGTTGCAAGTATGGGAAAAATAATTAATTAGATTACTCCGTTACTGAAAAAATAACGCCATTAGTAACGCCATTATACTTAAACGCCGTTACTCCCAACACTGTTGAATTCAGCCTGTCTTATGTATTTAGTCCGCGTTCCAGTGAGTATAGTAAGATCTGTCATTAACGTTACGAGTAACTTTACGTTCACTTCTGCCTACACAATATTTCATTTTCATTCTTTTTTGAAACTGGTGGAAAAGCAGGCTGATTCTCAAAAGGCACCTACTGAGAACCAGCCCAGCACCAGCACCGGCTCCATGTTGGATGGAAACGAGGTATTCGAGCATGCTTTTTGCTCTTTTTTTAACAGAGAGCACCATCTAGTGGTGTCAAAAAACACAGTAAGTGGTTCATGAAGCATCATTTTGTTCATCACTAATGGTCACTGAAGGCTTGTCGCTGAGTGTGGGTGGCCAGCTGTGAGTAGTGCTCTGTTACTCTGTGTGCAGCGGAGGAGTCCTCTCTATGGAAAGTGATACACAGGTGGACGATAAATCTGTGTGAAAGTATATCATCATCAAAGGAAATAATAATAATAAACTAATTTTAATGCATTACATAATGGTTCCTTAACAGCATATTATGATTCCATCAATGGTGTATGCTGGAGATTAATTTTTCCTGTCACTAACACAGAAGTTCTCAAGCCTGACACTTCTACAGTTTGAAGTCCAAATTCAGCCTCTGACAGGGGAGCATGGTCTACCTGTATGTCCATGGGCGTTTTTCTGAGGTCAAAGCACATGTCTGCAGGAAACATGATGAATATAGAAAGGTAATGGTTTGTGTCCTGTGGTGGAACACAGGAACCTAAAATGTGATGTAACTGATGACACATGTTTTTCAGGTACTTGTGCATTTTTAAATTAAGTGATAGATAGATAGATCTCAAATACAAGATGTTTGGCATTTTTACTTTTTTGATTGCATTCACAGATTTTTATAAAACTGAGGTTATCCAAATAGGGACCTCAAAAGATGTCCCCGAAAGTAGGGAAATTTCAGGTTCTACTACACTTTGGGGACAATTTGGTCCTCAAATGTGATCTATGTAAACCCACACACACACACACACACACATGATTGTAAGGTTGAGACCCCTCACCCAATAAAACTCCTGGGGTGCAAGATAAATGTCTGACCTCTACTCTAGCCCCAAGATTTGTTCTCACCCGTATTGGTGTGTGTGTCCTTTCAGAGAGCAAGATGGGATGTGTGAAGACTGAAACAACACTGTACCTGCTCTGCTCCCTCTACCACGACAATAAAGGCATTCGATATGTCTGGGAAAGGCAAGCTACCTGAATGTTCCGCTGAAGACACTCATTTTTCTGGGTAGAGTATGTGAGGGGTATGAGGCATTGTCCAGGATGTCCAAATTTTATGCTGCATTCTTGTCCGCTCGATTGCTTCTACAAAGTCCAGCTCAGCTCTCAAAGCAGCGTTTCTGATATGTTTATGTGAGTTTGTTGACCTAATTGCCCCAGCACGCTATGGCATAAAACCGGGGGGACCAATCTTATCCACAAAGGGCCGGTGTGTGTGCAGGTTTTTGGGATAGCCTGTAGGTCAGCTGTTCAAACCCAGGTGTGAGGACTCTTCAGCCAATCAGTCCTCTAATTAGTAATCTAATTAGGGAGTTGCAGCGAAAACCCGCATACACACAGGCCCTTTACGAATAAGATTGTCTACCCCTTGCATAGAAGATTCGACTAGCTAAAACAGATTCGTTCTGTCAGTTTGTGCTTCAGTCAAATTTATAGTTGTCAGAAAGACAATACAGTACATAATAACAATAATTATTGTACAGTAATAATAAAAGTATATATGGTCCTGTATGGTACTTCAAGCTAACAAACAGCTGAAGTCGTTCAATGTTTCCCCAAGTATCACAAAGTAGTGTGTGCGTTTGTTATTACAAACTATTGTGTTTGACCTGAATTTTTTTGTCATTGGCTTGATGGCAGTCCAGTTGTAAATACAAATGGTCCGTAAGTCAGTCATTCTTGACCCAGGGACTGCCTGTATTTAAAAGGATCTGAGCCTTCTCAAGAAATATAGGCATCTCAAGCTCTTCTACAGGGTCTCGGTGATCGCAGTCCATTCCAACTTGTAGCCAAAATGCACTACCAAGTATCTGTATATCGCTACCAGTTCCACACGGGACCCTCCTGAAATCCTCCACTATCTTGTTGGTTCTCGTTTTTGAGCACCACACAGCAAACTCTTTCAGCAACCTCCTCTGTTCTGCTTCCTGTCCTTCTTCAATGCCCCCACTATCACCTAAGAACTTCTGCATTTCTCATTGTCAATAACTGAAGACCTAGGTTAAACAAGGCGAGAGTCATACTGTTCCCTGAGGGACCCTTATCTCGCTCACAGTCATTTCTGGAACACAGCCCTGACGTCTCACGAGCTGCGGTCTCGCATCAGACAGCCCACCTGCATTGAAAAAGCTTTTCCTTCAACGACACAAGGTTGTCAACAGACTTTAAAAATTAAAAAAAACAACTCAATCGTCAGAGTGCTGTAGGGTTTGTCCAATAAGTCTCTGTTTCCTCCATCTCACCTGGCTATTAAGTCTCATATATTAACGTTAATATTTCTGTATTATTTTTGCAATTTAGCGCATCAAGTACAGCATATAATGAAAGTACAACATCATGCCATACCTGGGCTGGCACTGCAGTGTTCTGGCACCCGAGGCGATAATCTGCACCCCCTCTCCCCAGCAGGATGCAAATTGCATCATTTCATTTATATTACAGACATCTGGATACACATACCCACCCACACGCATACAGACATAACAACAGGGTACTACTAACTCATGACTTTCACAAGAAAAGCAGTGAAATATTAAAACTGGTGGAAATAGCTGTAAAGTCCTGCAATGCCACCAGAGGTATTTCATCTGATTTTTTTGTCTGATTTGCGCCCCCTAATCAAATGGCGCCCTAAGTGATCATCTACGTCACCTACAGGGCGGGCCGGCCCTAGATGATACTTAAACTATAAACTAAAATGTCATTAATCCACCACTCCAATGATGGTCACTGTGAGAGTTTCCTTAAACCCAAAGGCCACTGCTATGGCTTTCATGAATGAGTTTGTTTGTCACTTTGCTAGCTGCCATGAGGTCACCCATGATGTCACCCATGACGTCACCCATGAGGTCACTGCACCAGTATTGCTTTTGTGTTTCTTTCTTGTTCTCCTTTTAGCACTAAAAGTGATTTTTTTTTTTGTTCCACCCTATTACTACTTATTTTTTTCATTTGAAATCATTGACACTGATTACTTTTCTGATGTCATATTGATTTTCAGGATTTATTCTTGGCAAGTTTTGTAAAAAAGAATTTTCCCTATATTTTTGCTACCAACCATCATTTATTAAATGCTTCAGTAGACAGATCTTTGAAATCTATTGACTTCCTCTGTTTTTAAGGTGCCTATAGCACATTTACTGAATCATCAACAACAAAAGATAAACATAAGCCAAAAAAGAGGAAACTGATGTGTGAAGGGTTGGTATTCTGAGAATGGATAACCACGTAATGATTACTAATATATGCTTTATACACACACATATGTGTCTAGTGATGGACAAAATGACCCTTCATAAATCATTTGCTGTATTTTTCACCCCCACAATAGTGGTCTTGGATTGCTTTGGGGCATGGTCTGTGCCCTTTTTTAAGAATAGAGCGCCATCTAGTAGAGACAAAAAAATACAGCAAATGGTTCATGAAGTGGCATTTTGTCCATCACCACTATTCTCTAATTCTCACTTTGTTATCAGTGACAAGGACTCAGTGTGTAGTATTGTTGCTTCACATTTACAGTTCTCTACACTGTGTGTTGCATGGGCTTGGTATTTCAGTGTCCAGTTCGGTTGGCTGACCCCTGTACCATGTGCGCGCCATGACATCAGCGGTAAGCTGACCAGGAAGCCCCCCGTACCTCATGTCCCACACTTCCTGGGTAGGGCTCCAGCTTCAGTGCAAGCCTGTACTGGAGAGGTAGCTGGAAGATGGATGGATGGAGGACTACTTTATACTTTAATTAGAGTCTAGTACATTATGTAGCCCTAATATTCATGTTTGCCAGGGGATAATTAGCCTACCAACCAAAAATAAACTTGAAAAGGCCATACAGTCCATTTATATAACCATTTAAGGTAAAGAAAAACAAACAACACAGAAGTTAAAAGGCCACATAGTGTAAGAGATCAATGACTAAAACTGAAACAAATTTAAATGCTTACAGTAATGTAATAATGAGTTATGTAATTTTATTTTAATAAGGAATTTGTTTTCATTATGCGAACTGGAATGCATTGCACATTTCATTTTAAACGTCAAATAAGGAAATGTATTTAAAAATACATTTTAATTGTCTGTGATGATTCAATATTGTTAGTTGCTACAATTAATATAGGTAGTAGTTTTTGATTAAAATGATGCACAGTGCTGTTTTTACATTGCTATATTTGAATGTCTAGAGAACAAAACTGGTTTTCAATCTGAAGTCTAATCATAACGCAGTCAATGTGTGATCCCTCACATGACTACAAGCCTTAGCCATGGGTTTAAGGTTTTATAAGCTTTTAAGGGTTTATAAGGGATTTGGGGGAAGAGACTTTCCTTGACGGCTGGTGTACCATTCAAACATTGATAGAGCCGGTCTATCTATGAGATGAAGCAGCTCCTGCCATCACAGGGGCCCATTATAGATGCAGGGTAACACCTGCCTCTTTTGTCATCTGACAAGGTGCCGATCTGAGGCCCATTTTCCATCAACAGGATTACAATTGATCCAGGCCTTTTGACAGCAAGAACGATCACGTGCACTCTGGGCAGAGCTACACAGATTGTGCAAAATCCTATCCATTATGGGAAGAGCTGGGCTTGTGTGTGTGTGTATATGAACAATATATCGAGGACCATTATTAAATGGACAGCTACAATGTCACTATTCTAAGAGAGACTTTTCAACAAAAAAAAAATCTATTTAAGTATTTTTATTTAGTATTTTCATTTATGTTCCTGGAAATAATTCAGGTAACTAAGCAGAGAACAGCAGGTCTGATCTTATTTTAATTTCATATAGATGTATAGTTATATTAGATTTTGATTTCCTTTATTGTCATTTTATCATGCACTTTCATACAATAACATCTAGTGCTAGCTGTGTGTTTAACATTTTTTGTATATAATCTTCCACGTTTACATTCATGTTTATAATCTATGTTCCGCATTTACATTTTTGTGTATAATCTATGTTCCATGTTTACATTCATACACTTCTTGGAGTTGGCTGAAAAATAAATAAGAACTAAAAAAACAACAAAAATAAAAACCAATATAAAATTTAAAACATGCAAAACAATATTCACGGGTTGTTTAATGGGTATCAGTGATATCTACACCTCCTGGATTTGTTATCCTCCAGATATGGAAAGTTCAGGTTCAGAAAATACAAATCCAGACCAAGATTTTGTTCCAGCCAACCAGTTGAGCATAAAGAGTCACAGAGTACTCAGTTGGTTGAAATAAAATCTTGGTCTGGATTTGTACAGTACTTGAACTATCTATCTACCTCTGGTTTCCTCCCATGTAGCGTGTGTGTTTCCTGTGGTGCACTCACACCCCTAACAGGATGGACCTCAGCTTGTGCCCCATTTGTCTGAGAGGCTCCTCCCTCCCAAGACTATATTCAGGATATGGAAGGATGGATGGATGGATGGATGGTATGGTGTCGGATGAGCAGAAGCACGCTTTCACAAAGATGATGGAACACCATATTTTAATTAGGACTGTAATAAATAATGAAATATACTTCAAAGGTATTTCATGGAATATGAGGCACAGAGAGCGTGCAAACTGATTTGAATAGGGGGCCAGTGTGACATCCATAAAACATTTGAGAACATTTACAAGATTAAGCATATCCACAGAAAATTATTCCTTATTACTAATGATGTGCTCACATTAAATAATTAAATTTCAGAGTCTATATGGCATCTGTCAGGCAGTTTAATTAAAAATTCCCTCCGCTGATGAACCATTATGTAATAATTTTTGCTATTCATTCTCTTGAGGCACTGTCTTCAGAGAGCTGCCCCCCCCCTCCCCAAGTTGTCATTTTGGAGTTCTTTCCGTCATCTTGTGACTTTTTTGCTAGGTGGGTGGCTATTTAGTAATGCGTCAATTTATTCTGAATCAAACAGTCACGCAGACAGCAACTCCAGATCCCTTTCATCTGACCAAAAGCGACATGTCAGAATGCGGGAATAAGGGGTTACAAACACAAATACAATATAGTATAAAAAAAATCACAAGACACAATGTAATATAAAAACTGGATTATTAAACATGTGATGTTGAAAGATAGATAATAAAGTCATCAGTAGATACTGTACATTACAACATGTTAAAATATGAGTGTGATAAGTGTAAAAATCATTATATACAGAAATATGTCTCTAAGCATGGGACAATAATTATAATATTTTTATTAACCTTCATAATTAACTGCAATACAAAGAATAGTAATTTTTTAACCGAGGGGAAGGCTAGCTTAATGGGTAACACTGTCGCCTCAAACCTTTAAGGTTGGGGGCTTGAATTCTGCATCGTCTTACCTTAGCAAACATACTTATGCTGTCAGTTTGAAAATAAACTATATCCCTAAGTTAAAGTAAGAAGTGACTTAAAGTATGAATGACTACTCAAGCCAAGGTAATTCCTGAAAAAAATGGTAATACGTTCCCCAATGTGAATTTGAAAGTGCAGTTCCTGAAACTGTGGATACTGGGGTCCGACTGCATGCACTCAGCATACATCAATGAAAAAGTGACATCAGACATGCCGGGTGTCTGGGGTCTGGAGTCTAGGCCGGAAGCTACAGGCGCAAGGCAGGGAACAACCCAGGACAGAGAGCCAGCCCACTGCAGGGAACAGGCACAATTCGCTCTGATAGACACTTAAAGCAGCTCCAGTTCACCTCAGTGTTTTTGGACCGTGGGGGGGGAA
Organism: Mormyrus lacerda; assembly: GCA_015163995.2. Taxonomy (NCBI): domain Eukaryota; kingdom Metazoa; phylum Chordata; class Actinopteri; order Osteoglossiformes; family Mormyridae; genus Mormyrus; species Mormyrus lacerda. Next base: position 6,927,476 of record JAABNX020000002.1, on the reverse strand, counting down.
ACCAGAGGACACCCCACCTCAACACCGATGTATAAAATGCATTCTTTTCCTTACTATCTTGTGACAAGCATATTATTGTTTACTGAAAATAACTTTTCCGATTTTAATCAACAGTATACTCGATTAACATAATTTATTTCGTAGCTCAAACAGCATGATTAATTAAATGAATAAAGAGTAAAAGCCCCGGATCACAAGGCTCTTTGAGGCAATGAGTCACAGAGATTCCTGCAATTATACATTCTTGGAGGACAGTCTGATGCCATGGCTTGGAGAACCATTGGAGCGTTAATAAGAGCAGCGTCTTCGCTGCCTTAATGCATGCATAAATAAATATAAAGGGACAAACAAGGGATATGAAAAGTGAATGAATGCAAATGAGGGCACAGAGACTATACGCGACATTTTACAGTTTTATTCCACAGCTTGTTATTCAAATCCCATTTACAGTGTACATCTCACCCCTCTGATGTGTCTGCAGTTTGAATTCACCTCCGGAGTGAGAGAAAGGGGTCCGTAAAAAGAAGACACTGGTATTGACCCCAGACATCATAACAAAGTAAAGGCGGTACCGGAATTGGGAATTCATTTCACGTTGCATTTCTGCATTTTGTTGATTAGCTAAGCTTATTAAAGCCGGACACAGCTCTCCTTATACGGATTAAACACATTCATAAATTTTCAGAGTGAAGCAAGCAGACATTAAAATTTAATTAATGAGTCATAAATGCAGACCTTTAAAATTAGACACAGTTAATCAGAATAAGGGTGTTGCATAGCCGAAAGATCTTTAGCACATACTTCAGAAATAGTTTCTTCTGACACAAATTCAAATGCCACCCAGAAAGTAATGTCCTCTTGAAAGTAAAATGCTTATTAAATTATATGGTTTGATGACTAACCACCAAACAAATTTATCACAGAAAATAGAGAAGGGTGCCAATGTGAAATTATGTTACAGATGTGCTGGACGGGAAAAGCATTTGTTTTTCAGGTTTTTAATTTGCAAACATCACAAACAATATGGGTCAGCCCCCAAGACAACCACTAAGCCATTATCTTGCGCATTTTGGAATAGCCTTCTGAAAATACTTACCAAGTATATATTTTATTTCTTGTTAGAGAAATGAAGGAAATAGCTTGAGGAGAGCTGAAAGCCGACATGGGGAATACTGTCGCCATGAAGGGGTGAACTTAGTCTGCAACAATGTTTAGGTATGTGGTGTGTGTCAAAGTGACATCCGCATAAAACCAGGACCCAAGGTGCCCCAGGAGAACATTGCTCAGAGCGTCACACCGCAACCATTGGTTCCTGGTTCCATCTCATCCCCAGGTAAATGGCAGAAGGTAACAGAAAAGGTGACTCATCAGACCAGGCCACCTTCTTGCATGGCTCCCATGGTCCAGTTCTGATTCTCATGTACCCATTAAGCAGTAGACAGGGGTCAGCATGGGCACGCAGCCCCATACGCAGGAACCTGTCTATTCTAACTCTTTCCCATCATAGTTTGCGTTAACTTTTTCAGCAATATGTGCTACAGGAGCTCTACTGGGGGGTCAGACCATTTGGAATTGCCTTTGCTCCTTACATCCATCAGTAAGACTTGGGCATCCCTGGTTCACTGGTTGGCCTTCCTTGGACCACCATGATCACTGCATATCGGGGACTCCCCACAAAATCCAAATCTCGTTTTGGAGCTCCTGAGCCGAGCCTGGTACCCGACCCATACAGCTACAGAGGAACCCAGGAAAACTGAGAGACAAATTGGGGTTGAAGGGCTACAAGATGGAAGAGGACACAGGATGGTCAACAACACCTGCTGGCCAAACGGGGACTGAACGCAACAGACAGGGATGAATAAAGTCCAGTTTTGTGAGCCACAATGTGGATGGTCAGTCCTTCACTGTGCCCGTCCATAACATTGACAGGCACCATTGTAATGTAACAATGTTATTCATTTCTCCTGTCAGTGGTATTAATCTTATGGCTGATTAATTCTCTTTGAATTAATTCATTCTCTTTGACTGCTGCGAAGCAGGAATGCTGCACCATACACTAAATAATGATTTAATCTTCGGCTAATGGGAAGATACGACAATGTCTACAGGCAATGTTGTTTCATTATATAGTTTTACAAACCATTAGAAAAGTAAAACTGTTCTTTGAATTTCTCCACTGACTATTGCTTTAAGCTCTCTTTTACAAATAATGCTTAATTCTATCCAAGTGAACATAAACAAGAACTTCATTACTAAAGTTACTGTTTTGAAAAACACAACATAATGTGAGTCTACTACTGGTCTACTTCCCTTTTATAAAATAACTACAAAACGTAAAAGTTTAACACCCAATTAAAAGTTTCCTTAACACTACCAAACAGATTAAAAGAAAAACATCATTAATTGGTTTCTGTCTTTCCTGCTTTCTATGCAGTTCCCTGCAGAGAAGTAAGTGTTTTTGTCTCGCCACAAGTTATCTGACATTAATATTTTGTTTTTCTGAATGCATGGTTTTTTAAAACAAACCAACCTGGTAGCATCTTCAGCATATTTATCAGAGTATAGTAATATATTTGCATCATCTCACAGGTTTTTCTGTGATATTTCTGTCCGGCATCCAATCATTTACCCAGTCGAGGGTAATGGTGAGCCCTTAGCTTAATCAAGCTGCAAAGAGCACAAAGAAGACAGGATGCTATTCCATCACGGGGCAAATGCACAGTAGGAGGTCCTTCATGGCTGTATGATGGAAAGATGCAGAACATGCAGGCATCTCGAGAGCTGACCTATGTTCCACATTTCTACTCCACTTCATATACACGACTCAGAGGAGCCATTCAAGATATATCAAATACTGTATATATCAAATAAATGAATAGATAGACTAGACAGATGTTAATAAGTGGGTTTGTTTTCATCTTTGTGGAGACTTTCTATTCATTGCTGAGAAAAACCTGAATCCCAACAACGACATTCTTTACCTGTAACCATGAGTAACCAAGTTAAATACAAGACTTTTGGCGTTTTTTGATTGCAGTCGCAGATTTTGAGTTTCCCCAAAAAAATGTCCCAGCAATGGCAAAACAACAGGTTTTTAATCACACTGTGGGGACACACACATATGCACACACACACACACA
>JAABNX020000002.1:6847900-6862604 GCA_015163995.2 Mormyrus lacerda | reverse complement strand
GGTCATTCGGGAGAGACTCAGAGTAGAGCCGCTGCTCCTCCGCATAGAGAGGAGCCAGATGAGGTGGCTCGGGCATCTGCTTAGGATGCCTCCTGGACACCTCTCTGGTGAGGTGTTCCGGGCATGTTCCACTGGGAGGTGGCCCCGGGAAAGACCTAGGACATGCTGGAGAGACTATGTCTCTCGGCTGGCCTGGGAACACCTCGGGATTCGCCCAGAGGAGCTGGAGGAAGTGGCCTGGGAGAGGGAAGTCTGGGTTTGCCTGCTGAGACTGCTGCCCCCGCAACCCGACCTCGGATAAGCGGAAGTTAATGGATGGATGGATGGATGGATGGATAATAATAATAAATAGAAACATTTATTTTACTGCCTCACCTCCACGACACAGCAACATTAAACATATCAATACAATATTCAATGTAATGAATAACTGAATTGCTTACATTTTTATGCTATGTGCATACAGAATGAATTATGAATTGTTGGATTACTTCTAATTCAATTATTATGTGACTAATTTGGGTAACGTTAATTTTTATTTGTTTGTTTATTTATTTATGTTTGATAGTCCATCTGCTGTAGGTTTGGATTCATTTACACAATTGCTTTACATTAACTCTGCATTGTACTTAGGGCTGAATTTACATCACCATAGCTAGCTACAAGACAATGTCAGTAAATTACAGTAAATAACAATTGTGTGCCAGTAACGTATCTAGATCTGAAGCTGTGAGATGGCAATTATGCAGAGAGCAACAATATTTCAATATTTTTTTTTTGTACCATATTATCTTTTAGATCTAGATCTTGATATGGAAAGAAATGGAAAGTACCTGGCTTGTAGGGTCAAAGCAGGCAGGAAATACCTTAGTCTACCTTTACAGCAGAAGGTTTCTGTGTAACGTCTTAATCTAGAGTCACGTCCCCTCATTTTATCAGTCAAGGAAGACTGAGTTTGAATCCAAGGGTAGTTGTACACACAGGACAGTTATGAATGAGGATTCATCTTGGAATGTGACATTTGCTCTTGGTGCTAAATTATGCCTGAATAATGTCTTACCTATTTTTATCTCCACACGTGAGCAACCAAATGTAAATTAACATTTTGATTAATAAACTAATCAATAAAACACCGAACACATTACGGTGGAGAATAAAAATGGAAAATCCATTTAAACTGCTTTACAGCTTGTGTTTGTGCACTTGTGTATTCCAGCGAACAGCTGCTTTTTGTCTCACCATGAGTACCATAGTACCACAGCATTTTATAGATACTAGACAAATTCTGCAGTCCTGGACATATCCCCATAGTGACTGGTTATGGCACTGAGAAATTTGTGAGGAATTAAATATGTTGTATTCTAATTATCTTAAACATATTAGTCACTTGATCTTCTGAGTTTCTGGAAGCATTATCTCTTGTTCATGAGCGTCATGGAACTGGAAGCTCCTTGTGAGGGAGGGTATGACCTATTTCAGACCTTGTGAAATATAAGCAACCTTTTTTCCCCAATAATCCATTGAGGGACATTTTTAATATTGTCATTTTTTTCAGTTAAATTCCTGCTGAATTATTTTACAATTGTGATCCTTTTAAGAAGAAGCCGGAATCAAAAGCAGGTTTTAGAACAGCTCAGTCTCTTTTGGTTATATGTCTCACATACAGTAAGGATCATTCCGGGCCATCCATCTATCTATCCAATTTTTGTAGCTGCTTATCTTATTCAGTCACATGTTTTGTAAGAATGTTGAGACAGTTTCTTAATCAGGGGGTCATTGTTATTACTACCTGCAGTACATGTAGTTGGCTATTAGGAACAAAACGTAAATGATCCAGTTATGAATACCATACTATGTATTACTCATGATAAATAGCTTTCCATTTCCCATAATTGATACCCATTAATAATTAGAACAATTCTTCATTATGCAAATGCGGGAAGACTTGAAAGCATCATCTGATGTCCTACCAGCCAGCATGTACTATACACTATGATCTTGTTTGTTTCAGAAACACTGACATGAGGCATTTCTTAATATTTCCCTACATGAATTGATATTTAGATTTCCCCAGAATCGTATTCACATCAGAGCCCCCCTGATGTGTTCTACAATAGTGTAGCAGTGTTGGGGGGAGAGGGGGGGTGGGCAGTGGGAAGAGTATAACTCATGGATTGAGGATGGGGGGGTCCCAATGGTAAGACGTTTTAGAATGTGTTTGGTCACACGGTCAAGATTAAACTGAATTGCAGTACAGACGCGGAAGTATGACACAAAAATCACGCTGTATTGTTTCAAAATGGAATGCATTATTTTATTTTACAGTAGGGGATGGGCAGCAACTCTAGGTTTTAAATCTTATTATGCAAACTTAATTAAGGCCCCTTTTTAGTGGAGGCCCCTGGGCTTCAGCCCGGGTAACCCTGTGCATTAAAGCGCCCCTGATTTTATCCATCCTTTAATCCACTTACCCTGGACTGGGTTGTCAGGCAGGGTGGGGGAACATTTTGTACATACAGTGAAAAGGAAGAAAAGGAAAAATAAGAAAATAATATTATTGCACAGGACTGTCCATTTCATTCTTCTTTTAATGGATCATGTTTTGCTTTAAAAAGAGAGAGAAAGAGAGGGGGGAGCATTTAAGAGAAAAGATCACTTTAAAAAGTGCGAAAGCTTATATGCAATTTCCAGACTAATGATTCATCTGCGTATGATTCCAGCGGCAGTTCTACAGGGGGGGGGGGGGGGCAGTGCCCCTGTGACATCATGCCTGCCCCCAACCCCGTGGCCCCCTAATTATTATTAATATTATTTTGATTTATTTACAGGTGAAACACAAGCGTAAGCACATTTTCTTGGTGGACTCTCAACACAGGTGCACTGGGGGGTGGAGTCGCTTCAGCTGGTGAAAAGCGAAGTTAATGACAAAAAAAAAAATAATAATCAAACTTATGGAAGTAAGACAGTTTAAATAGCAAATCATATTAAGTTACGTATTTGTAAAAACTGTAAAGTGTAACTGCGAAGCATCGCATAAATAATGTGTCGGTTTTCAAAATTCTCTTTTGCTTCTTCATGCTTGCAATCTACTATTAATCTAGTACTTGGAGGACATTAAGGTCAAATGCATCTGGCCCCCTAACACAGCAACCGGCCCCAGTCTGTCCCCCCAGGTGAAATGGTGTTGGACCGCCACTGTAAGACTCGGAAATCTTGACTCGAATGGGATAGGAGGTTGCAGGAATCCCATAAGCACTTTCAAGACTTCAGGGAGGCTGCTGATTATTCTACCAAGTTACATGTTTGGACTGATCTGTATTCAAAGCTCAGCTGCTTAAAAGGCCCTAAAGGTACCAGCAGAGACAAAACATATAGCGGCCAAGGTCATCTGAGCTAATGCATTCACGCTCAATAGCATTACCATTGCTGAGCCACAGAACATACAACAGTATTGGTTGTGCTATTCATTCCCGATAAAAATCAGATTCTGAAGCTCCGTGAGGGCAGTTGGAAGGAGATGGACCATGACAGATGACGGTCTTTGCGGTGGCTATTTTAATGATCTAAAGGCGCTGTAAGATGAACAGAAAAATCTGTCAGTAGGGCACAGTTTATATGTCATCATTCAGCACATCAAACACTCTTATTTTATCTTTGACCTTGGTTAGGCCAGTTGAGCCTCACGCTTGGGTAATATGGCTACAGCAATGGGTTATTGAAAATAAATTATTCCAGTCAATGCCGTCAAGGTCCGAATCTGTCCTATTCATATGTATGTTATGTATGTCATTGTATTGTTTTTTGCAATTGGGATCCAGTTGATAATCCTGTAAGCAGTATAGGCACAATACTGACACCCAGTGCCAAATATACAATTTTACAAAGACACCCAATACTGTATAACCTTACACATTGGAGATGGCTGTAATACATTGTTTCATTTTTGTTGACTTTCATATATATATGAAAAATGTTGCAGTGAGAATCAATCGCCCATCGTCCAAACATGTATCCAGTACAGATTGAAACTTGCATCAGAAGGCACAGGGAGCAAAGATGGGATGCCAGGCCATTGCTGTGCACACCTTCATACAGATTTACCGATGTCTTTAGACCAGTGTTTCCCAATCCAGTCCTTGGGGACCCACAGACAGTCCACATTTTTGCTCCCTTCCAGGAGCTGGGACGGAGCAAAAATTTGGCCTGTCTGGTAGAGAACTCAATGGGATCAAAAACATGGACCTACTGTGGGTCCCCAAGGATCGAAATGGGAAACACTGCTTTAGACCGCAGAAGGAAATCCATGGAAAATATAAGCAACATGCGAACATGACACACATACAGTGGGATTTGAACATGACACACATACAGTGGGATTTGAACATGACACACATACAGTGGGATTTGAACCCTCATGCTGGGTGGAAGGAGGCAGCAGTGCTAATAAAAAATTCCTACAATTAATTTATTTCTCCAAAATAAGCTTTAATGTCCATTAAATCAAATGTTTGTAGAACTGTTAAACTGATGACTGACCTAACTATTATTGTGTGAAATATCCACTATTTAGAACAGCACAACTAGTTTAGAAGGTTCTGGATCCACATTTTTCCTTGGTTGTTAAAATCACGACCCAAATTTTAAAAATCCTGAAAATTTCCAAAAAAAAAGGGACCAGTACATATGACTTAAAAAAAGTCCAACATTAGAAAAAAACTATATATTTTTAACCACACGCACTTTTGGTTCGCGACCCACCAGTTGAGAAACGGTGATGTAGAAATTAAAATGTATCTCTAGTCAAAGTGCCATAGTGCAGAAGTCTGAATAGAAGCAGTGATCCACACATTCCCCATGAATGCAGTAAAGTCAGTAATGCGGGTGAAACAAAAACATAGAAGCATAAAGTAAAGAAATGTACAGAAAAAAAAACCCACAGCTTTAGTTCCAGATGGAGCCGGCAAAATTGCAGCACCCATGTCACACTGGAGCAGACGGTTTGTGGAGGTGACGCCCTGCACCCTGGCACGGCCAATGCTGCAAGCTGCCACAGACTACAAGATCCCCTCCTTTGGTGGAGTCATTACACGACGCTTGGCTGTGTTCACCGAGCACAGTAGCCGAGAGACACACTGCTGGAAGATGGCAACATATTCTGCAGATATAAGCTCCACTTACTGATTTGATTCTCATTATAGAGGAGAGTGTGTCTCCTTCAGATGTTCTGCATTAACTGCATAGCTGATGTAAAATTTCACCTTGGCGCACACAGACTGTGAAGGAATTAAACAAAACATTCAAACTGGCACAGCCATGCAAAATTACTTTTTTAGGCAAAGTTGAGAGACGGCACCTGTTGAAGAACAGAGTGGATTTCTGATGCCACATTTTGCAGTAAATCCCTGACATTTTGCAGTAAATCCCTGACATTTTGCAGTAATCCCTGACATTTTGCAGTAAATCCCTGACATTTTGCAGTAACCCCTGACATTTTGCAGTAAATCCCTGACATTTTGCAGTAACCCCTGACATTTTTCATTATGATTTGCTCCTAAGTAGTACCTGTATATTCCTTCATGCCTTTCGTGTCATCCATGACTGGAAGAGCTATACATACTGTGTATATGGAACAGCTGAACATAATTTTGGGGCACTAAGATCTAGACATGCTGTTGTATCCATCTATCTTCTTCCATATGTGCTTTTTCAGCACAGGGTCACACTGGGCCTGGAGTCTCTCAAAGGAAACACAGAGCACAAGGCTTAGAACAATGTTTCCTAACCCAGTACTTCGGAACCCCAGACAGTCCAGGTTTTTGGTCCATCTCAAACAATCTATATTTTTGCTCTCCGCTCTCAGTAGAGCAAAAATGTAGATTGTCTAAGGGTCCCTGAGGATCCGGTTAGGAAACACTGACTGAACACCGTGGAAGGAATGGAGGTGCATCACAGGGTACAGTGACACAAAATGGGCAATTTAGAGATACCGAACCGAATAATTTAGAAATGTGGAAGGAATGCAAGAGAAAAAACAGGGAAAACACCTATCGCCATACAGAGCAAGGTGGTGGAAATGAAACCTGCAGCCCTGGGAGTGTGAAGCTGCAGCGCCCCCCAGCGCTGTTCCACATCATTACAAATTTAACTGAATTCTACGGGTACTACAATATTTCATACTAAATGTCAGTGTACGTCTGGGATTTTCACCTGGGAGTTACAGTGTGGTACAGCCTTTCAGCAGAAGGGTCAAGATATTTGACTACATTTCTTGGAGTTACTCCATACATAAAGTAATAGTAGCAGCAGAAAATATAATGTTGCTATATTATGTAGCACAGTGTTCGTAATGGAAAAAACACAGATGTGCATATCTACAAAATGTAGAATATCTAAATTTTCTTTCTTTAAACCATAACACATGCTATCACTTGGGTAATTAGCAAAGCTTTGTCATTTGTTTATTGTTCTTCTTTATGCAATGCCTGACAAAAAGGAACTATATAACAACATATTAAAAAAGTGACACCAAACGTTTGTCATGCTTTGTTAAAAGTGTAGTATCACTGCAGATCTACATAATAAGGGCTCCCTCGCTGTACAACTGCAATTTCATCTGAGAAAGTTATTGCCGAAATCCAACATAAACTTGAAAACATTTTTCCAGGAACACATGACAAAACATGTATAGCCACTGGGCTCAAGAAACAATTTATATTCGAGCTTTAAAATGTGCCCATTTTTTTAATAATTCTTAAGAGTTTATCTAGTGGTTTGTCATGGGAGAAAAGTGGCCAAGACAGGATACAATACTAAACTGCAACAATTTCATACAAAACACTTTAATATACAACTGTTTAAAACAATGGAATTTAAAACAATAGTGAACAACTTAAAAGCAAAAGGAACAAAGAATGAGATGCTCTTAAATACTCCAAGTTGCCACAAGTCAACTTATCTTCGTCCCTCAGAAGAAAAATGGTAAAACATGCCACATTCTTTGAAATTTTACATTTTAATATACATACCTTTCCAGCATAATTTAAAATATCACAATTTCTACAAACAAGTGTACAATTATCTATGAATCCATATGAATCCCTGAACCAGTTGAAATGGTCAAGAACAACTTTAAGCAACACAACAGGTTTTGGATAAGAGATTAAGCAGGTTAAAATGCTAATTTTTATTAGCTGCATTCAGATATGCTGGTCCCATATTCTCAAATTTGGCTGGATTTCTGCTGTAAAACACATATAAAAGTAATAAATGGCGTGACAATGGTTTGGCGTCGGAATTGTCAGAGATTTAAATGGCAACACATTTCAAAGGGGGGGGGGTTAGCAACAAGGTTCTTTTATGTGTACCAATGCTCTTGTACAGAAATTTATGGTTTGTGCCGGTAAGAAATATTTACTCAAATATATACTCAACATAGCTGCTGGTAGAGATAAAACAGGGGCATCCGATGACGGGTGCTCTTCTCTTGATTCCTTTGGTCAGTGTTTGTTGTTACTGTCCTCTTGAGAAACACTGGAGATGCCATTCTGGTTTTGAGAAGATCCAGACCCCAAGCCGTACAACCGGCCACAGTACTTTGCATCGTCAATGTTGTCTTCAAAGAACAACTGGGGAAAATTTGTATAGATTAAAACACCAGCTCATTAAAATTTCAAAACCGGTAATGAACAATTCCTGCATGGACCTTCATGTCCAACACTCGTATAGCCAAATCAGCTAATAATATGCTCTTTTCAGCCCGCAATGAGTGGTAGTATAAAAACAAATATTTGAAATGGCAATGCCAATTACTTTTCAAATACCTCTTTCATGCGGAAGAAGGCCATCCCAGTCAGTAAGGAATCAGAGCCAGCTTGGTGTTGCCGCCCAATTCTCTTCAGCTCCAGCTGGTCAGCGACCTCCTGAAGGCCACCCTGAATATCAAGTTGGCAAATAATAGTTTTATGACATCATCTGTAAACACTGTATAGAGCATTTCTTCCTTTCGTGTCATTTTTATTTTTCCAGCCGCGTTCGGCTTTGAATGCCGTCATTTCCATCAGACATTAGTCTTTCTATATGAACAACTCTACTAGGAAGATCAACTAACCTTAAGATTCTTGCAGCTTTTCATTAAATACTTCACATCATAAATCGCTGGAAAAAACAGGTTGAGAATCTGGAAGAATTCGTGCTCCTCCTCCGGCAGTCGGGCATCGGTGAGGAGTTTCACCAGGTAGCCAAAATCATAGCCACTGCAAATTCAAATCCCACGTGTTAGTGTCCCAAAAATACTTTCAAAGGATGGTGTATGACTTTGGTTTCAAAATGAGTAACACTCCGCTTACTACCTGTGAAAAGACAGCCACTTCACATTTTCACACAACACCAAGCCAGATGTCATTAGTAGCTCTGCAAAGTACAGAGTATCAATTCCTTCTTCCTCATGTTTTTTGAACTGAAGTCCAGAGTTCTGTAGTAAATCAATTGAGTCCTGGGAATACATATCCTCTCTGAAAGACAGGACAGCCATTAAAAGCATGTGGTTGTGCATACATATTATTCACATACGTTTCACTTTGCACTACATTCCCCAGTAGCAGAATGAACATACGTTAGATTGAATTTGAAGTTGAACTGCCATGTTGTCGTCCCAGGCGGATAATCTCCGTCCTCATTCATAAAGGTCAGCCCCAGCTGGATTATTTTCAGAAGGTCCACATTGCAACGCAAAAGCTGGTACTGGTAATCAACAGTACTGCGAAATTCCCCAATAGGCCTAACCACCACTCCTGGGAACTCTGTATCCTGAAATCACACAATTCAAGCAGCCCAATGAAGGGCAAAAGCTGCAGGTTAGGTTATTATTGGTAGAACAACATTTCACGTCAAAAAACAGCAAAACAATCTAAACATTTGAGCTTATTGAAGATCAGGGTCACCATGGCAATGTAGTTGTAACTTTGAATAATCTGTCGGATCTTCCTCATTTCTTCCTCCACATTGCTCGCCCAGACTTCGCAGATAATTTGACTGGTATCTGCAAGTGCGGCTGGCATTTTGCACAAACGAGTTAACGACTGAAAATCCTGCAGAACAACTTCGGCAGTCTGTCATGAAGAGAAATGGTGTCTTACATTAAAGTCAAGTAAATCAAAAGTAATCAGCTCACCGCGTATTTTCAGCGACATAGCTCAACTCAATCGTTACGACAGATACAAACCACTAAGTAAAAGATAAACAAATGCCTGACAATGCAGGTAACCAAGTGACCTGCAGCAGCTAAAATCCCATATAGCTCACGCTTGTCTAAATCTATCGGTTGCACAGGTAGACGAAATACATACAAGTAGCATGCAACTAGAAAGCAATACATAATTAGTTAACAAAACTGGAAACTTAAACGTCCATTAAAAGTTCTTCACCACAATAAAACGGATTTCCTAAAGATAAAGCTTACGTACTTTTATAAGCAACAAATAGGAAGCGAATATCATTAGTGTAACAACAAAACCACGTACTTATAGAGCAATTAAACAGTAGCGTCAATAATTCTGAAATAACAGCTAAGATCTATGCTAAGTCGTAACGATCTTTAAATATATCAAGCAAAAGATATCGCTACAAAAACTGGTTCCTGTTTAGCAAACACAGAAAAAATAGGCTTACAAACCGTATTTTTTTATGCCTAGAAAGCTGTCTGATAATGATATTTTTCCAAGTTCTTGTTTAAATTTCTCCGCTGTCTACCGGAAGTCGAAAGGATACTTACGCATGCGCTCTGACGCTGAACCCATGAACCCACGACGGTAGCACGTCACAATGCGTCACACGCTCTTCAGCGCGCGTTTTAGGCAGCGCTTGGGTGTATGCTGCGTTAGGTGTACTGATTTTTACAAACGTGTATATGTAACAGGGTTGTGTTTAGCATTTGTATAATTATACAAAAATTAATTAGCTTATTCAGTGTTTAATTCTTGGATTAATCTGATGGATGAAACTACATTTCCCACTATGCCGCTTCTCCTATATTATCCGATCGCGTCATTTCCGACTTACCTCTGTTTATTTCGCGGGAAGAGGTACGAGCATGAGCGCTAATAATATATAATTAATGGCATATTGGATATAAGTAATTAACACAATGCACACTTCTTATGCATTTATGTTGTAGGTGAACACGAGAGCTGATCTGTTTTGGGGTTGAATGTAGTTTTGTTAAATCCATCAACTAATAATCGGACTACGGCGAATGTCCAACAGCAGCGGTGAAGCAGCTCTTCTCTCCCCCTGCACCAACACACCACCAGTGATGGAGGTGGATCCACTTTCTATTTTATTTTATTAACCAAGTAATCGCATCGTGCAAGTAATGATTACGAAATGGCATGCACTGCTGTAACATCTGAGGGACATATTTTGAGGAGTACGTTTGAAAACAAGTATGCATATATGAATGGAATGCATTATATCATAGATCTGGTATTGTTTCCTCACAAAGCGACCAAGTTTAACTTTAAAACAAAATCATGTTTGTTTCAGTCAGTAATTATAACATTTTATAACTATTTCATTTTGTATTCGCACAAACTCTGTGCCATAATAAAGGCAACCACTGTACTAAAACTAAGGTAACCTTATAACTGATTTTGTGGTTTAAAACGGCTGGTGTTTTATATATTGTGCATTGTACCACAGCATATTTTTAATTTTATTTTCAGTGGATAGAGACTGACAGAGAACTTGAGAGAATTCTCAGTATAAGGAAAAACAAGCAGCTCTTGCCTTTTATATTGGGGAATGTGAGCGGTTTTGGGGCCAGTTTGCTGCTGCTAAACACACTTTTTTTTGATAGTGTGATAACACAGGCATTTGTTGGGTCTTTTTCAGACTTTGCAGATACATTGTTAGGGGTGAAGATCCGGAACTGACCAAATTTACACCAAAATTGCAGCATAACCACATATTGGTACCAGGGAGAAGGGTGACTGCAGAAAACACTTGACTGTTTGAATGTGATAACTCGGATAGTATTTGTATCACAAAAACACCTGATTTCAGATTTATTTATTTTTAAATAGCACAACAGAGTCATCCCAACGTGCATATAGAACAATGCATCCAACCAGGAAAAAAGGAAGAAACAATGAAAGCTAGAAAACATTGAAATAGAAGAACCAAAATCTTACAGGTCAGCTGTTCAAAGTCAGGTGTTAAGACTCTTCAGCCAAGTTTTTTAAACCTTTTTTGAGAACCCAATACACCCCTCCATGACAACAGTATTCCCTGATGGCAGTCACCTCTTTAAGTAGGTTATTGCGCTTAGCCACTCTGTAAAAATTGTTCAGAATTGGTTTGACGAACATGATGGAGAGTTCAAGGTGTTGGCTTGGCCTCCAAATTCCCCAGCTCTCAATCCGATCCAGCATCTGTGGGACGAGCTGGACAAACAAGTCCAATCGACGGAGGCCCCACCTTACAAAACGTAAATGATCTGTTGCTAATGTTTTGTTGCCAGATACCAACGAATGAATGAACAAAAAACAAACAAACAAATGAAATTACTACTAGCATTATAAACACAGTAGACACATTGCACCATTCCTGTGTGGAGGGGTGGTGTATTGCAGCAAAATAAATTGATGGCATTGAGTAGAACTCTTGAGAATACTCAGACTTGCTTGCTTGACCTAAAAATACATGCAGAGCTGATGAAAGGGGCTAAAACCTAAACTGACAAGCAGACAGCATTTATGGAAAAGAGTTGAATGGAGCCTTGAGCAAGGAACTGACAAATGGGTCATGACAGGCAAACAGGCTGCTTTGATGTCTTGTTTGTGTCTCCGTACCACTGCTGCACTGAAAATTGTGTCACTGAGATACAGTGACCCAGCTTTCCCAAGACCATGCAACGTGGAATTTCCTCCTCAACAAACATATATAACAACAATCAAGCAATTCCCAAGCTAGTTTATACAATAAGTGACAAATTTAGTTTAAGATGTTGTTGGGGGCATTTGGCAGAGCAGGTACCTCAAAGGGTGAAACAGACTGCAGTCACCAACTTAGCTGTGATAAATAATGAGGTGTATGCTGCTAGACACAGCCAGAAATATTTTTCTGAAAACTCCGTGGGGGACTTCAGCTGAAAATAGAATTCATGTCAGTCCAATAAAAGGCATTGGAGAAACTAATATGAATTGATTCATTCATGTCACCATCACAGATAATTCTAGACCCTATTTAGGGTTTTTCAGACACCCTGTTTTTTTGTGTCGACTCCCCTGAAAATATTATTATTCTAAATTCTATATATTATTCTAAATTCGTTTAGCAATTTCATCCGGCATTTTCCCCCAAGGGTCAAAACCTAGAATCGCCCCTGGACGCCACAGTTCACTCAACAGTATTCATATCTGAAGAAAATTGGGAAAATACTCAGAACAACATCTTCAAGTAACTTCCACAGCTACTAACTTCCAGTTTGACGTTAAATGTAGACCTAATGAATTAATACATGGAAACTTTCTGGAGAGGTCTTTCTTAAAAACGGGGACTGCCAAATGAAAACAGGCCACAGCAGAGGAACCCCTACCACTGATGTGTGAGTGTATTTTGGCTCCACTCAACATGTCTATCTTTGTGTAAACTAAATGATTACTCTTGCATTTCATCAGTTTATGACAGATTTATGTTCCTGCAGGCGCCCAGAAACTACTCTATGTGTCAGTGTCACTGAAATATGTACACTTGTCTGTCTGGGTAATGTGTACAGTAAATAAATCTTGAATGAACCATGTACATTTTACTTGAAAGGAATATCCTATTTCTGGTCAAATGTGTTAAAATTCATTAATTTTCCAAATGTTCCAAATTTGTTATTGAAAACTTTTGTGATGTACTTATTAGTTATTGTTATATTCTGTACATTTCTATTGAATTAACATATGTAATGTGTCTTTAAGTAAAATGATACGTTTCAAATAATTTGGTCATTTTTATTATGACGCATGTGGGAAAAAAAGATTGTGTCATTTAACATGGGAAGATTGCACAATTATTTATGAAGTTGGAAATCTAAATTTATTTTAGTCACTTTCACCTACGACGGTTGTCATACCATGTGTTGATGCCATGTGGGTCCGGTGGGTGACAGTCTGTTCTCCCGAAATTGTCACATTTTGGTGCGCTATATATTACTACCAGACTAGGCCCATACCACATGATTTTTTAAAATCCTCATCTCATTTTGTGGCTAAAATTATGTATTATAGTTTCAGTTTAACCTAGTGTCATTAGGTAAGTAGAGGCCGATTTTTAAGTTACTTACAAATAAATAATAAAACGATAAAAGAAATAGAAATACATTGTGCCAGATATGTCATTAATGCATATTGTAACTAGAATTACCTTAAAAATTGAGCTTGGAATATATCCAACCAACAAATGTCCGTTTGTGTGAAGTTGAATGTATTTCATTTTCTCGTTAAACAAGGCATAAAAAAGTGCCTCGTGAAAAGTCGGAAAGCTTAATTTATCATTATAATAGGCAATCAAATTCACGATCGCAAATCCAAATTCTCGATCCTCATGCTGTATGTGTTACGCCGCAACGCATGGACGTGCAAGTATTCACTTTATACTCACAATACTACAATGCGTCTAAGATCCAGGAAGTAAGTGTGCGGATGAGAACCAGCAAACCTATTAAAAGCCGCCGTGCGGGCGAAATCGCCCGCCCATTTACAATATTATCCAATCGTGGTTCAAGAGAGAACCTTCCGCTACAGAAAAGGGACATTTTTCATTGCACGGTTGGGGGAGAGTAGACTAGGAGAACGGAGAAGAAACTATTTGCGTTTGTATTGTATTAGATACATAGTTACTACGCAGTCGTAAGTAGTTTTGTTTTCTCATTTTTGGACAGTGTCAGTAGCATGTTCTCGGTAGTGTGATATTTGGCTTTCGAGGTGCTTCGACCAAGCAGAAAGGCTGTCTTTTAAGCTGGACTCTTTGGTTCTGTTACCACAATGTTAGAGATATTAGTTAACTAGCTAGTTGTTATTGACTTTCGATAACACGCGCGTCCATTTAGTATAACTAATTAAGCATGTATACCTGCTGAGAACAGAACCAAGCGTAATATCCACTGTAGGTGTCCATCGATCACGGTGCGTGTGCGTAGTGTGTCTGATCTTGTCCTAGTTCACTTTAGTCGGTTCTGATTTTACCGCTCGCTAGAGAGCTAGCTTATCATGACTATTTTTCGGTAATATCTACCCATCTTTTGCCATCTGTTTGTTAACCATCTACTTGGAAAACCGATTGTCGCTGCCGATTATTTCTGCAATTGAAATGCCGCTGCCCCGTGTCTGCTGACTGCACTGTTCACCGCTGGGTATCCGTTAGCGATCCCTTATTCAGCGGTGACGCATTTTATTACCGAAGTCGGCACTTTGTGCCAGACTTTTCTATCCACCTTTAGTCCATGCGGCTGATACTTAAAGTTTTACCTTGCAATGAAACCAGCTTATGTCTCTTTAGTTAGCCACTTCAGGTATCGTGCGACTTTCAGCGGGTCGAAGTTTTTCCTTGCCGATTCCGGCGACGTCGGCTTTCGCCTTTATTAGTTTTTCCGCGGGTCTAGTTCCTTTTCACTATTGCACTAGTACTGATTACGTTTAAACGGTGGGACGAGAAATATATA
>JAABNX020000002.1:6836872-6847800 GCA_015163995.2 Mormyrus lacerda | reverse complement strand
AAATATATATATATATATAGACACACATATACGGTGTAGTTAACAGGCAAGTGTGTAGACTGCGGCATGAACGGCTTTAGCACGGAGGAGGACAGCCACGACGGCCCCCCGGCGCCGCTCTTTCACGGTCAGAGCTGCTGCCTGATCGATGATGGTGAGCGGTGCAGGCAGCCGGCCGGGAATGCCTCTTTCAGCAAGCGCATCCAGAAGAGCATCTCGCAGAAGAAGCTGAAGCTGGACATCGACAAGAGCGTGAGTGCGCTCCCACTGGTGGCCCCTGGGTGCCCGGCCTTTACGGAGGCTTGGCGTGGGTGTCACGCAAGTGCCTCTGCTGGTTTAGGACGCCGCGTCTCTGATCGGAAGGTCGCAGGCAGAATGTCTGTTGGCCCTTAATCCGGGTTGCTCTAGGGACACTGTCTGTCCCTGTTCTCTAATCCTCACTTGTATGTCGCTTTGGATAAAAGCACATTACATATTATAAACACAAATATGAAAATAACTTGCGTGTGCGACTTTATTACGAAAGTAAAGAGTGTGTGCCTTCCTGTAATAGTGTAAAATATTAATACTGTCTTTATTTGATAAAGTAGTTATTTCTTAGTATAGTGTCCACTTCGTGTCATTTTTTGGTAATTTGACCAGTTGATCTGTGAGAATGTTGCGTTGATTTGGTTTTTTACAACTTGGTACTTTCCAGGTGCGACACTTGTACATCTGTGACTTCCATAAGAATTTCATTCAGAGTGTTCGCAACAAACGGAAGCGGAAGACCAGTGACGATGGCGGGGAGTCTCCAGACCAAGATGTAGAAGTTCCAGAGGTTGTTCGTTTCTTTGTCCATCTGTTTCTGGTGCTTCATTGCATCTAAAAGTAGCTGTGTGAATTTTCCTTTGGCATGTGTTTTTGTCTCGCATTGGATGTTATCCATAATTACTTTGCAATAGACCAGTGTTTCTTAAACTGGTCCTCTGGAGCTGCAGACAGTGCACGTTTTTGCTCCTTCCAGAAGGATGCAAAAATATCGACTCTGCCAGGGAGCTGGGAGGGAGCAAAAACGTGGACCGTCTGAGGGTCCTTGAGGGCCAGATCAGGAAACGCCAAATTAGACTCTTGAAGTTAACATTTTGTCTTCCCTATCCAGGTTGACTTGTTCCAGCTTCAGGTGAACACTCTGAGACGCTATAAGCGGCATTACAAGCTGCAGACCAGACCGGGACTAAACAAAGCACAACTGGCAGAGGTGACTCTGACACACCAGACATAGTTTTATGCAATTAAATAGCTGTTAAATGCTGCTATAGAGCTATACACACTCCCTCTCAGGCTATTTTATGGTTTGGCTGAAGTAAAGTTTAAGCTTTACAGATCATGGGTAGCTGTTGCAGGTGTAGCTATGCAGTTACATTGGGCTGGTACCTGTCAGTATATCTGGTATTACTCTAGGACTGATCGTTTATTTAGACTGTGATTGGCAAGCCACTAAGGCAGTGTTGGCTGGGTTTTACCTGATCTAATTTTAACTTGAGTACATTTGTAAATGTCAAGAAGAGTAACCTCTTAAATAGTGCTGTAACTTGAGCTTTGTTTATGTCTTTTTTTTTTTCTTTTCTGAGAAACTTTTCTAATCAGGAGAATAATAACATCAAAAATGGCATGTCTGTATGTGGGGAAAAATAACTCGCTCAAATATCATGCCCTACTTTATATACATTGTATCCAACTTTTATCAATTTTAAAGATGAAGCCTCTGAAGACTATACACTATAGACTATTTCACAGCAACTAGTAGCACAGCGATTTGCAATCTTTGTAAAAATAAAGTCCCCACTAATGAAAGTGCATGCAATTGTGCGAGACCACATGAGCAATATGAAAAATGCAATGGATGATTCGGAAGTCGCTAGCTTGGGCTGTTTTGTGCAGCTTGTGATACAGGAGGGGCGGCTGTCGCAACAAAGTGTAAGTGACGCTGTTGCCAGTGGGAGAAACATTGTGGGGCATTTTAAGTATTCGCCACTTGCATACCCTTGCTTGGAAGATATGCAAATTGAACTGAAAATGTCACAAACGCTTAAAACGAGATGTACAGATGAGCTGGAACAGTACATTATGTATGTTTCTAGTAGCCCAATTAGACTTTTTGGCATACATTTTTTTTTCTACTGTATTTAATAGTTAAAAATGTGTTATAAATCTTTTTATTATAATAAAGCATTAAACTGAAAAAGAGCTATTGTATCGGAATAGGTATCGTATCAGCAGTTGTGTATCGGAATTGGATCTGAACTGAAAAAATGGATCAGCCCCTCCCTGCTTTTGATTATCCTTCGTAATTTTATTTTTATGGTACAACCTCTTTATAACAGTTTTTCAACATTTACTGACAGGATGTGAAATAAGAGAGAGCTATCTGTGAAATAAAATCATCTCTGACATGTTTACTTTGGTAATATGGAAAATAGATTTTTTTTTTTTCTTTTTTTCCCCAGACTGTAAGTCGCCACTTCCGGAATATTCCTGTGAATGAGAAGGAAACTCTGACTTATTTCATTTATATGGTGAAGAGCAACAAAAGCCGACTTGACCAGAAATCAGAAGGCAGTAAACAGCTGGAATAGTGTTGCGTGTGATACATCTCTTAAAAATGGACTTAAGCATGAAGAGAGATTTTGTCAGGTAAACACAGCTTGATTTTAGATAAGATAATAAGAGAATATTCTTTAACAGAAATGAGAAAGCTGATGATAGAGGGCAATGGTCGTATATTTGACACCCATCAACTCTTGAGTATATACTTCACAATGTATGTTGTGCCAAAAGCATTATGAAGTTTATATATAAAGTGATAGTATTGTGGACAAAACATATTATTTGATGTCTTGTGACTTTACACAAATGTTGGTGTCAAGATGGTGAAGGATATATATTACATATGGTAAGACTGTATCCTTTAATGTGGAATTTTTTTTGTTTTTTAATTTGACCACCCTTTTCTTATCAATTGCTAACCCTCTCTTTTACTGAGTATCTTAGCAAGTTCATGTTATTATGGCGAAACATAAAAACATTGACGTATGTTTTTTTTTTATGCATTAAAAGCATTATCTGTACTAGGTGTTGGCAAATCCAGTCAGAGTCTCACAGGTTTTAAAATAACCTTCAGTTTACATTGCTAGATGTGAATCCCAAAAGTTAGCCTGGGTTGCCCCTTTAAAAGCTGGCCAGCGATTGGGCCCCTTTGAAAGCTGGCCAGCGATTGGGCCCCTTTGAAAGCTGGCCAGCGATTGGGCCTGTCCTAGCCATGATGATGCCTGATCCTTTTGGTTTTCTCTTTTTAAATTTTGTTTAATGTATTAATTGTAGTACATGTAGTGATACATGTGGCACTTGTTTTGTTTGACCTAATGTTAATTTGGGATCTTATAGTAATGCCTAAGTTGTGTATGTCTTGTTAAAAATTCCAGATGTGAATATGGTTAATACTCAGAACGGTCCCAGAGAATCTGAAAGAACCAGATTCAGGAGGGATGTTTCTGACCCCTTTTGCCACCACATGTTTAATTTCCCCCCCATTCCAGTGCAGTTGGATTAACTCATTATGTTTAGCTAAATATCCATTTGAGCTGTGATAGGGAAATGTAGCATATTGTAAAGTTTACTGCATGTGCCGTCTTCCACGTAAACTGCTGTTTTAGATGAGATGGGTTATCTGTATTTGTATAAATTTTGCTTTAAATAAATACCCTCAGTGGTGATGTTGCATCATTTTTCTTTTTGAGGCAAGGACAAGCAGGTATGATGGATGGATGGATGGATGGAAACTTTATCAAGGCAGTCACATCTGTATGTAATGGTGTTCTTTATATCACTGGCATATCTGTGATAATTAAAGAGGTGAAAATTGAAATCCTGTGTTGAACCACTAGCTCACAAAGTTTTTAGTCACCTTTCCTGAAGTTCTCAAACCAAGTGGTTCTGCAGTAGTGCATTTTCACCACTAGATGGCTGTGAAACGATACTCTGGTAAGAGTCCCTTCATGACTGGTACTTGGGGGGTTTACATCATTTCCTCCTTCTAAGATTAAACAGCATGACGTATTACAATATTCAGTAGCACCAAATGTTTAAACATAATGGCAAGTTAATATTTATTCTTGGCACTACATGTATTGTGTGTTATTATATTCTGTTACTAATGTATTATATTCTGAATATTTATACTTAAAATCAAATTCTCATAAGTGTTTCTTACACTGAAAATATGTTAGAGATTTTGAAATATTGCTAAATGTTTATTATTGCATATTATCAGCAAACCTCGAGTTAATGAATTTTTGTGCTAATGTTTCGAAACATAAACTATATAAAATATGTGCTGTATGTAAACAGCTGATGTGAAGGCGTGCTCTGCAGCCTTTTCTGGAAAGGGTGGCTCCCATGATCTGATCTGCTGCCCCCAGCACACTCCACCCAGCCTGCAGACGGGGAGATGAAATAACTCGCCTGCCTGAAAAAGCTTGATTACAAGCAGAGAAATATCCCACTTTCAATTATGTCTTACCTGTCTTGTGTGAGCACTTTAAAAACAGCATCCATATGGATGACATTTCTTTGGGCGCATCTGTTAAAGTACAGTCTGCATACTTAGCTTGAGATCAGAAGACATACATTCTTGGCATTTGAAGATTGGTAATGAGGTGGGAAATTGTTTATTTAAATGACATGAGTTAGATATAATTCTTGTAATTTCCTAGGTAGCTTCAAACCTAGATCTGTATATGCACCTTTCTTAAACTCTTAATATTTCTTCACCATATATTTACAAGCAATCATCCTTAGAGTCTTACAGTAGACAGATGATGACAACATACTGTAGGCTCATATGTTGCCCCTTTTGGGTTTTGGTAATTTGACAAGAGATGCGGAATAGGGAAATGCATTTGCATGCCCGTAACAAACAGTTTTTTCATACATCAAAACCACACCCAGGTATCAATGCAAATGCTTTACTCATTATATGCATTAATAAAATCGTATCAGTTTTATCAGAAAAACTGAAACACAATTAATTCAGAATAACAAAAAATGGTGATGAAAGTAAAAGTTAATCTTTGCCAAATATTTACATCCAACAGTACCAATTACTGTTCACTGTGAGTTACTGTTCACTGTATGTATTTGTTTCTAATTTACACTCTATTATTAATATTGTTACTAATTACATTCCATGTAATACTATTACAATGCCAGGTGGTTTAGCGTTTTATTTTATTATTATCTATATATCTGCAGGAGTTCATATCTAGAAGTCATCACCCGTAGTGTCTTCAGTGGGTTTGTTCAGACGTATGAAGTCATCCTTCTGATTTCTAAATATGTTTTGATTTTGAACGTGTGATTAAGTCGTTATTCAAGAAAAATATACCGTAGACTATCTGACTTTGAATGTGTGTGTTTTAGTGTATCCTCTGAACTTTGTTATTTATGGAACATGAATTTGCTTTCGGTACAGCTCGTTTACGTTGGAAAGTAAATTCGAGGAGCGAGCATCAAACATGACGCTATTGTTGATCCCAAACTTTTTCACAGTTCGCCCCCTATACTTTCGGTCAGATTTTCGTAGTGCTTCCTGGCAAAGTTAATTCCAGTAAAGTGATGTTTGTTTGCTGAAGATTAACTCAGGCATAACACGGACTAGCAATTACAGAATAGGATTCTTCGCTCGCTATGTTTAGCCAGTCTTGGGTATATAAATGATTTATGTTTATATAGGCCACATAAACACATGCTGCATCGTGTTATATTATATTAATATTTTTATTAAATTACTGAACTACATTTACAAGCCTAGATACTGTATCGTAAAATCCACGCACATTTTTTTGTAACATACGTGCTGCAGACCAGCCAGATACTACAGTTCCTCCGGCTGAACACGTGTTTAGATGAGTCCCCGTTTCCAAGACAGCCTCTGGGGGGCGCGCCGCGGGGACGAGCGCTGCCCTCGATCGCGTCTGCGTGCTCGCTCCCAGCCGTCGCGTGGTGGTCTTCCATATTGCCGCTGTGGCTCTGGAGAATATTGCTTCGGTTGCTTCGTTAAATTTTATTCTTTAAAGGGGGCGGCGTGTTTTTTTGGTTTATATTTTAACTTAAATTCACCAGTCTGCGTCTTGCACTTAAGTGTATTCGGTGTCAGCGTTGTGGCAGAGCGGGGAGAAACTACCTGTGTGGCCAGGAAGAGCACATTTTGTCATAAAGTGGATGATAAATTTCGGGGTAAATACAACGTTGCTAAACCAGTAGCCGCTTTGGGTGAAAGGGGAAATGGCCACTCAGGTGGAGACGGTCTTACCCGGCACTACTCTTATGAAGCAAGAGGAATGCGAACATGCAAGCAAAATGAAGCCTGGGGACAGCTGTCTGGAGATAGCGGCGAAGCAGAAGGTGGTGGCAGGCGTGGAGGTAAATGTTAAAGGGGCAAAGTCCGGCCAGGGAGGATCCTCCGCGAGTGAGCAGACCGAAAAACGAGTCAAGGAGGAAAGTAACGTCCGAGAGAAGGAAAGCCGTGGCAGCGAGCTCTGTCACGCCGAAGATACGGACCAACGAGCCGATGAAGGCGTAAAATGCACCGAAAAGGATCTGGCCAAGGCTCCCCCACCCAAGGCGAACCCCTGGACTAAGAACACGGTGACGGTGGTCAGTGTAAATGGTCACGCAAACCATGGTGTGTATCTTTAACTTCTCCCATTTGTCCTTGCTTTCGTCGATTGTTTCTCACTGCACACTCCAGTGTTTGATGAGAGGTGTCAAAGCAGCGTGGTGATATTGCGAACTACCGGCACCCCCATCTAAGCGGCTCGCTAATATAGCGCCAGCGCTGACTGATCATCCGGCTTTGGCACAGCGCTAGCAAGAAAGCAGAAGTTTTCTGAGCTTCCGCCAACTGGAACCAAGGTCTGAAATTGTTCTGGTAGTTTAGGATAACATCGACCCCAACTGATGACAGTGTGAATTGCGTGCCTTTTCTGAGAGCCGTATGAATAGGAGCAGAATGAGTGCGAGTTGGCCTTCCGTCATGCCGTGATCGGCCGAGGGCTTAGGGCGGAGTAGGCACTCGGGAACCCATCGTCGGCGCTGTCTCGGTGTTTGCCAGGGGGCCTGCCTCGGTAGCCGGGAATATATGGACGAGTGATTCCTTTGGTGCTAATAATGCGACAATGAATCTCTTTCACAAGTGTGTTGAGGAATTAATGACGAATCGATCGACAGTGGTAAGTTTTAGTCATTACCACTGGAAACCTTTTGTAGCTACACATAGCCAATTAAAACCAGTCATTAAGCTATCCAAACATTTTGTGTTTTTGGAGTCTACATTATTGTTGGTACCACTTTACGAAAAGACTCCATTTTGCCACTTGTAAATTGTAGTAACTCATTAATAAAAAGAAAGCTGTTATAATGTGTTTAAAATTGTCTATTAATAATTAATAACCAGATTATAAACCATTCATAAGCGCTTTATATGGTAGCCTTATTGTAAAGTGGCACCTTATTCTTTTTGATCTAGCGTGCATGGAAAATAGAGAATTTGGGCTATCAAAGCCGTAGTATTTTTTTTAATCGCAGTCGCACATATTGTGGATTAATTGCACAATTAATTTTATAGTCCGTGTATTCAGTCTCAGAATAAAGACAGAGTCCGCTATCAGCTTCCCGTGAAACGAAACTAAATGAATGCTTTGATTTTCACTCTAAATTCTGGGATTCTGTGCAAGATAATTACTGAAACACTTGTGTTATTTACAGCCGGGAAGGAATGCTATAGGTCTGTCTTAAAAATCTCTGCTGGTACTATTCTCCCATTTGGGCATCAAAATACCACTTGTGTTAATGCAATAAGAGAAATAGGAATGAAGTGCTGGGAAGGTTTTGGGAAGCCTGTTGTGCTTGTCTGAGTTAAACAAATCATTTGTGGCTTTACCTCCAAATACCCAAGCCCAGTCATGTAACTGCTCTATGCCCATGATCAGAAGGTCACTAGCCAAAACCCCATGGCTGCTGTGATGCTGGCCTTCAACAGAGCCTTCAACACCTGTTGCTCCAGGAACATCGGGTGCTCTTCGATCCATTGGGGAAAAAAGTAAATGCAGTTTGTCGGTGTTTTGGGCCGCATTGCTTTGACATGGTTTGTTGTACGGTATGTTAAAGGTAAACCTCTACAAATAAAAGACATACTGCTGACTTTGTTACAGCTCTATAGGAAATTATACCAGAACAGTCCAGTTCACAGGAATGGGAAACTGTGCCTGAATTTCTGCTTGTTGCACATGAACATTGGATGGGGGAAGTTAATGTGTGAAAAGTTCCATCTAACCTTTTATGTAATATACTTCGCCAAAGCCGATGTTGTACCTTGGCTCAACAAGTCACGGTGTTTACTTCTTGCTTCTTTCTTTGCAGATGTTTACTTCCTTGTACTGATTTTTTACAATTAGTCATGTGGGTCAGATATATTTTGGGATTTGGTCGACATAAAATGTGGGAAAAGTTATAGCTATAGATTCGACCGGATCTCCATCCATTCCACCCACCCATGAATCCATTCTCTAATTTTCTAACTGCTTAGTTAGGTGAAGGTTGGCCCTGTGGCTGATACTAATTATTCTATTATCACATTTTTAAAGTACATAAAACCTTTCAGGTTTTAAAACGTTTCAGTAATTCTAGTCATCTGTATCTTGTTGCTTCACCTTGTTAATACTTCCCATAATCAGTAAGGAATCCTGTTACTGTAGCAATAACAATGTCTTGTTTCTGTGTTAAAATGGTTTCTGCTTTCAAACTGTGTGATTATGGTATTTTAGGGAACTGGGTTAAATATCAGATTTAATCATTTGCCAGTGAGTTGTGTAGAACTGGCAAGATGTGTTTCCTGAGCTCTATTGACAGCATTTATTTTCCCCGCTCAGACATTCTCAGGAAAGTCCTGCTCGGCATTCAGGGGTTTTTTGACACAATGCTGTCCACCTTGACAGTTCTTTTTATTGTATTATTGACTAGCATGTTTGTTAAATATAAATATACATAATTATACATACATTTATCCATATTTTCAGCTTCCTTTTATAGTCATTCCAGCAGTTTCTTTTAAACTTTCTTGTTCACTGCTTACTACGTAAAAATATTGTGAAGTATTAAAACTTGTAAGTAAGCCTTTTCACCCCAGAAACTTGCTGTTTTACCTCAGCTAAGAAAAGTATAATAGTGTTTATAGTTTTAGTCTTTATATTACGTTTCATACCTAAGAACACCTCTGATTTGTTTCCTACTGAGATGGCTCTGGAATAATTCTGCATTTATTATTTATGTGAATGTTTTTTTTTTCCATTAATGGCATCAAATTTCTCCTCCTGTATCATGACTGCAATGTTTAGAGATGCAACATGGAAACTGCCTGTCTTGCAGGGTGTGTGGAAACTTGAACATCAAGTCGTATAAATGCAGCCACAAATAAACCTTCCTACTGTATTGATACAGGATCTTTAGTTAGCGCCCAGCATTTGTCTTAAGCAGATACACCTTTAGACAAGGGTGCAAACCAGGCCCTCGAGATAAACGGAAATATCTCAGTTCAAAGATTCACAACTCATCTGTTGTGCTGCCCTATCTGCAAATCTCCAGATCAGCTGAACAGTGTTGAGTCGCTTGGTCAATGGGCAGTGTTCTCACTAGGCCATGTGACCTGCCACTGCCTGATTTTAATCATTTTAGAGATGAGCCAATATTTGCTCAGTGTTTGGCTTGTGGACCCTCCTAAATGCAAGGTCAGCCGCCCCCGGCAAGCCATTTTGTTAAGTGCATTTCGTTTCAGCTTTTTAGCATAGTCTGTCATTTTAAAATGTCACCATTTGAGAGGAAGTATTTGTCATTAATTTGTTTAAATATGTGCAGACTCAATGTTTAAAAAATATGGGTGCACTAATTGCTTTTTCCTTTGCCGATCTGATTGCTAATTTATTTTAGGCCCGACTTGCCGACACCGCTCCTGGTCAATTCCGATTTGTATTAGTTAAATAACAGTTAGCAAGTGTCTAATTAAATTGGTTGTTCCAAAAGTTCAAAATGTTTTCTTTACATCTGTCACACTGCATATTTAATGCCTTTGTCGCACACTGTAAAGAAGCTTCGAACAGACATGTTTCCCATTAAGCGTTTTATCTTTAATTTTATCACACATCAGTGGAGATAAATGCGGATGAATCCTGAGTGGGTTTCTGGGTGATATGGCCGAAATGTCATGTCACATAATACTTTTAATAATTATTATAATTGCGATCCACAATATAGATCAGTGTTTTTTTTTTTTTTTTTTTGGAATGTCATAGAATGTTAATTCTTAATAGTCGTCATCCATTCTAGGTCAAGTTGCGTGCTGTAACTGACCTTTCTTTATTTTCCCAGAACCAGTGCCACCAGCCAGGCTGGTGAAAGCAGGACCTTCTAGACCAAAGACAGGTGGAAAGGTATATATGTGTGTCATTTCTGTCCATCATATCCGCCTTATGGCTGTAGCCGCTGTGGAGAGTGTCTGCGTGCTGGTTTGTAATCGTTAAATGGTAAATGCACAGTCCCCCTGCATCTACATGGCTGGTCTCACTTTCGGAACAGATCATTTCTTCTGCACCGAAGGCACCTTCACATCACTCAATATGGAGTCTGACCTCTTTAAAATGCACCTTCACTCCTATTGGCTTAACACACAGCAGAACAGCTTCACAAAAAAGGCAGTCATGATCAAATCATGATCAAATCATGATACATAAGAACTGTACATACGAGAGGAGGCCATTCGGCCCATCAAGCTCGCTTGGGGAGAACTTGACTAATAGCTCAGAGTTGTTAAAATCTTATCTAGCTCTGATTTAAAG
>JAABNX020000002.1:6807826-6820246 GCA_015163995.2 Mormyrus lacerda | reverse complement strand
GACAGACAGACAGACAGAGAGAGAGACATGTCCACCATTCTAAGCACTTGTCCCCTGTTTGGTTGACAAGGAGGCCGGAATCCCTCCCAGGTCCTACGGGGGGGCATTGAGCCGCAGAATCTCACATTATATTATAGATACACCATTGATACAACATAGAGAAGGAGATCCATAAAGCACCAGGCCACCTTCACAGCTTAGGTCACATTTATCTGTTTTTTATTTCTCTGTTATCATTGGTATTGAATAGTTATAGAGTCAGTAGGGAGGTGAATCGGAATGAAAAGCAGGATGTTTACCTGCAGTCGTATTGCCAGGAGCCAGATGACACTGACATGGTGCCCTTATTAAAGGCAAGTGGGCTCAAGTGAACTGAGCAAACCTAACTGTCAAAATGTTACAAAAACTAGATTAAATCTCTACGCATGCAAGCTTTCATACACCTAATATTGATCGAGCATACATCTTCCGTTCAGAGTTGTAGGATTTTGGGGTGGTGTGATTGTGTTCACATTGGTAGCCTGCAAGATTGATAGGTTAAAGTAGATGGCAGTCTGGGATGGCGGCCGTCTTTGATGTAGGTCCACATGTGCGACGGCAGTTTGGCTTTAATGTGCAGGGTGACACTGTCCAGAGCTTCACTTCTCTTCTCCCCCAGTTATGCAGCAAACAGGTCTTTCCCATTTAACGCAAATGAAAAAAAACGGTAAACACGCCAAGGTAAAGTTATACGTCACTATGGTGCAGAGCGAGGTGAGGGCAGGACTCGACAAGCCTAGCCTTCAACTGTCTGACTCATGAGGAGTCCGGCTGTAGTTCCCCATAGAACGATTTTACCCTGCAGACCTTTCTCCAAAACATATATGCAGCTTGAGAAATGTGTAGAACTCCTAAATCCTTGATGAAGTTACCTGCCTTTCTGAGGTGGTGTGTGGTCGAGGCAGATGTGATGGAAATAAAGACTGAATGTTACACATTTATTTCTGAAGTGCCGTTTTTTCAGTTGTATATTTTTGAAAAACAAAGATGTCTGCCTTTGTATTTGACGTCTGGTGAGTTTTATTATCATGGAAACGATTCACTTTTTCACCCTGGAAAACTACACTTGTTTCCACAAGTCAACCAATACAATACAGACATTTCAGCTGGTGACACTGGATTGTTATATGTACTGAACTGACTTATTTTTCCTGAGGTGACAGGCTATTTGTTGCAAAGAAGTTTTCAAACAGAGTAATATGTTTACTTAGCACCATCTTATGTATTAATTGCAGATAATATTGCAGCAGTAGATACAGAGATCGAGCGGTTCTAACAAGGCTATGTATTTCTAAAGGGAAGTGTGATGTCAGAAAATTTACCAAAGATTTCTCACAGAACACAGAAACACGGTGAAGGCTTATTGAAAGCAAGGCCGTCAGAAGAAGGACATAGTGGATCAGACTTCATGGGCGTGAGTCTGACAGTCACTCCTGGTATTATCAGCATCACACAGAAACATACAGCAAACATCTACCAATGCACCACTTTCCACCAGTAGTGGCACTTTAGGGGTATGCATATTCCCCAGTTGTTCACCTTAGTGTTTAACTTACAGAAGTAATTTACTAACAATGTCATTCAGTCAAACCAAACTGAAGTGGTTATACAGACTACGCCTCTTGAGATATTACCAAATAAATTAATTCTACTACTATTATTCACTTGAGTAGGTAAACATATTGTGTTTCAATGTCGTTTTGAAGTTACTGTAGATTAAAATTACTCAATTATTTTTAAAATATGTGTTTGGTTTGCTATACACAAACCTTCCCCGTGACAACAGACAGTTCAAAAAATCTTTTTGCAAAAACACAAAAGAGTAATAGTTCTCCTGAAGAACATTCGTTCCAAGATAATCCTCTAAGACCCACATAAGCCTCGGTCCAAATGTATCCAGATGTGTAATACTGACACCTGATTGTAGGACTGGGAGCTGTTTCCTGTCTCTGCTCTCCCCATGGACATAGACAGTGCCACGCTTCTGTGTCTCTATGCAGACTTCAGACTTCAGTATCATTAATATATCATTATGATGGCAATTAATAAAACCATACAAAGTTCAGTAGGGCAAATAGCTTTTTAAATTATAGTTTGTGGTAGGCTTTTAGGGACGATTTACCTGGTGGAAACTTGGAAGCTGATGGGAAAGGCTGTTTGTTAGAAACTTGGCTTTTTATTGGTCTCTAAAGTGCTTTGTGAGAATGCTCCTCTTTAAGAGTGCCATATAAATAAAATTAAATTGAATTAGAGCCTGCTTTATGACTAGACATAGGTATTTAAATTTTCACATGCTGAAATGTAGTAATTTGAGGAAAAATATTCAAATGCTTTCCAAATACTACCAACTGAGCTCAGAATGGAGTTTCTCTCCTGACAACAATACATGACTTAAATGGCCTACATGTTCAACCATGTTTGTTACAACAGTTAGTTTGGATTAGGCTGTTGCATATTGACCTCTTTAACCTCAAGTCTAATGGCCAAGGTGGGAATTTAGGATAATCCAATGATTAGCTATTCTCTGGTACAGATAACATCAGAAATGAATTGTCTACTCGAGGTGTAGGAGGGCAAAGGGGGCGCGCGGTCCAGCATAACATAACGAGACAAAGAGGGAAATTAGTCCTCAACAAACAGATGTTTCAAAGGCGCTGTTATGTGGATTTCTGATTGTTCTCAACATTTACGATAATGCTGCTCTATTGATTTATCCTATTTCATCCTCATTGCACATTTATATAGTTGCATGTGTATATATAGAAATATATGTGCATATATAAGTTGTATATGAATTTATAGTTTAACTTACTTATATAGTAGCCTTTTGTAAATAACTGAGTGCATCTGGTCTCTAAAGTTACACTAATACTAAAGTGCAGGGTTTGCCTCCACATTAATGGTGTGACTCCTTTCAGTCAAGATATTATCATGTAAAAACACAATTAAAGACAAACTTTCAGGCAATGAAACTGGAAAGTAAATTCACAAACTCCACCGTGAGCCAAATCCTTGGATTTCCTTTAATGCAAAGTTCGTAATTAATTTGTTACCTGTTAAGGAAATTCTTAAAATATTTGAAACATAACTTTATATTTGAAACACAAGAGTTTTTATAAAAGCAGGGCCAGCTAGGTAAACGTTGTTCTAAGCATCTTGCGGACAGCGTTTTATTATTTCTGTACTAAATTTTGTACTAAATAATATGACATTTTCATTCATAGTTCATAAAATTTAGCATGGATTCGAATTGACAGTGTTGCTTTGAAATGACCGCAAATGGCGGGTGCTTCTGGCTGACAGTCTTTCAGTTATGGTCCTCAGAATGAAGGCTGAAGGCTGCCCTCTCTCTAGGTCTCTTGATAAACCTGTGTTAACAACTAGTGCTCAGTCAGACAGAATAAAGGAGCACAAAAGCACTGCCCAACATTAATAATAAGTATTTGCACTTAAGGCAAAACAACTGTCACTCTGACAGTCCTTCTGTGTATTAATACAGCAGAATTCCCATTTCCAAAGCATTAAAATGGAGATTAGAGGCAGCTGAAAAGACATCACGTCTACAAAGGAGGAATTACAGCTAAATAGTTGTGAAACTGTTTTTACTTTCAATATCAAGAAGTATCAAGAAAAGAGACATTTATCACGGAATCAGGAATGAGCCTGGATGTTGTGGATTTGGGCTGTCAGGCAGCATAGTAATGAAAGATGTACAGTAAGGCATGACTGACCGCTTTCAGTGTCCAGACCCGGGATGGACACTGCTGTGGTCCTTCA
Organism: Mormyrus lacerda; assembly: GCA_015163995.2. NCBI lineage: Eukaryota > Metazoa > Chordata > Actinopteri > Osteoglossiformes > Mormyridae > Mormyrus > Mormyrus lacerda. The sequence goes on along the minus strand of JAABNX020000002.1, from coordinate 6,816,430 downwards.
CCAGTATCATTTCAGTGCATAAACAATCCACAGCTGTACAAATGAGATAAATCATAAACAGCAAGCAAGGCTGGTTTCCCTGAATAAGGACACCTGCAAAGAAATTATGTATTAGTAATTAAATGTCCACACACAACACAAAAATATGGAACACTAGAATGGTTGTTTTACATTTCATGTTCTATATTCTTTATTTAAAATAGATTATGTATATTTTTACATAGTTGTAAAATATCGCTTGTGCAAAGTGCTATTGTTATTTGACATAAAGCTGTTTCTTGGAAAATTATAAAAATGCTTTGCTTTGTTTGAGAAAAAAGACACGTAGAAATGTATGTGTGCTTTTGGGAGGTTCGACACTGCTGGGGGTAGGGCATTAGCTTTAAGAGCAAACATACTTCAGGTTAGTCCTCGAGTCACTCCAAGAAATTAAAAAAAAAGGCTAAGGAAAGCAACTGGACTGTAAAGTACGCAATGCATACCTCCTTTCTGTATGTCGGAGCTGCTTGACTAGGTGCTGTTTGTTTACTGAATTACAGAATTCCATCGCACTTAGGTCAACAGACAGTGCAAACAAGGGCAGTTATCTCAGGTCCTCAGCAGGCAAAGCTGCCCCAGGGCAACCAGACTAATTCTGCTGCCCATTTGGGCTAATTTAACACAAAAGACTGAACAAAAAGAGGAATGCAAAACATATGCCAAGGGAGTAAAAGCACGTTTATTTCCAGCCAGACTTAAGAATTGCAAAGTATTTTACTGAAGAGCTGAGCTCTTTTCTGATAACATATCTCCTAAGCAGTATCCTGAGGGCGACTAAAAAAGTGCTTGATAGGACGTCTGGTGTTCTTACAGTCCAAAGGCGACTGTAGATTGTTGAATATTTATGTGTGTATGCACGGGGGAGAAGCATTTAGGAAAAAGTATCAAGATTTTTGCAGTCGCTCACTAATAACAAACAACCCCAAAGCCATTTGAGAATACTGTACTGACAGAGAAATAACTAACACAAAAATAACCCTATGATATGTATCAGGTCAGGAGTATGTTTCCCAATAGCATTGCTGCTAACTATGTTAGCAGCTTACGTATGTGGAACCATACAACAGAATGGGCCCAACTAAGTTAGCTGCTGATGGGCTTTTGGGAATCGCACCCCAGGCTGCAGCTTCTCCTGACAGAATCGCCTTGCCCGTGTCCAGCACCTCCTGCTCTACAGGAAGCCTGTCTGCTCCTTTTAGCCTCTAACCGAAACAAAGGTGTTACTCCTTTCGTTTATCCTCTGTTCAGTTGTCTTGACTCCCAAGGTGTGGCTGAAGACCCCAGACGCGTATTACGGACCACCCTGGTTACCTGCCTGTTAGACTAGTCATCCATCTGCCTTTTCTTCTTTCTTTTTAATCAACAATATTAAAATAACTGTACAAAATACCTTCACAAACTTTTGTTCTTACCACTTTGTTTGTATCGTAGAATCAAACTATTATAATTTTGGACAAAACAAAGGAATATAAAACTTTTGCCTCTGGGAAAGGTCAGGAATTTTTTAGTGTGTATATACATGTATTACAACTAACACTTTAACCAGAGCCAAACCATGTCAGAGTACTTAATTTATTACCTTTGACTACAAATAATATTTGACAGTTTTTCTAATGACTGCAAAAGTTTATCTAAATATTATGTCTCAGTCACACATTTTTACAGAGTAGACAATGAATAGTAAGTGCCGCTATCTACACAAGACTGTGACTTGTATGATATCAGGTGATTGACCCATGAAGTGCTTGACTTCCCTATTAACATGTCAGTGTCATACAACCCCAAACAACCCCAAAAAATGGGCTGAAATGTACTGGTATAATGGTGCAATGGCTGATGCTGGGACGGGTTTGCTGCTGCTCACAAACCCGGAGGATGGAGACCCGCTCATGGCTCTTCTGAGACCCTTCGTAACGAGTGACACCTCATAATAACAATGCAGGATTTGTTAGCACTAGCTACAAGATATTATATTCACAAGTTATATTTAAATATAAAGCCATATTCTTTACTTTTAAATCAAGCTTTAAAATCTGTAACCCTTCTATACCATCTTCTATACCTCCCCTCTATACCCCATACCTCTTTCTATACCTCCCTTCTATATCCCCCATGCCCCCCTTCTATACCTCCCCTCTATACCCCATACCCCCTTCTATACCTCCCTTCTATATCCCCCATACCCTCCTTCTATACCTCCCCTCTAGTTGGGTGTGACAGAACATATCATATTAGCCCCAATATATCAGCAAGTTCTTCTAGCAGGGTAGCAACAAATTTATTACAAATATATAACAAAATAATAAATATTATAAAAGCTAACTAAAGGTTAGCCAGTTTACCAGACATTTGGCTAAAACTATTAACTATATGGGTAATATAAGTAATTTCACAGTACCTGCTTATTGGCATGAACATTGGTTGCTATCATGCTGGCTAAATAAAAATATTTAGTACTAAAATGATGACGTTTTTGTTTTGTGCTTTCCATCACGTAATAAATATTGCAGTGCACCTTAAGAAGATGTCATCTCACAATCAGTTCTCAACGATCTTTGTCATCACAGATTTTTACCACTTCTCCATTTATTTCATAAAATTGCAGATTTTATTATTCTAGTTAAGCACTGGAAAGTTGAGTGAACAACTATAAATGAAAATGTAAGTCAAATAAAACTAGTTTCCTTTACAACATGGAAAGAGTATGTAACAGGGCATGTGTGGCATCCTATTAACTGGTCGTGTGGCGAAGGCAGAGTCAAATTTTAGGCTGTTGTTGTGTTTGTGCACTTTTACAAAGGATAATCACTCCAAATCACCAACGTTCATACACATACATTACATCGCTCTGTGGCTCTACATGCATTATGATTAATCACCTGTCACATCAACGTGCAGATCCACGCCATGTATCACCCATATCATAACATAACATAAAATAGTTCAAATTTAATACATGACCCTAACAGTTCTCCTTTAAATTCAAATACACTAGTTAACTGTTTCGTCCCTTGAAACAGAGCAGTATTTAAAGTCCCTTGTAGAAAGAATGCCTCAGGTTTCCTTTTTTGCTGTTATAACTAATAGAAGTTGTTACTTTGATGAATCAAAGATAAGACATTTTCTTGCTAATAAAGGTACTCAAGATGAACATACTATAAATGTATTTGTTCGCAAAGAATATTGAGTGTATTTTTAGTTCATGCTAAGTGAGTAACATGCATAGCAGAAAATTACACTGTGTGGCAAAACGTTTGACTGGTAGTGAATATCAGTCAGTACAGGATGATAACTTGACCTAATTATCCCAGTGATCTTCACTGCGTCAAACCTGTCTGCAGACGCAGAGAAGGTGGGTTGCAGCACAAAATCCATTCATCCATCTATCCATTTTCTGCCGCCTATCCAGGGTTGCCTGACTATGTTCTCTGAGTCATGTCTGGCATCTCAGGTCCCTGCACGAAGGGAAGGCCAGCCTTTATTTACCTTGCTAACACATTATTTTCTTCATTCGAGTTGCCACTCTGTGAGTCATGTGAAAGTTTAAGAGCTGACGTGGTTGGAGAAGGAGATGAAGTGCTAGCAGTCTATAAGGATTGTTTGTACAAATACATCACATTACCTATGGGTCACTGCTGCTTGTGAGGCCTTGATGAGATGAAGTTCATGCTCTGGCAAGAAAGAGCATAAAATAATAAAAAGTAAGACCATCCTGACTGTAGATTTATCTTGCAGATGTGGAGACCTGGGGAAATGTTATATGAGGGGATTACAGTGTTTCCTCCTGAGGAGGGGGATTACAGAGTTTCCTCCTGAGGAGGGGGATTACAGAGTTTCCTCCTGAGGAGGGAGATTACAGTGTTTCCTCCTGAGGAGGGGATTACAGAGTCTCTTCCTGAGGAGGGAGATTACAGTGTTTCCTCCTGAGGAGGGGGATTACAGAGTTTCCTCCTGAGGAGGGGGATTACAGTGTTTCCTCCTGATGAGGGGAATTACAGAGTTTCCTCCTGAGGAGGGAGATTACAGTGTTTCCTCCTGAGGAGGGAGATTACAGAGTTTCCTCCTGAGGAGGGGGATTACAGTTTTTCCTCCTGAGGAGGGAGATTACAGAGTTTCCTCCTGAGGAGGGAGATTACAGTGTTTCCTCCTGAGGAGGGAGATTACAGAGTTTCCTCCTGAGGAGGGGGATTACAGTTTTTCCTCCTGAGGAGGGAGATTACAGAGTTTCCTCCTGAGGAGGGGGATTACAGTTTTTCCTCCTGAGGAGGGGGATTACAGAGTTTCCTCCTGAGGAGGGGGATTACAGTTTTTCCTCCTGAGGAGGGGGATTACAGAGTTTCCTCCTGAGGAGGGGGATTACAGAGTTTCCCCGTTTCCCAATCCCTGCTTTTTGGAATGAACATTGATTGCTGTTTGGTTCAGTCGAACTTGCTGATCAGTTTCTCCAGACACAGATGTTGTAAAGTTTTGACCTAGATCTACATGCGATGCATGACAAACTACATGTGATTGTCTGTGTGCAAACAAACTGTAAACACGTTTATATCTTTATTGTAATTTGGGCATTTATTTTCATTTGCACATATCCTAATGTTAAATTATGTTTTTATAAGCAAATATACACTGACTACCCAGATAAATAGCTTTCGACATTTTCTTTGACTACCTAAGACTTTTGCGCAGTACTGTAAGCCTACTGAGGGCGCTATGCAGAAAAATGACATTTTAGGCAACAATAATGAGCCACATGCAAAAAGGTCTATATCACAGCAACCATACAAATAGTTTTATGTTCTGTTATGAGAAATTTGACCATAATGTTGATTATAGTTTGCTTAATATTAACAATAATTTTATTTATTGACTTAAAAACTTTAAAGCAATTTTTCTGGGTAGTAACTGTATATTTAACATCATATGCTCTTCCTTTCCGTGTGAGTACGCGCATGTATGTGTCCTGCAACGAACTGGCATCCCATATAACCAGTACCTGTGCATTTGTCTGAGATAAGCTCCAGGTCCCAGTAATGATGACCAGGATAAGTAACTGGAAGAAGGGTGGCTACAAAACAAACCCTCATTATAAACCTATTACTCATTGAACCAACTTCAACAATAAAATATCCCATCTGCTCATTAAGGCGTCTGTCACCCTTTTTTCGATCGTAAACGCATCCGAGTCCTAGAAGTGGGAGGCAAACGGCGACCTTAAAGGTGCCAAAGTCCACATAATCAAGTACCCTGACTTGGAATGAAGGGTCCCTCCTTCCAAATGCATGGTTACAAGGTGCAGAAGGCAGTACACAGAACAAGAGGTACCTGTGTATCTCAGGACTGGGGTTACTCAGGTTCTTTGGCTCTTACATGTTCAGGGAATTTAAACCAAGCCCAGAAAACAACCATTGTTTTCATGGATTTTGGTTGCTTTTCTGAGAAAGAGTGAATGTCATGCTCCACTTAATGACCCAGAAACAAATAAAAGGCTCTTTTGTAAGGCGTCCACCCTCCCACGTGTCTCTTAAGGCAGGTGTGTCCATACAGCAGTTCTGCTAAATGCTTGTGCGTGCATGCTAGGCTGACAACAGACGTGCCATCCAGTATGAATGGCAGGCAAAAAATGAAGTACTGTGAAAAACTTTAAAGCAATCTTTCTGGGTAGTAACTGTATATTTAACATCAGGACATATGCTAATATGCAAACGGGAACATGCAAAACAACAAAGAATTTCACCTGTTCTCTAAAAATTTACTGATTTCTCACACCTCTAGGACCCGAGTTCGGGTCTCCGCCCCGGGGTTACATGCGTGTGGAGTTTGCGTGTTCTCCCCGTGTCGTCATGGCGGTTCCTCTGGGTACTCCGGTTTCCCCCCACAGTCCAGACATGCTGAAGCTAATCGGAGTTTAGCTACAGCCAGGATTCCTCTCACTACCAAGGACCAGAAGACTACAAAATACACAGACATTGTCTGTAGGTGTGAGTGTTTGGGTTGTGCCCAGCCGTAATGCCCATAGGCTCCCAGAAGGCTATGCGGGTTGGAAAATGAATGGATGGACATTTATTAAGGTGAGGTAGTGATTAAACAGTTAAACAGTTAAACAGTTACCGTAAATACAGGGGAATGTTGACGGCATTGCTTAGCCACTTTGTGGAAATCTTAACCAAAGAAGGTGAGGAAGTGGGTGAGTCAAAAAAAAAAAAATACACTGGTGTGTTAAACAATTACTGCAGGTACTGGGGAACGTTGACAGCTTCGAGGAAATGACATCACCTGTTAGGTCCTCTCAATATGCAAAGATAAACCTCTGAGAAGATACAGTGGTCAGCTAGTTTTATTAGCAGAAGGTTCCTGTACGTCAGCAGCAGGATTCTATCTACAGAAACCTGAGGCACCGTATGTCACTGATCGCCCCCCTGATCTAAATCTGTACAGTGAACCAATACATATATCTGCTAAAATGTTATTTTTCAGCTATTTTTTCATGTTACTACTACCCCGATTCCAAAAAAGTTGGAACATTGTGCAAGTTGTAAATAACAACATAATGCAATGACATAGAAATCTCATAAATTCATATTTTATTCACAACAGAACATATAAAACATATTAAATGTTTAAAGTGAGACATCTTGCTTTTTTAATGAAAAATATTGGCTCATTTTTAATTTCATTTGAATTTCAGAAACACATCTCAAAAACGTTGGGACGGGGGCAATAAGTGGATAGAAAAGTTAGTGGTACAAAAATCCAACAGCTGGAGGAATAATTTGCAAATAATTTGCTCAATTGGCAACAGGTCAGTCACATGACTGTGTATAAAAAGAGCATCTTAGAGTCGCAGTGTCTCTTTGAAGTAAAGATGGGCAGAGGATCACCAATCCCCCTGATACTGCATCGACAAATAGTGGAGCAATTTCAAAAAGAGGTTCCTCAATATAAAATTGCAAAGAGGTTGAAAACATCGTCATCTACAGTACGTAATATAAAAGATTCAGAGAGTCTGGAGAAATGTCTGTGCATAAGAGACAAGGCCAGAAAGCCATACTGGAGGCCCTTAGGTGGCACTGCCTCAAAAACAGGTATGATTCTGCAATGGAAATCACTCAACATGGGCTCAGGAACATTTCCAGAAAACATTATCAGTGAACACAATTCGCAGTGCCGTCCGAAAGTTAAAACTGCATCATTCAAAGAAGAAGCCGTATTTGAAGATGATCCAGAATCACCGACGTCTTCTCTGGGTCAAAGCTCATTTAAAATGGACTGTGGCTAAGTGGAAAACTGTTCTGTGGTCAGACAAATCGAAATTTGAAATTCTTTTTGGAAACCAGGGATGCCGTATCATAAGGACTAAAGAGGGGAAGGACCACCCAGCATGTTATCTGCGCTCAGTTCAAAAGCCAGCATCTCTTTTGTATGGGGATGCATTAATACATATGGCATGGGCAGCTTGCATATCTGGAAAGACACCATCAATGCTGAAAGGTACATCCAGGTTCTAGAGCAACATATGCTCCCATCCTGATGACATGTCTTTGAGTGAAGACCTTGCATTTTCCAACATGACAATGCCAAACCACACACTGCATCAATTACAACATAATGGATTCGTAGAAGAAGGGCCAGCATCCTCAAATGGTCTGCCAGCGGCCCAGATCGTTCATCCATTGAGAACATTTGGCGCATCATAAAATGAAAATTACGACACAGAAGACCTAGGACAGTTGAACAACTAGAATCCTGTATCAGAGAAGAATGGGACAACATTCCTCTCCCAGAACTCAAGCAGCTGATCTACTCAGTCCCCAGACGTTTACAGATCTGTAGTTTGAAGAAGAGGGGATGCCACACAGTGGTAAACATGGCTTTGTCCCAACTTTTTTTGACATTCTCAGTTTAAACATTTGATATGTTTTCTATTTTTCGTTGGGAACAAAATATGGGTTTATGAGATTTCCATATATTTGCATTCTGTCTTTATTTACAATTCATACAACTTCCCAACTTTTTTGGAATTGGGGTTGTATATTATATTTAGTGCCATTTTCTCATTGCAGGAATGCAGTGAATATTGTGACCACAGAGATCACAGTGAGAAGGAATCGATACATTTACGTGTTACATGTGACTATGGGCTGGCCATGTGGCAATACCAATGGATGTGTGGGCTGACAAAATTTATGGTGACACCCCCTTCCCCCACCCTACAATTAACTAAAGTTTTAATCCTAGTCCAGCCCTTCATCCACCAATTTAACTAAAAAGACAACCGACATTTAATTACAGTCTTTAATTACATTCTGATTGTGTGTAATACATTATGACAAACCACATAATGAATACATACTCAGAATACAACACCCAGCCAGCACATCCTCGAATAGGTTACGCAGCTGTAAGAAACGGGTAACGTATTATTTATAATCATGGACTCTTAAGAGCATTTGTTGTAATGGTTTTTTATTATGAAGCACTTTCAGTTTCTGGGCTGCGTTTCGACACAGCGACGTGAATGTGGCCCAGAGTACTGCTAAAGTGCATGATTAGCATGAAAGTGAAATATTC
>JAABNX020000002.1:6780731-6797321 GCA_015163995.2 Mormyrus lacerda | reverse complement strand
CCACCAGGCCGTTGAAATTGGACCCCAATGGATTTTTTTCTGCTAGTATGACCTGTGACTTTGTTCAGCTCCTGCCTTTTGGCTTTGTCTGCTTCTCCGCTTGCGCAGTGTGCTGTGACTATAGCTACTATGTTGGAAGGGCATTGTGTAAAAATAAACTGAATTGAATCATATACTCAGATCTTGCCTAACATATGAATCAAATACTCAAATGATGCCTAAATTATGTCTCATATATGACTAAGGATAATCAAATGTGAAGAATGTAATGGCATTATTTCTGGCCGAACAAGAAAGCTTCAGGTAGCTGAGGAGATGAAGGAACAAAAAGAACAATAAGGTGAAACCATGAGCCGAACAAGTGAAACGATCTTCAGCACAATATCTGTACACTAAACCTCACTGTAACCTGGACATTATCTCTTGAGACCGTCCGTGCCGCAAACACAGATCGAACAACGCTCCCAGAGAACGAGACGAAAGTAACAGTTAGTCTAAAGATGACATCCACATATTGAGCAGAGGATAACCAAAACAATGAAGACATGTGAGGGCAAACAGAAGTGTCCAACTCGCATGGCAGACGACTAAAACATTTGTTCGCTGAATAAGGGTTTCATATAAGGAAGCAAGTCCAGTTTCAGGACATGGTATGCAAAGGAGATGTGAGGGATTACAGTCATCGTGACTCTTCAGGACATCGGGAATAGAGTATGGAGTCTCTGTTTGTTCTGGCCCGCTTCTTTTATGCGGTAATAATAAATCTCTAAATGTAGCTCACACGAGTGAAGTGCAGCGGAGCAAACTGTGCACGTATCCTAATAGTGTTTGGCAATGAACTGGCATTCAGGAAATTATTTTGATTGTAGCGGCAATGCTTACAAGATCCATGTGTTTGCCGGAGTTAATGTCGGAGGAGATGCGTGTAAATGAAGGAAAAACGGCTGCAATTGCGAGGAACACGTTCCAGTTTTATCACACAAAAATGCAACAAAGTTTATTTTACATTATATTAAACTGTGAAACACTCCTAAACTGAGACGTTTTAAGTTACGGATAATGTATTTATCAATCATTAATAAATCATGTAAATTACTATTTAAAGATATTCGCTTTGTGCTGCTATAGAGCGTTATCAGTTATCAGCCTGCCGTTTAAAATAATCACGACAGTTTGAAACTGGACCTTTTATTTATGAGTTATATATATTTATACATAATATCATAGGCGTATTTCGAAGATTTAACATTCGTTTATTGCCCCTTAATTGTCATTTTGATTACTACAATAATGTAGTACAATATCTTGGAAGGAATAAAACTCCTCAGACATAATATTCATAATATTTAATATTCGAGTTACCACAGTACCCTAATGATGATAATTATTTGTATAAATTGTATTGGTGGGCTTAGCAAGTAAATGCAGTTAATTTATCATATTTTAAATATTGTAAAAAGAATTCACAAAATGTGAAATATATACGAAATGTATATGTTTTGACAGATGGTTAATTTTGGGTGAAATATTTTTAGTTTTTTGAATACTTTTGAATACATACATTGTATTACTATATCAGCGTCTGTTCTTTATTATAAAGGCTGTCAAACGCCTTAAATTTAGAATATTTCGTATTTCGGTAATCTTGTGCAATTAGTCGGTTACTATATTGTCCTTTTTAACCGATTTTTGATTTTTATGCTTGGATTATTTGACAGCGAAATGTAGGAAAATTTGCTCTGAAATTTACAGCAAAAAAAAATGTTTATAGATTTCAAAATTTGGTGGCAGAGAAAAACTCATGAGACGCATTGCGTTTAATTTTTTATTTTTGCTCAATCTCATAACGGGGGTCACGATCATACTCAGCATGTCTTTTCTTATTAAAACATGCAAATTGTAAGTTTTGAATTCTTAAGAATTTCCACAAATTTTATTTAACGTGTAAATTTGCGTATATATATCCAACACGTCACTATAATGCAGTACCATAGTAAAATCGATTATTTTTTCAGATACTTTGGGAAACAGCAGTCTCAATGTTCTATGAAAATATGTAAGTAATTACAATAAAAATATATTTTTTACTTCACTCGTTACGGGTACCATCAGCTTTGCTGATTATATATGAGCCTCAGATGGGTAGTGGACAGTTACTCTACAAAGCGCAGTCTCATCTCATCTCGTATGGAACAAGTGTTCTTCAGCTACTGAATATAGTAACTGTCAAACGAACTCTGAAATTTTTACTTCCAATCTCAATAATTTATATATTAGTTACTCTAAATGTTATATTATAAATACATTAAACGGAAATTTAGAGGGTTCATTTTCATTATAACAACTGGTTAATAAAATAGTATATTCTGTAAACAGACCGTTCAAATTTTAGCAAGTTAATTGTGAGGCAAACATTAGGTCTGTTTTTACGTAGTTTTAAAAATAAAAATAACAGGCCTCGAAAACATAAATCAGTAACATAATGGTAAATAAAGAAATTGCCTGCTATCTAGAACTATTTGAGCGAAAACAAGTGTTTGTGTTAAACACAGGTCGTTCGTATTGAAAGCCCATCCTTGTGAATTACCTTTATAAAAGGAACTCGTGTTGATCAAAATACTTTTAACACATTTTTTTACCTTAAAATAAACATTAGTTAAACACAAGTTCAGGGTTTAATAAATTTTCGCTATCAAATCACGTGGTAAAATAGTGAATGATTCACACTATAAACAAGTTTTGTATGTGTGCGTTTTGTACCGTGGTTTACGACTCTGCACTGGTATCTAACATGGAAATCCGCCAGTTATTATCATACAATAACACAAGCATAGGGGGAGCGTGTGACGTCACTGCGCTCTGAAGAAAAGGTCTTCGCAGGACTAGAACACGTCAAAACGCAGGTCCCGACGCGCGCAGATGTGCATATCGTTGGATATATTGCTCACTTGCATGGGATAAATCTATATTTTGCATCTTGCAAGTTTAACTAGGAATAATCTGGTGGGTGTTCTCCTTTTCTTCTAAACAAAATATATTACAGCTTAAAGAAGTGTACTTAAATAAGTTGTTCTGCATAATGTATGGAACAAGTGTTCTCATGTGAAACTTGCCTAAATCTAAACGATATATATATGATGGAGGGTTTTTCTTTATTACGCGACATCTTGTCATTAAACTTAGTAACCAGCATTTATACGTTAAAATATATAATATATATAATATATAATATATATCAGGTTTTGGCTGAAGTCGGTACGGATTTTTGCAATAATATGCTAATTTAAAACAGTAACCAATGAATAATTAAAACTTATGTATATTCGTTTAACCGTCACGGATGTGGGTTTTTCGCATAGTAACCGGTTCTTCCTAAATGTTAGTTAAATATTTTAGAACAAAATAATTCTGAGCTGCGCCGAGCCTTCAAGGTCATCAATAAATAAAGTTGGTGACTCAAAAGGAAAACAATCGCCATGTCACATGACAAGGAATGTCTCCACATGGTTAGCAAATGTTTATTGTGCAAATATGTATTGCCGCATGTAAAGTTATAGCCAACAGTTGATAAGTCAAAGCATATATAAGCCTATCGGAATTAAAATTCTAATATCAAATTTGCATTAATGTAGCGTATCACTAGCACCGATAACCTCTTAAATTAAACAATCAGACAAATATACATTGGAAAATGATATATAGCTGTTGAATGATTGTGTGATGTCTAAGGTTATTTGTATCAGTGGATGCAACGGTGACGAGCTGGAAATTTGGATCTAGTCAATATTGCAGATTTTCTGTAATCTCCATAATCTTTTAAACGAATTAAGTGCTTATTAACACAAAAACGCAATCGACATTTAATATTATAGGAGATGTTTTATAGTGTATTTATCATCATAACCATCGAAACACTTGAGGACTGAATATACTGTATGTTGAAAAACAATTTTTGAATTTATTTTGAAACAAATATTTGCTGATAACACAAAGAAATTAATTTTGGTATAGCGCATTATCACAACATTACGTCGTCTTAAAGCGCGTTATAGCATCCCCACCCAAAGCCCCCAGTGAGTGGCAAGGAAAAACTCCCAAGAAGAAACCTTGGGAGGGACCAGAGACGGCGTAGATTTTGACGCTTTGGGGGAAAAAAATAGTCCTATCTGTCAGTAAACGATTGGATTAAAAAATAAGTTGTAAGCTCTAGTAATACTTCTGCGTGTTTTTTCAGAAAAAGATTTGGTGTGTTTTTATATTCTCAATGTGTTTTGATGGCTGTTCCACAGATCACTGGAATGGACGGTAATTTGACTAAGAATGTAGTTGCCTGCAGGACACCAGGTAAAACCTTCTTTATTACTTTTTGTGTATGAAATTTGTTTTATTTCACACGAAACATATTTTTTAAATGTTTCCGTGCATTAAGATCCCTGTGTGTGCATTTACTGTTGTTTCAGGAATAAACCACAATACAATACTTTAAATAGGCCTACTTGCAGGTATAAAAACACTTAGCCAGTAAACTGAGGTAGGTGAGTGTGTGTCGTATTGTTAATAATAAGGCCTGTATACATTAGAACGCGCTCTTTTAACTAAGGCCAGACCGACTCGGAAAATACGGTGGGCGATATAAATCATAAGGATCTAAAATTGTGATAGCCGATAATACAGGCCAAAAGAATTGTATAAGGTCGAAATTAACTGAACAGCGCTTTACTGACTGTTATATGACTGTAAAATTTTCAAACTCTGACAAATAAATTAATACGCGAATACATGGATTCGCCAAAGGTAAAAAATAATCAAGCAGTTCATCTTCTAACCGCATATCATGGTCTGGTGTTAAAATAATGTAAAACAAGTAAATAACATCAACGCTTACAATGTGGAACTCTGAAACATGAGAAAATTTGAAGTTAATTGTGTTTTAAGAAAACCACCTTACAAATTAACTGTTCGCAATAAACAAATCACACAAAAATCACTTTCGGGTCCCGGCATTTTGGTGTAGTGTACTGAATTTTTTCTCACTCTTTTGGCCAAACTTAAACTGCTAATAATCCCAAGTGTTGTTATAACTGAAGATCCGTAGCTTCGCAATATTTCCTCCAGTGAGAAAGGTCTGTTTCTGTTCATAAATGATAAACGTGCTGTTTTTCGGCGTGTTTTTCTTTTCAGTCGGTGCCGAGAAATTCGTGGAAACGTATAAAAAGATCAGCTGCTTCTAATGGTCAAACCAAGACAGCTTGGTCCTAATACAGCGGTTGCGGTCAAAGCTGTGGGATTCGTTCCAAAACCACCACAAAAAGATTTTTCAATGCTTTGATTTAATAGCCTATTTAAAAAAATGTTTCTGCTTAAACTTAAACTGGATTTGTATCTTTTCTCCTTCATCAACTGTACAGGGAAGGATAATTAAGTTGCTGTGGCCTAAAAGCCAGTATTCACAGTAGGTTAGCTGTTGGGGGATTAAGACCGCATGAAGACCCCCTGCCTATTCTACAAACGGACCATTATTAAGGAAGTAATTGGAAAGTTAAAAACGTTTGTGCAATTTCAGAAAAGACTATTTTTTCTCCTATATGATTACTTTTTACTGCTTCCCATATGTTAATTAGCCATCTTTTGATATAACGCTCAAACAGTATATTTCTTATTAGGACAAAAACTAACAGAAATAAAATAGCAAAAGAAAAGCTGGAGTCACTGGTGACAGTTGAATCAGCTCAATAAATATAGTTAACTGGGAGAAAGTGCAGTGTGTGTAGTTTCTTATTAATGATTATATGCTTGGATATTACACTGCATCATTGCCTATTTTGGAGGAAATGTCCTTACATTCCTGAAAACTGAAGTATATTTTTGTTCACATGTATCAGGGCAACTGAATTCAGATCCTGTTTGAAAACATGCATATTCCGCACCTCCCATAATACCTTTTAGCAAAATAAGTCCCTCAGCCAAAGTTGTATTTGAGAGAATCCAATTAGTATATGACCGTTTAACTGAAATTTACTGCTGATCTGTTATGGGTTTCCTGCACCTGTGGTTCCCCAATACTGAAATTCAGAAAACACTTAATAATATTCCATATATAACAAAAAATGGATTATCTCTCTATATATTTTAATCAAAGTATGTAGCTGTTGCATAGTTCTTTGTAAATCCTTTGGTAGCGATCTATACAGCTTAAACAGCTGACTCCCATCAAAGTTTCCTATTGACTGATAATCTCTCGCTGAATCATAACTTTGACACCTCAGACTCGTATTGATGTTTTTATTTTCTGTTTCTAAACTGTGGAAATTGATGTGTAAATGATCTTAGGTCATTGGAAGGGATGTGACTATAAGTCGATATATAATTCATAATCTGATTGCCGGCGGCTCAGTTGAACTCTTGTGATGTTGATGTAACATCATTAGACTATTCCTGTGTGAACTTGTCAGGTAAACCTTCATTACGCTTCTTTCTTTAGCGCACATTTAACACAGGTCATAATCATCTTTGCAACAGCAACACATGGGGGAAACACCTGAATGTAAAATGGCAGCCGATGCTGCCATCTGTCCAGTAAAAGAAAGATCCCAACCATTATATTATTGCTTTTCCAGAAGCAAATTGATTTATAAAGGTCCCATAGTGATGTTGAAGTAATTAATGATTCAAATTGCTTTAGGTCACATAACATATTGCACAAAAACTTCATTGAAAAATTTAAATAGCAAGCCATTGGTATTTCATATTTTACCATGTTCTAATATGGTTGATTCAATATTTATAATTTTAATCACAGAAACATGTAATATCACTCTCAAAAATGCGTTTTTGACCAATTAACATATGTGAGTGTGCTGGGAAGCCTGATAATTCATTGTTTTGGAATCTGCATGATTTGCCTTGTTGAGTCACTGGACCACAAAGTGATTTTGGCTAGATTCAGTGTTGGTAAGACTGAAGTTGGTAAAATGAAGAAAAGAATTTTCTGCAGAACAGGGCCATGTTCAGAACCAGTCCAAGCTGAGGCGGGCATCACTGCTGGTGCCCCTGTTCAAGGCCGAGTGGAACTTGGCTGGCAAGCTGGCACCCCTTCAGACGTTGGCGCCCTAGGCGGTAGCCTATATGGCCGATAAGGTTGACCAGCCCTGGCCATTGACACTGTAAATTTGAAACCCAATGTGCACATGGATCACTTAAACATTTCCAGGCCTAAACAGAGTATGTTTCACTAACAATTTTAAGGTGGGATGAATTTGGACAGAAGTTCTGAGGCTGTGAGTCCGCCTCCTACGCGGAACGTGCCCCACGCCTTTCACCGGCCGAAAGCGGCCACCGGCACACCAGAAGCAGAGAACTGCAGCAGCGAATCATCTGATACTGAATTATCAGGTAGAGTTGCTGCATTTCTGCCTTCGCTACCATCGCATATGCCGCCTTTTCGCTCGGATAACCTGTTCCAGCATGTTATATCATAATCCTGCAAAACCACTGTGACGCTTTCAAAGGACATGCTTTGTTTGTAAGTATGCCAGAACCAGAGCATATGTCAGCCTCTAGATAAGATAAACATAGGCCTTCAACATCAAAGACGACTAGACAACAACGTATACATGCATTTGGTCTATTCCATTTATTGCTTCTGCAGAAAAGGAGAGGAAAGCCGCACAGCAATGCGATGATACGGCCGCCGAAGACGCTAAAAAGAAGAAACAGCGGCGGCAAAGGACACATTTCACAAGTCAACAGCTGCAGGAACTGGAGTGCACTTTTCAGCGGAACCGGTATCCCGATATGAGCACGAGAGAGGAAATAGCAGTGTGGACTAACCTAACCGAGGCCAGAGTTCGGGTACGGTACTGTTTGAAAAGAATTATTTAAAAAAATCTCACATGACGAACCGTGTGCGGCGTTAGCGTCACATATGGATTTATTCTGTCTCGCAGGTCTGGTTCAAAAATCGAAGAGCGAAGTGGAGGAAACGCGAGCGCAACCAGCAGGTGGACATGTGCAAAAACGGTTATCTGCCCCAGTTCGGCGGCCTGGTGCAGCCGTACGACGACGTGTATCCCGCCTACACGTACAACAACTGGACGAATAAAGGACTCGCTCCGGCGCCGCTGTCCAGCAAGAACTTCACCTTCTTCAACTCCATGAACCCACTGAGCTCCCAGTCCATGTTCTCGGCTGCAAACTCTCTCCCTGCCATAAATATGCCGTCCAGCATGAACCATTCCGCTGTTTCCGGGATGCCAGCATCGGCTCTGAACAACATTAACAACCTGAACAACATCAACAGTTCTTCACTCAGTCCTGCCATGTCCTCACCTGCCTGTCCTTATGGAGCAGCCGGCTCGCCCTACAGTGTTTGCAGAGACGCTTGCAGTTCTAGTTTGGCGTCACTAAGACTGAAATCTAAGCAGCACCCTGCTTTTGGATACGGCGGACTGCAAAGCCCTGGTCCGGCTGTGAGCGCCTGTCAGTTCAACAGCTGACAGAGAAGCATTTTCTATAAGAGTACTTAAGTTAAACATGCACTATGTTTATGGCTTTTTATATATATATATTTTGTATTTCATCATGATGGGACATTTGTCGGCACAGAGATTAACTGACACAGGAAGAATTACACAAAAAAAAACATGTATCAAGTCATTCCAGTGAACCCAATTAAAGAATAACCAAGATGAAAGTGATAGCAAATATTAATGTGTCGGAGCAGTAGCGACATCAGTGTTTACGATTATATATTGAACAATTTAAGCTAAATATGGTAAGAATTCAATGCTTTTGAGTGTTCATTTTATATTTAAACAATTTGATTTCCTTATATGCTCAACGGATTTGCCACGAATTTATACAAACCTGAAAAAAGAACAGTCGTTTGTACATGATTTTATAAGTTATAAATTTAAATAAACTACAATAAATTAATATGAATTCAAGACATTACACATTTAGATGTGTATTTTCCTGCAGTTCCTGTTTTATTTTCCGCGACAGAGCATTTCTGTAGATCCCGCGCCTCTGATGCGCCTCCCGGCTTTGACCCCCCTTTCAGAATCATGTTCCTGTTTAAAAGCTGCGACAAGCCACGAAGCGAAGGCGAATTTTATCTGGAAATGTTGTAGCAATTTATCTACAATAATCACCTGAACTTCCAAAAACTTTGTTTTAAAAGCGAAATAAGGCGCGCACAGATTTAGAAAAATAAATTTTCCAAGTTTGAAAACAGCTTCGCTTCTTAAATGGAAAACAATTCATTTGTATATTTTAAACAAATTTCACAAAATTATGGAGAAAAAACGAGATGGATGTGTAGTGCGTTTGCTAGGTTGAATAAATTTCCAAGTAGAGTAAGACGCTGCGCAGAGAAAATAGCTGACTCATGATGTGTTTATGGTAAATGATGCTAGGAACCCCAAGTAATTACGTAAAGAAATAAGGACGTTCCAGCATAGAAGCAAAATAAAGGTAACCAGAAGACGGATGTTAGTGAGATGCACATATGCAGACACAAAAGCAAAATGAAAATGTTCAACGTTAGTTAACGCAAATTTAGCTTCTAATCCTGGGGATAGTGTCACCACGGCTTAGGGACCCTACTGATTTTTTTTTCAGCCTGCAAAAGACAAAATTCCCCTCATAAACTTTTGTCTCCATTTTTGAAGTAACATAGGAATAATTCATAGCCAAAAGAGAAATTGTACAATGGAGGGGCTCCAAGCAATTACGTAACTACTGGTCCTCAAACAAAAAAAATTAAATACTATTTCCCTGTGGGAAAGTACAGTGTAGCGGTCAGACTGCGGAGTCAAATACCTGATGACAGGCCATCTACAGGAATTTCTATCGGCATGGCATTTCCAGTTAAGCTTGGTTATTATACCTGGAACACAGAACATTTACAAATCTTAGCGAAATGTGGAAAACTTCAAAAAGGTCTGCAACTTTTGTATGAAAGTGTATAGTGGACTTTATTATTTGTAATCCACGAAAGACAATCCACAAATTTGTACCATGATAGACAAATATTTCCCTATGCAAAAATATGTAGGCCTATTTTCTAAATCATAAATAGCAATAATAAATAATATCGACAAAAATGTGGAGCGATTTGTACACGTGAAAGACATTTTCCACGGTTGCGTTACGTTTGTGACCTCGCTCCTATTTATCTGTGAATTTTTGTCCACTTCTTACCGCAGCGGATTTGGAGAGAAAAAAAAAATCCAAATGGACAAATATACAAAATACGTTTGGCACGTACAAATCGCTCCATATTTTTGTGGATATTATTTTACACAACACAAATTTAAAAAGAAACATTTGTGGATAGTGGAATATTTGTGGATTGTCTGCCGTGGGTTACAAATACTAAAGTCCAGTAAGCACTCCCATACTTGAGTCGGATTCGAGTCGCGTTTTTGACTGCGACTTAATAATAATAATAATGTCACCTTACAGAGCATATACAATAAAACAAATTTAAAATACATAAAATAATTAAATCACATGAATAAAATAAAGCAGCGACTGAGATGAGAGATGTGTACTAAAGCGAGCAAGCCTGTCTGAAAAGATGGGTTTTGAGCTTATTCAAAACTTACTTAATAATACTTACTTAATAATAATAATTATACATATATAATTACATAATTATTGTTATTATGAATATTATTATCATTATTAGGGGTGGGAAGGAAAATCTTTGAGGGGGCGAGTTTTAGATCGCCACAAGAAAAATTATTTCGATTTTAAATATGGCTTTGGAAGTAGGTTACCGTGATTACGTCATTGCATAAACGAGTCCAAACGCGCTTGCTCATTGATGACAGTACCGTGCCAGAGACTTTTCCAGCTCCATCTTAATTTAAATCCAAAATCTGGGCAAACTTTGGGTTCGATAAGGTAAACAGATACCTAGATCTATCTGAACACACTACAGATGTAAAATAAAAAGCGAAAATAACACTGCATTATACCAATCATAGTTACCTAAATCCTGTGTTCTCTGCTGCCAAGATACTGCATGTCTGTAGCGGTAAAGACCTCCATAGCTTTCGGTTTATTTTCCCCCTTTTTTTTTTTTTTAAATCCGGTCTCGATTTCCTGGCTAACGCACCTTAAACGCCATGGGGAGGGGGGGAGGGGGGTTGGGCACACACATTTACAGAGGCTGTTCCTGCTTTGCTCCAGTGGTACATACACAAACCAACAGAAGAGCTAGAGGGATAAATGGCGGGATTTTATATGAACTTGGGAGTCAGGCGATCACGACACAGGGCATTGAATCCCGCTGCACATGGAGCTACGTAGCCAGATGCCAGTCAGACGTCCATGCCGACCCCCGCCCACCACCAATAGCATCTACCACGGGCATGCGAGCATCAGAACTTGACCTTTGGGCAATGGACGGTCCCCAGGTCCGATGAACCCTGTTTCCTGTTGCATCATGTCAATGGCTGGGTAAGCGGACTGACGTGTAATCCGCAGCTATGCAGCGACATACGCAGCCGGTCTCCATGCGCTGGGTGCTGCAACTCCCTAGATAATCATCAGTATTATCTACTATCACCACAGCAACCTTTCTGTTGGTCGTACCCCATGGGAAAACCTTCACCAGCCACCCTGCGGCCCAGCACCCTGTTGGCGGTTCATGGTCCCCCCCCCACTCTCACCACTCTCAGTAGGTTCTACATAATGATTTGACCCTTGTTGAAGTCACTCAGATCTTCATCCCAGTCCATTTCTTCTGCATTCAACATGCCGACTACCTAATGTTAGATGGTAAGCTTGCATTTATCCCTCATACTCAACATTACGTGGGGCTGGTCGTAATGTTTAGGCTCATCCGTGTATAAGCCGACATCACAACCAGCATCTAAATAAAGGGACAGCCGAATAATTCCTAATATCAAGTCAATTTATTCTTAAATTCCATGTAATTAACGACTTAGAAATGACAACAAGAAAGGTACTTAAGGAACACAACTGCACATATACTTCAAATTTTATAGTAAAGTTTTCTTCTCAGTTGATATTAGAACATTACACCACACATGACACACAGAATAAATTAAAGCACATACTTACATTTCTAAAAAGAAAAACTAACAATATAAGGTTTTTCCAACTCTCCCTGTTTTTGGAACGGAGTATACTTACTTATATCAAAACATGCAAAGCATGTGCATTTTAACCTTTAATTTAAATTTATTTAAAAATGTACTTTACATTTCATTTCTTGTCTTTATGGGCAATTACTTTTACGGTTAATCCAAATTACCCCGATCAAACAGAACTAAGATTCTGCGTGAGGACCTAAGCAGCTAACACGCGATCTACATCCTCTCTTGGCTTGCAGATTAAACATCTCATGTTTAAGTGACCCAAGTGTAACAGAAGTGACTGCATTGATTGTCCTGTACATCATCAAATACTTTATAATGGAAGATAATGACATACATTTCCAGATTTTTCATATATTACAGATTTTTTAAATCCATATTCAAATCACAAGAGGACACAAAAGAATCCATGCTACATAGTCAGAGCCACTTTGTCTATAAACTTGGCGAGTTTAATATCTTTTTTTGATAACCCTCCACAGTCATGTGTAGTCAGTGTTATCTGAACCTGAAAAAAAAACAGCCAAGACAACAATCCTATCAGATGCCAGTGCAATTATGGTTGAATAACTGTAAATCCAAAAAGCAAAGTCGGATTTGTTCCAGTATATATATTCCAGTAATCCTAAACCATCACTCAAATCATTTTCAGCTCACATTTGAAATTCCCTTTTTTAAATTAATATTTAAGTTGCATGTATACATTCTGATAATGTCAACTAACAGTGTACACATTATTTAAGTGGCATGTCAGGCTTCTAAAGATGTTGATTTTTCGGACTGATTTAAAATTCTGGGTTACCTTATTATAGACGTTAAACCACTCAGGGTGATGGTTCATCTTCTCCGATTGCAGAGCCACTCGTGACATGAATCCAAAAGCCTATAGAGGAATCACAGAAGATCAGTGTCACTGCAGTTTGAAACCGGAGAGTATTTCTGCGCTTTGGCCGTGGTGTGTTTTCACTTAAAGGACGGCATCATGTCACCATGTAAGCAAAACATCACAGTTTAAAGCGAGATCTGGGAACATCCTCTGTCCCTTTAATAGAGTAGAACATTTGTTTCTACTGAACATTTTTATTAAGACTAAAATTAGCTACCACCATAGTAGTGGCTAAGGTTAATCACCTACAGTACACATTCGAATTTTGGCCATTTTAATCATAAAACAGCTAAATTTTTTGCACACTTAACGCGACATACAGAGAGAGACTTTTGTCTGCAATTTCAATTAAGCCTCAAAATACTCCCTCATAAATCAACAGATGCCCCCGTTTATAAAGCAAAGAGACAAAGTGAGGGAAATAGAAATTCAAGTGTGTTAAATAATTAAGTTCACCCATTTGTAAAGAAGGTTTATTTTAACATCAGAAGATAGATTTTCAAAAAAACAAACAAGAAAATCATTATGTAACAGGTACAAATCAATGTATCATATATCCAGGGAAATAATTATTTGATCCCCTCCAAATCAGCAAGAAATTAGATCAAGTACATGGCACAAATAACACAACACAAGTAGTACTTAAGTATTAACAGATACCAAGTCAGCATTCTCAGCAAATATTCAGAGTTGAGGTGTAGAATCAAGCAAAAAGAACTTTAGAATTGAATCTATATGTTCTGTGTACCTGATTGAAGGTCTTGAAATCCAGTTCCTTATAAATAGCATCACGGTCGTCCACTTCAATCCATCCCGTGGCCTTCAGTTCCATCAGAAGCTGCTCCCTTTCTGAGGCAGTGAGCCAGTGAGAGTCTGAAGCCTTGGTGATGAGAACATATTTAAAACATTAATATAACAGAATTGTGACACTTTTTTCATCCCTGTGGGAAGCTTGCACATTTTCCCCCACCCATTGAACCTTGTTTTACTTGAAACACACAGACACACACACACAGCGCTGGGGTCACACACAGGGTTGCTCAGCCTCTGACATCCTTGGAGCAGTCGGGGTTAAGGGCCTTGCTCCAGGACCCTGCTGTGACATCATCCTTGCAGCCATGGCATTTGAACCATCCAGCTCCCCAACACGGGCACGGAGTCCTAACCCACCGAGCCACATACTGACCCACATCAAGCAGACACCCAACACAGAACCGCTATCAAAGCTTTGAAGTAACTTCTACATGATTATTATTCCAAAGATGCATGAGAAGGAACATTTATGCTTCTTGACTGCCATTATTAAGTGCCATTGTTTGCTTAGTACAAATGCAGGTACTACCCCACAGAGGTCAGACATTGAGATCAACCTGCTATATATATATTAGTTTTCAACCTTTTTTATCCAAGGACTCGCTATGGCCAGGAAAACAGGTTTGGGGCCCCTTACACAGGTTATGATATTGTTTCTCTTGTGTGCATTCTGCAATTACAAGAAAAATATGTAGAAAACATTAATTAGTAGGAAACCTGGGCTGCATTAATAACAGCCTGGTTACTTTTTGAAAATTAGCTAAACTTCCACTTTGCAAAATGACCACAACCGCTATATTCAGCTATTTTTTTCTTTTTTCCCCTCCACGAGGCTCGGCTTGGCTCTTTTTGTTTTACACTTCCGTGCATCTGCTGAATGATAAATGAATTCGTAATGAAAAAGGAGTTAAGGGTGTAATTTATCTCGCCAACTACACAGACTGCATGTCGGTGAGTTCGTCTCCAAATCACCTGTACTTCTCTCCCAGGATGAGGGCTGGGCGCTAAAACGATAATCGCCATGATTATCGCAATTTCCCTCAACATCGATATGCCAAATGCTTGATGGAAGTTCAGTATAGTTTAAGACAAAAAGTGTCGCCAGCAATACGCTTTGCGACACAAAATGACGTCACTTTCTCTGTGACTGTCAGGCCTGACAGTGAAGCACAATCACATATACAGCAAGGAAAACGGGGGATTTATTGAACAAATAACAGAATAGGGCAGGTAGGCAGACAACAGACAAAACCATTAAAACAACAGGGCAACTCACCGGGAGAACAGGTAAATCCAAAACAACCCTTTCACTAATGAAAATCCACAGTAAAATTCAGTCCATGACAAATCGGGCAGTAATAATGCACAGAGAATTAATAATTAAGAATTCCAGCCACAATGTTTTTTCAGTAATAACTAAATTAACCTGTTCATCTTCTATGTCAGATTTTAGAAATGCCAAATGCTGTTTGGTGCAAATGGTGCTTGTGGCTCCCTCGTCATGCCTTGAGCCCTTTGTTTAACAGAGAGCGCCATCTAGTGGGGTCAGGACATATAGCAAATTGTTCCGGATGCGTCACTACTGTTTGGCGAGTGTTTCTCATGTTCTGACGATACTATGATGATACCGCCCGCAAAGATTCGATTCCCACCATCCCGCCTGAATATTTTTCAGGAAACTGAGGATCACATTCTGTCGGCCACTGCTAGATTTAACAGTCTGATCCTAGAACAATGAACACTGTAACAATACGATTGGGAGAGGAGTTAAGACATATGAGGAGCAGCTTCGCCTGGCGTGTCAGCGCTGGAAATATGAACGTTGAGGGCCGCGGACTGTCCGGCGCCACAGCACGTGTGCTAAAGTAAAGCATGAACCAGCCCTGAGCTGCACTTACGTCACAGGGAGCAGACGAAAGGGTGGAAGCAGCATGATTGGCTGAAATGTTAAGGGCATCCATTCTCACGCAGACACAACTTACCAATATCGAGATAAGAAAAATTAACGAGGTTATGCCCTTATATCATGCGATAAGCTGATGCGTAATTATCATGACACTCCTAGTTCAACAAACCGCGCTGTCTGCGTTTTCTAGTGTTACACCCTGCAACAAAAAAAAGTGTATTTTGTATGGTTTATTAAAATTAGATATTATTTTGCAGTTCATGAGTATGCATGCAGCTCATCCTATGTAATTCACCTGAAGCTAAGCAGACTTGGGCCTGGCCAGTACGGATGGAAGACCAGGAAAGCTGGGCTGCAGCTGGAACAGGTGTTGGTGCTGTCAACAGGCAGTGCATCCTGTGGTCTGTGTGGATCCTAATGTCCCGGTGCAGTGAGGAGGACACTGTGCTGTACAAATAATGCTGGTACCCTGATGAAATTGCCCACTGTGGCCCTATCAGATCTAGCCTCCTAATCCTCACCTATATCTCACTGGTGAATTCTCTCCTGCCCCTTAGCTTACTGTCTGGCGGGCATACTGGTGCAGAACGGCTGCCGTCGCATCATCCAGGTAGGTGCTACACAGTTGTGGTGGTTGAAGTGGACCCCATTGCTTCTGTAAAGCGCTTTGGGTGTCATGAAAAAAAGCATATCAAAAATACAATTTTCATTCATTTCATTTCACCTGCATGGGCTCTACATACATCCATCCATCCATCCCATCCATTTTCCAATCCACTTAATCCAATTGGGTCGCGGGGGGTCCGGAGCCTATCCCGGAAGCAATGGGCACGAGGCAGGGAACAACCCTGGAC
>JAABNX020000002.1:6751882-6780263 GCA_015163995.2 Mormyrus lacerda | reverse complement strand
ATGCAAACTCCACACACATGTAACCCAGGCAGAGACTCGAACCCGGGCCCCAGAGGTGTGAGGCAACAGTGCTAACCTTGGGCCCTACATATTTGTCTTTTTTCATGTTCTGAATCTGTTTAAGATGAATCTAAAGGAATTTTAAGTAAAATTGAAGTAAAGAAATAACTTGAATTATATTATGATGATATCAAGTGATATAGAAAAAAAAATACCCAATATATTACCAGGCGTCCCAAACCATCGGACCACGCATTCTGAGAGCAGAGCAGAGCAGAGCAGAGCAGAGCCCCCCCCCGCGTCCATTATGTTTCGCTCTCGCGATAGTAACAGAGTTAACATGAGAATGGCGTAAGTAAAATAAAAACAGAAAGAAAAAACTTCCGGTCACAACATTAAACACAACATTAATGACAGAGGATTCATTTAAGCAACAGAAAGGCTGGAGGCAAAAAAAGGCCCTGAATGTATATTATTTTTCTCCCCTTTAATTTATACGGAAACCAGAGACTTGGCCATTAGCTCAAACCAAAACCTGGTAAGAAATATGACCAATTAATTCATACAGTTCATCAAAGTCAAAATAAATGAGACGTTTATTGCCACAGTCATCGCGTACATAAATTAATGTTCTTGATATTGCCATTAATTACGCGAATTACAATACAGTGGATAACGGAGGTTACAGGCGAAAACTTTGACACCAATATTAACAGTTCTGGTTAATGGGACATGCAGTTTACACAATGATTTGAAATGAAAATCAACTTGTATTTCAAAAGCCCTCATTACGTTATTTGCATCCAACGAGGGCTGACTGGCGCCCGTTGTAAAATACTAAGATTTACTCTAAAACAATTTTGCCTAACGCTTGCGTATGTGTTCGGACAAAACATGGATCCTTATTCTTACCATTTTTGAAGCGTGTCTTGGCAGAAGTGTGATGCAAACTTTGAATAGAGGACAATGCAATACAGTACTAGACATACGTGTAAACATTAACCAAGGCATGTTACACACAATTACCTCCCAGCGACGTCCAACGTGCGCTTGCTGTACGCAGGTTACGCTAAGGTCCCCCGAAGGGCCATGAGCTGTCTTTCTCTTTGCCTGTTAGAAAATATCTGCTCGTTGTCACTTGCGGATTAGCATTTTTTTATAAGATTTGAAATAAGAGAATGGATAACAGAAAAACTTTATACAAACAAGGTCTTGTCAGAAAATTTAAATATCATTTTGCGTGCCCTGTAGTTTCTTCTTCTTTCTGAACGATGCACTGTAGAGCACAGTAGGGGGCGTGCGCACGTCTCATTTAGAGTAATCTTTAGGGCCAGATCCACAGAAGAAAATAGTAAAAGGCCAGAGAACGCGAATGCTGTGGATACATTTTTCAAAACAAACAATGTGTAATGGTTATATTTTATATGAACCAAACCTCCTCTGTGGATATATCTGCTCTATTTTGCCAGTGACACTCCGTTATTCTTCAACTTCTATTAACACTAATATATAAACAGCACAAAGTTATTACCCGAATAAAGACTTTAAATTAAGATAAAGTGTGGTTTTGTTTTTCATGCTATGTAACATATAAACACAGAGTGGTATTTGCATCTGGCCTTACGTTCTGGTGTTCTCTTTGATGTTTCTTCATGTCAAGTCTACAGGTCAAAGGAGATGATCCAAAGTAGAATTGCTACTGAGATTCCTGTGAATTTCTCATGTTCTCTCCACAAAGTTGAAGTTAAGGATGTAAGAGAGGGTATAACATTAGGTGCTTGATGTTCTTTCTATGAAAGCCTGGTGTGTCGCTCATATATTTGCACACCCATCTGGAATTTCTGTATCCCACATAGTGAAATGTGGGGAAATGTGGCAGAGATGAATCTGGATATATGACCTTTCATTTTTCACTTGAAATAGTTCATTTTATTAATTACATGGTGTCTCTGAAAACACCTTGTCCTACAAATGTAAAAAGTACATACATGCTCCACTGTTACATCTTTTAGAATAAAAGCAAACATCATCCTCAGTAAATAACATTGTTTAAAGAAGTTAGTAAACAATTAAAACTTTATATAATATCGTGTAATTCCACCATTGTTTTTGTTACACATATATAAAGTAATAATTATAACAAAATTGGCGGGGTGTGATCATTGGTTTCTGTCAAAATTATGTCATTGCCCCTTTTGACCTTTGACCTTTGCTTTTAGCCATAGCTATCGCTAATCATTGGGATAAGCCAAGCAGATACATGAAACATCTTTTCATAATACAATTTATTTACAATGTTCAGTTTCATAATTCTTTAGCAAATATTTTTCTGGACAAAAATACTTGGGAAAAACAGACATGATCATGTTTAGGATATTCATATGTTTATTACACGAATATTCTCCACACTTAACAACCATGCAAGAAAAAAAATACAATTTTGTGATGATAAGAGTCCCATCTCTGATCAAATGAACTGCTAACAATGCATGACATAACATTTAGTTCAAAATTTATTGTTTGTTGAGAGAATAAGTCCTTGTCATAGAGAACTGGGAAAGTCTTTATCAATGTCCATTGCAGTTTCTGTTCATAGGCCAAAGAGACCTTTGTAAGGAGGCTAAGCATGATAGATTTTTGGTAGTAGTAATAGTAAAATGGCCTCTCAAGCAACACTACATTACTGTACCATACATTTTTCTCATTTATTGCTAATCTAAAGGACCCCTCTAAATGATCTGCTTCACACATGGAGAGCGTTTCTTTGGTGGTGTTTTTAGTTTATTTTCTAACTCTTAAAACAACACAGCCAAAGTCTGTATTCGCCGGTGTTTTAATGGGATTCAAACATTTTAACATTACACTACATGCAGGCCTTTCTACAAGATCCACTCTGTCCGTTTCAGAACTTGGCCCCAAGGCAGACAAATATGTAGGCCTTTATGGATTAACCTTAAGCTAGCCATAGAGGAGTGTCCCCCGGGAATATTCTAGTAGGTGAATATTTCCAATAGAAAGCATTTATATCTGCATATCAATAAAGTCTGCTGAACAAAAAATGCACGTGGCAAAATGCAAATGGCCTGGGACCAGTAATATGTTGAGGAACATACCCAACGCAAATTGCACCACGATGTACTGTACAGACAAAGGTGCATTTTAAAACAACATAAATGGCAAGTAAAAATGACGCGACTATATGAATAAAGACAGAAGTGGGGCACAACGAAGGAGGCAGCTTAGCAGCCATATAGCAAACGATTCCAGGAAAATCCAGTGGACGGCCCAGACTACACCTCTTCACTGTGATTTCTTAGCTTTTTATTCAGTTAAGACTGTCGGTTATTTGAAAAAGCTCTGAATGACAAATCACACACTTTAAGACATACTGACAGATATTAAACAACATAGTTCCAACCGAATAGTCTCCATTAAAAACACGATGCATGTCGATAAAAAAAAAAATCATGTGAATGGAAATTGATTTTTGTTCATCTGCTCTGAATCTGCTTTACAAGTCAACATGCTCAATGAAGGGTAAATATCAAAGACATTTACATGAAAATCATGTTGTATTATTTGCTCAATTTAAAATCTTTAGCTGGTAGGCTGAGAAACACAGAAATGATGATGCAGCTTGTCGCCTATCCTTTGGGCGCTTACAGTTATTTTTAAAATAACATTTATCTATTAGACGAACCAGACAAATGTGGGACGTTCTTTAGTGAAAAATCACAAGTAAGGTATGAACCATTCAATGATTAGCAAATAAGTGATAATCATGAGGATAATGAGAAAGATATAAAAAGGCATATGTAGGGCGCAGAGGTTACACCATATGATCAAGCAGTATAAAATGTAAATATACTGTTAACAATGGAATATAATCTAATTTCCCCAAGAACCTTTTTTCATGATTTTACAGTTTTGTACTCTTTAAAACGCTTCAATAGCCTCCAACTTTAAATTTTCACGAGGAATCGACAGCAGAGTGAATTTCACGATATTGCACCAGCAGGAGTACGAGGGGAAATAAAACAAAGAAGCTAAATAAAAATAAAATAAAAACCAAGTAAATAAAACACAACCACAAAAAAGTATACAAGGTGTATGTCACTGTAGGAAGTGAAAGCATAACTTGTTTCCCTTAGAAGAATATATTAACAGGAAAGATGAAAATCCCCCCAAAATATCAATACACTTATAATATGAAGCCCACAGACAGCAGCATGTTTACTCTAAATAAATGACCAGCGTGTCCATATCCTACAGTATAATAACTTCTCAGTCTAACTGTGCAATAATTTCAAAACTCTGTGTTCACCTGATCCATATTTTATCTTGTATGACAGGTGAAAATTCAGTAAATAGACAATAATTTAACCGAATTTCTCTTTATATTTTGATGTGGTGTAACCTATATCTAGAACATACTCATCTTTTAGTCTTTCGTGTGAATTTCAAAGTACCTGGTGAAATGTTAAAAAATACACATATGCTCATAGTATTTTATCCCTAAAGATTTGTTACCACGAGAAAAACAGTGAGTAATGGCTCCTTAATTCCTCATGTACAACTAACAAATTGACTGTCATTCAAAGTCATTCAAAGCATACCTCAACTAATGTGTGTCAAACGGTGACCACAGCGAATTTTTGGAGTGCGTGAGTTCTGAAGCCACAAAATGGGCCATAATTTAAACAAGCCTATCATTTCAGAAATTCCATCAGCCGATGCAAACAGGAGTAAAATGAAGCACTTTGCAGATTAAATAGTATTTTTACACTCCCATTGTACTAGTTATACTCAAGAAGTGTGGTAACGTGGTTTCGCTCAAAGGAAAAATACATGTATAGTAGGGTAAAACTCTTCAGAAAAATATTCTTTAATATACAAATACAGAATTTATGTTAAATGAATGCCCATGAATCAATTAAACCTTTTGGAGTGTGAGATCTAAAGTATTTACTGCTGTTTAATATCTTTCTCAGACCGCTGCAGTAACATAACGCTAAATGATAAATGTGCAAACACTTTTTATCCAGCACTACGCTCATTCAGACACAATTGAGCATGCAACTGACAGCTCTCATAAAAAGAAAAATGAGCAAACTTTAATGCAAACGCGATCAGTCCCGCGGCGGATAAACAGTAACCTCTCTAATGTGATATCATCATAATTCTCATTTTAAACCCAAAGTTTAACATACTGACATACCAAAAATAAAAAAAAGATTCATTTGAGGCTGATCGACAGTGAAATGCCTGCCAATCTCAGCACACCCTTTATAGCAGAGAGCCAGGTATACAGTCGCATGTCTGGCCCCCGACGGCCGGCGAACGGACAGGCCAAATTCACTCGCTAGCTTCCTTTTCCTTGCCAGAGGGTTCGCACAAGCCTTGCTTATGCATCATTGTATAGGGAAAAGCGGCACCACTGCAGGTCCCATAGGCCAGTTTGTTGAGGCGGGACAGCGCCTTGATGCTGCCCGGCGGCCGGCCTGGGCTTACCTTATAGCCCGCAGCCTTCGTAGTGCCTAGCGGCCTCCCTGGACTCGTTTTGAATCCAGCCGCCTTTGTAGTCCCCAGAGGGCGCCCAGTGCTTGTTCTGTAGCCCGCAGACTTTGTGGTCCCCGACGGCCTGCCTCGTCTCCCAGACCTCCCGGTGCTTTTCTTCTTCTTGGAATCATCAGTCTCCTCACTGGCTTTAAGCCCCACTGCCTGGAGATGCGTCTCATTCCGGGCGTCCAGCGTCTGACACGACACGGCCTTCAGCGGGCTCTGTGCCAGGGGAGGCAGCGGAGGCAGCGACAGCTGCAGGGATGCAGGCGGGCCAGGTGGATAGAACTTGTTGGGCTGCGAGGTGCACAGGTCAAAGTGAGACGCGGGGTGTCGGCCATCTTCTGCCAGGCAGGAGGCCCTGCCGCCCATGCAGTAGTCGTTGTTGTTGGCAACCTGGCGCATCATTTTCTGCTGATGGGAAAACGCACAGAAATGCAGAGATTGTCATTACTGGGGACAAGTAGATGTGCCATTAAGTCAAATATAAACCTAGGCGAAATATATGCAGAAAGCATTAATAATTAATATAAAACCAAGGCTGCAATAATAACAACCTGGTTAACTTTTGAGAACTAACATAAGTTGCACTTTATAAAATGGCAGCGTCACTGCTATGAAGCGGGCAGAGGGCAGAGGCCGGCGGCACCGTAACGCCAGGCGAGGCGGCGTGGGGTCCAGCCCCCAGCTCATGTCCGCCCGGCTATTACCCTTACGGACACTGTAATCTCTATCAAAAAGTCTGTTATCAGACGCTAAAAACCCAAATATTAATCCTAATATTTTTTTCCTGAGCAGCCCAATATACCGTAAACGAACAATAGGTTTTATTTCCCTCACGCAATATTAAAATTATCGTAGCATAATTCACCACGTACACTACTCGCACTTAAAAGTCATACAAGTTGAATATAACGCGCGGTTCTTGCACAGTACAACCTTTTATAAGAACAACCAAAATATTAAACGCATACTGTACCTTAATTGTTTGGGGATCATGGGACCTAAAGGGTTAAATATAAAAATGATATATTTCCCATCATTAAAAACCTAAAATGGAGTCATTTTTACAATGAATCGCGTGCAGTTTATCATTACCCTTTCATCGAATATCCTTCTAGTCCAGTGAATAATGCAATCCTTCGTTATTTTCGAGATTTGGTTTTTCCTTTTGCAGAGAGGTTTAGATTGGAAAGGCAGCCATTTCCATTAAAAATTAATAAAGCAGGAGGAAGCAGCGCGCATGCGCACCTTCCAACCGGGAATTGCGGCAACACTCGCTGAAATAAATAATGCAGTTTTAATTAGCTTAGGCGCCGTCTGCGGCTGCATTACGCACACGGTGAAAACACACTATACAGATATATAGATATATGCATATATGTGTTAAGGTAAGGTCTCATTCAGTCACTGCACCACGAAACCCCACCCCTTTGCGTGACAAAACGTAACCTATTACGTCGATATATATGTTTAATTCCAGTAAAACGTCGACCTGTTCATTGTACATTGTCATTGTATACCCGTATAACTTATGTACGTTTAACTTTTGTTATGTATTTGACATTATTATTATTACAATAAAGTAAAAAAAATATATACATTAAAAAATTGATCCCAACTGTCATTCAATTACATTTTCCCCTTTTAGAAAATTTAGTGCCTTGAACTTTTTATTATTTCTTCTTTCCCGTTACATGCGCTAGAAAAACATGATTTTTAATCTTAAGTGTCAGAATGTCGGAGTGTAATAAAGCAGCCTTTTCAGTTATTTGATCATTGTTTGGTATTCTTCAGACAGGTACCTGTAATTATAATGATCTGGTATGGATTTACATATGTTAATTTGGCAAATGCTTTTATCCAAAGTGACATGCGACAGATAGATCAGGGTAAGGCAGTCTTTGAAGCTGCTGTGGTTAAGGGCCGTGCTCAGAGGCCCAGTGATGATTACAGTCAGCCAATCATGGGATTTGAACTGGTGACCTTCTGATCACACACCCCCAATATGCCTCAGCACATTACCATATCATTGCAGTTTGCTTCCTGACATTGTATGATTTCAGAATTCTGCGTGTAGTGTACACCATTTCTGCACTAAAAAAGTGGTAACACGTGTTGGTGGTGATTTCAGCTTGATATGAAATACAGTCATTGAATCCACAGTATATACCCCCATCAAAAGGACTTTGAAATAATTAATCTCAACTATATCTATGAAGATTTGCCATATTAGTCTAGCGAACTCCCCAACAGTACAAATGGTTGTAATGAAACGACCTTTTATTTGTCATTAATACAAGTACATTGGAATGCTTCTCTTTGCCTGCGCTGTGTTGCTCTCCATGAGACGCACAAGCACACGTATAGGTGAGACCAAGCTTGGGGGGTCACAGTGCAGCGTCAGCCTGCATGCAGCACCCCTGTGCTGGGCATTTAGGGGCCTCGTTCAAGCAGCCACAGACCCACAGATGTGTGACTGTTCTCTGGGGCCTGAACTGGCAATCTTACAATGACAGGCCGTCACCTCCACGCTCCCCCCCTCCTATTTGCCTGAGGTCTGTGCAACACGGTGCATATTACAGTCACACGGGGAAGCAAAGTTTTGCACAAGAGTAGCTGTCTCGCGAATTATGACAGCATGTAGCAAACATGGACAAACTGTATCCTTATCCCGGGAAGAACTGGAAATAGTTCTTCTTCAAGAATTGCGCAATCCCGCTGCACACAGTTCAGAATATGAACTGGCCACAATGACTAATGTTGGCTCCTTTGCCAAATTATATCCATTAGCTTCTGTATTGCATCATCACAGCACAGGAGCACTGGTGGTCATGCATCCCGCCGGCCGTAAGGCCTCCTGTAAGGCTGCCAGTCAGCCCCCAACCGCATTCTCAGGCAACGCCTGTACAATCAGAGGCGAGCCCAGGAAAAAACATGCATACAATAGTCAACCATGCCACTCATCCATGCATGGAGTTATTTACATTTATGTCTATTAGACTATCATTGTGAGTTTTCGTACTGTCTATATTGTCCTTGCACTTTGTGTTGTGTGCTGTATGTTATGGTGCCATAATGTCCTGTTTGGGACCAATTAAGTACATTTTTTTAATAATATTGCCAAGCTATTTAATTTTCTATTTTACTGTTTGAGATTGGCACACAATTATGACAAAAGAAAATCAGAACTACTGAGCATTAGCAGGTAAATCCTGGTCTGATCCTAGATATCAGTCATTAATCCTGATGCATATTTTAACATGCCCTCGGAGGAGAAGACAGAACGTTGTCTTCCTCGGTTTTCGCGCTCAAGTGTGACCTCTACTTGTGTGAGATTTCTATGTTCTTTCTTGGCTCCCTTAACTCATCTCTCGCAATCATAAAATATGCTGCCCTTGTGCCGCGTTTCCCAGTCTGGTCCTCGGGGACCCACATATGGTCCATGTTTTTGCTTCCTTCCAGCTCCCTGTAGCAAAAATGTCTGACAGGGAGTTTGGAAAGAGCAAAAACATGGATCATCTGCGGGTCCCCGAGGACCAGGTTCAGAAACACTTGGCTAATGAATTTCATTCATAAAGTGTGAATACAATGACACCTACAAGAGCACATTTTGCAAAATTTTAAATGTATTATTAAAAATCAATATGGTTTTGTAAGGCAACCCAGTCACACCCTGTATATTTACCTTATTTGCATCTTACAAATTGTTTGCCGATTTAGCTGGAGCTATGCTGCTTTACGTCAAAATTGTAATATATATATATTTCAATGTAATTTTTATTATTAAATACACACCACATAACAGCAACACAGGATTTCAAGGATGAATCTTGGAAAACCACAATTAATAAAAATACTTTCCCTGTGCAATACATATATTTGTTATGAAGAATATCCCCACACTTTAACAGCTAAAATGGACAAAACCTATAAGGAGAAACACTCAAAACGTGTTCTGGCATATAGTAATTTGTAAGTCATCTTAATGGAAATTATTTCATACACAACTTACTAGTTGCAGTTATGACAAAAAGGTTCAGTTTTATTAAATCAAAGCTATAATCAGCTATTTACACAAGTTGGCCAGCAACTCCTACAATGAACTGGACTGCATTTTCACAAATGTGTAAATTTTGAGCTGCAGGTCAAAATGTCATTACTTGCACATCTGTTGATCCAGCTTTTATAATGAGTACAGGGTGACAGTGAGCAGGGGGTCTCCTCGAGGACACACAGGGCAGAAGGCAACGGCAACCTGCACATCATGTCAGTCAGCTGCAGGACACACAGGGCAGAAGGCAAAGACAACCTGCACATCATGTCAGTCAGCTGCAGGACACACAGGGCAGAAGGCAAAGACAACCTGCACATCATGTCAGTCAGCTGCAGGACACACAGGGCAGAAGGCAATGACAACCTGCACATCATGTCAGTCAGTTGCAGGACACACAGGGCAGAAGGCAATGACAACCTGCACAGTGTCAGTGAGCTATAGGACACATACGGACACAGGGGCAACTCACTTAGGTAAAGCAGGAAAATTAAATATGCAAAGAAAAGGCAAAACATGCAACTTCCACAAAAAGAACCAGGGTGGTAAAAATTGGGTACGCGAAGGCAAAAGTGTATGGCTCAAGTGCTGTCTACTAACTCAATGAGCAAGATGAATCCAGGATGCAAAAAACAGGAAATACACACAGAGAGGTTTTTATTTGTTATCATTTAAATTGTAACCCAGTGAACTTGCCCAGCCCATTCAGGTTCCCAGAAGTGTCTGCATAGTAGTATGTTAAGCAGACTACAGTACCATTTTACAACGCAGGGGAATTTTAACTTCAGTTCGTTTATAGCTTATGAAGCCCCTTAAGTGTTATGGTAGAAAAAAATATCTCACAGTAATTTGTGCACTCTAGTTACTAACTTGTACTCTAAAGTTACTAATTTGTGCCCTCCGATTGATGGTTAATTTGAATTTAGAATTTAGTGATTGTACTGTGGTGTGTCAACAATGACACACAGTGTACAACAATGAAATGTGTCCTCTGCATTTAACCCATATGGGACATAGCAGGGGGCAGCTAATTCAGCGCCTGGGTACCTTGAGCAGTAATTCACTGAGGGAACGAATTGCTAACTCAAGCTCACGAATTAGTAACTGGAGAACATGAATTACTACAGGATATTTTTTACCATGACACCTAAAGGGCTCTAAAAACAGAAACACACGTGAAAAGGAAACTTGCCAAGTTTATGTGTTATATTGTTATACATATAATATTTTCCCATCAGCTAGTAGTAATTACAAAGAAAACACAAAATTATATTAAAAACAATCTCTAAAAAGAAAACAAATTCAACTTTAATTACTCAAAATATTTTTACACAAAATTAAATAATTTAGATGTTTTATAACGTACAACACACACAATACTGTACAGTATTGACAACTCCGTAACTAGCTGGCCCATGGAGAGATAGTTATACAATCCATAACTGATATTATCAGACGACGTAAGCCATACAGAGAATACAACCATTGACCAAGTTATTAATATCACAGGACACTCTTTAAAGAGAGAGAGAGGAAAAAAAACAGCAGCACACCTTAAAAACTGATGTTTTCTGTGCAGGATACTCAACAGGATGTGTTACAATACATTTTTAGCTCAGAGAAAACTTCAACAAGCTTATATAAGGTAGTCAAGCTGTGTGTAGTCAAAAACATCTCCAGTCTCATCACAGAATAAGTATACAGGAACACAATTTTATTTTAGTTAAATACTTGGGTCCACGCAGTCAACCACCAGGTCATACAAACCATCAACTGAAACGAACTAGCAGGTGTTTTATATAAATGTGAAGTTATCAGCAGTGGCGGGTAGATGCCCAGGCAAACGAGAAGAGTGGAGGCAGCCTGGGATATGGAAGAGAGAGACTAACACTTCGCAAAACCAAGAAGCAGGGAAGAAGCAGAGGTGTAGCTATCAGGGCACCTCAGAGCCAAAGAGAACAAGAAGCTCGTGACACACGATGAAAGTGAAGAAATAGACGCAGAGGTCTGTGAAGACGTCGCCCATCTTCCTGTAAGTGTCCATGGAGCGGTTGATGACTTCAGCGGGGATTCCTGACAGGAGCAGGGCGGCCGTCAGCACTGTGGTCTTCATCTTCTTCTCGCCCTGCAATCAAATGTACAACCATCTTTTATTTGGTTCTTGTGACCAGCCAGTTTTTTCGACGCGTCATTTTCCTCTCCTAATAGATTCTACAAAAAACTAGGGATGTGCGACTCGGTCTAAATATGGCCAATTTTATGAGCCAATCAAGTACTTTTCCAGCCAACATTTTTGTACCAAATAGTGATGGCCGAAATGGTGATAGTTTTATCATATCCGGTTGCAAAGAATCACAATACATTTAAATATATTTTTATTTTGCAAACGCTCTTGTCTATAGTGAGGTACAGGTAAGGGAAATAACTAGGGTGAGCAAATAATCGCATCACACAACGCCTGTGTGTTTGGAGGCTACAACAGTGCTGCAACAGACAGACTGAAACGAATGATTGGCATTTTCAGCCTGCATGACGTCTCTGCACTCTCTGCATATCTCACTTCTAGGTCTTTTTTTAACCAGCTGGCTAACTTGGAGGAAAAACAAACACATTTCATATACCATCAAAAAATATCGTGTGTGTGTCACACAGTAAACACAGACCAGTCTGGTCAATGGCGCCATCAAACAGTGTGTGTGTGGAGGAAAAAACTGGGTCCAAAAGAGGTTCTGCTTTGATTGTGTGGAAATGGTTTGTAATCGTAAAATCTGATGTGCACCGATCTACTGCATTTTGAAACTTTGCAAAGGTACAGTTTGTACAACGGGTGGTAACAGAAATACTGATCTATGCTGTGGACCCTGATTATAACCAAAAGCATCATATTATGCCACTTAGGCCATATTGCCCAGTCCTACTGCCAACTCATACCTCCATCTGCAGTCGTGTCCCCCAACGCTCATCTTCCCTCCTCCCAATAATTACGTGTGCTGGGAGCGGTAAAACACTTACAGGAAACATGTCTGCTGTTTGGAGGTTCTTTACAGTGTAGGATGAGGACACCGAATTTGCAGTGTGCGAGACATGTGAACAAAAAGTTGTCTGTGGGAAAAAATACCCCTAAAACATTTGAAACAACCAATGTAAAATGACACTAGTGAAGCCATTTTAAATATTTTGCTTGCTAAAAGCAAAGTTCAATAAAGAAGTGATAAAATGTTTAGTTTGCTAATTAACTAGTAATATTGGAATCAGCCAAGAATCGGTGACGGCAGGTCAGGCTTAAAAAAAACTGGCAATCGTGGTTGGCCAAGGAAAATGCAGTCGCTGCATCCCTACAAATATCTTGCTGCATTAGAATTAGTATGAGCCATTGTGAATACTGCCCCTCTGGATTCCGCCATTTTGATGGACTGTACATGCAGCATTACAAGCCATATTGGGTGATATAACTCGATAATCCATAATGAAGGTCTACACATTCACAAAAAGAGTAACACGAGACTCACCTTTGGGAAATATTTGCACAAACCCATGTAGGCAAGCTGCAGTGTAAGAAATGGAGCAAATACGGACTGCAAACAAGAAAAGGTTTTCAGTTAATTGCTCTTAAAAGTTGCTTTAACTAAGAAAATTCAACCCTTTGGAAACCAGGAAAGTCAGTAAAATTAAGTAAGCTTACCAAGTACTTGCAGATGAAAACCCTGACGGCAATAGCTAGAACAACACTCCCAACAAGCCGGAAGATCCGGAAGACTTCCAGCTCCTCTGGACCTGAGGCACCATCCTGGGCTGGCTTCTCGCTGGCCAGCTGGTCACGGAGCCTCATGGCCTCATCAAAACGCGACAGATACTGCTGCAGGCCGCGGCGGGGGGAGTGTGGGAGCCCCTCGCCGGCCAGATCCCCTCGCACTCGCTGTCGGGGCTCCCCAGGGCTTTCCTCTTCTCCGCTGCCCCCAAGCATGTCCCTGATATCGGGGGTAGGTAGAGAGCACTTGCTCTCCAAGCCCTCACTATGGCGGCTGCCCCCAAGTTCACTGGAGAATGATGCCGGCCTTGTCGAGGAAATGGCTGAGGACCAGGCGTCCGTTTTGTCCAGATCAATGTGCATCCTGTGTTCCATCACATGGCCCTTAACGTCTGCT
Source organism: Mormyrus lacerda (assembly GCA_015163995.2). Taxonomy (NCBI): domain Eukaryota; kingdom Metazoa; phylum Chordata; class Actinopteri; order Osteoglossiformes; family Mormyridae; genus Mormyrus; species Mormyrus lacerda. The sequence continues at coordinate 6,766,505 of JAABNX020000002.1, read as the reverse complement.
AGAAAAGAAGGATACAGTGTCACACATTTGCTATTGTTATGGAGGTGCCATCACTGACCACTATCAGTATAGTGAATATTTAATATGAAGCCGCCTGTACTGGCATTTCATTAAACAAAATGTACCGTGAAGATGATGCTATCAAAAGCAAGGCAAAAAGAACCCAAATGGGACCCCATACAGTGTAGGCTTGCACATGGAACCGACGCTAACGTCATCGTTTATGCAGTGGGATACTAACACGGTAACTAGAACCTACCTCAAGGTGTAGTGCGTATTTAAATGTAACATAGCACTTGTCAAATGAAACGTAAAGAATAATAATAATAACAATAATAATAATACTTGATTACCAAATGCGTTCTCTGCAAAGGAAATTGACCAATAACCCAAGTCTATAAGCATGTCAACTTACAGTTTTCGTTCGCCAACCCCGATACAGCGAGGAAAGCATGCGACTCACCATCCCCGTCGTCCTTGCTGCCGCCACTAAACCCCATAATCCTGTTCATTCTGTTTTCGGAATTCATCAGCAGTTTTCGTCTTCGTATTTCAGCCCGTCGTTTCGACGCATAAGCTTTATCCGAACTGTTCTGGGTTTCCCCAGGAGTCTCCATTTTCCCGGACAACGCTATAAAATTCGCAGCGTGCTGTATTCACTTCGGCAGTTTCACAGCACAAAGATGCAGCAGTAAGATCGCGCGAGGCCAATAGAACAATGACCAAGGAAAACTTCCCCGGCTCAGATTGATGACCTCATTTTCCAGTGCCCCGCTCCCTCCCTCTGTCAACTTCAGAGTAAGAGTATATTTCATTCTGGAAAAGGCGCTGGGGTGCTTTGGGAATGTATGTTCATCGGGTTTTAAAATATAAACAAAAATGCAACTGTGTGCTCTTATATGTGTCAAGCTAATATTTCTTTCAATTTTATTTTGTATAGCACATTTTCACATTACATTGTCTCAAAAAACATTATCCCTTTTCAATTCCCCCAGAAAGCAGGCAAGTGGCAACAATGGCAAGGAAAAACTCATAAAAACTTAATGAAACAATTGGAGGGACAAGCATAAAATAGCAAATATACTGTTAATTCAATTAAAATTTATTCAAAGTTTATTGTAATTATAGTAAACAGAGGTACTGATGTGAGAAATGTGGTGTAATACCCTGATAGCTTGTGTGACAAGTTAAAATAATATATCATAACAAACTACAATTCACAGCCTCACCCTCATTAACAGCCTTGTTTTCAAAGCATCCTTATGCTATACCTTAGCACCACACTAGTGCAACGGACCAGTGTGAGGTTTTTTTGGTGGCTGGAGTGCCAATCCTGCCACTAACCCCCAAGTTATTCCCAGGAAATTGGAGGACCTCCTTATAGGGCTGGATATAGATTAACATCATACTCAGGACAAAGCAATTGCAGGTTAATGGCCTTGCTCAAGGGCCTGACAGAATAGAATCAGCCTGGGCATTCACAGGATTTGAACCAGCAACCTTCTGGTTCTGGTACTGTACAGATCCCTAGCCTCAGAGCCACCATTCCATTCCAACGTATCACCTGCCACATGGCTGCACTCAGGTTCTCATCCCTGAGGTGGATTGTCGTATGGTGGGTGCAGCAACGCACTGTAATCAGTGCATGCTCCTTACCTCTTATGTTATGCTTTAGGCTGTATTATTAGTTTTCTTGGCGATGCTTTCTTGTGCAGCTGGTGTACTGTGGGAACTAGTAGGATCAGACACCCTAAAATAACCTTAATGAAACCTAACGAATTTTCTATCTCAGATACCATGTCACAACACAAGTTGTTCCCAGTGACACCCCTTCAGCTGAGGTGGCCGGCTCGGTAAAAAAAAAAAAACAGAAGACCTTTGTTGTGAAGTTGTGTTTTTAGGGATACTCAGCAGATAACCAATCAGAAGGATGGTTGCGCTTCCGTGTCTCCCAGCCAGTGGCAGTATCGGGAAAACGAAAAGGGGGCGTGTCCCAGCGCCAAAACGGGCGCGGGGGCGTCACGTCAGGAAAGAAGACGCCATGAACGCAGGCGGGCGGCCATTGCTGTGTGTCGTGGCTCCGTGTGGCAAAAAAGGAGGTGGCGGACGGCGACCCGAGGACATATAGCATTAAGGGTTTACCTGCTCTTTATTTTAATTGCGAGACAATTTAGTCACTCACAATAAAGGTATTAAGTGAGTATTTCGTCCAGTTCTCTTGTTTGTTTCTTATGATTTTCTTGGTTCCTCGGAGCCTAGCTATTGGCTTAGCTTGTTACTCTTAGACACAATTCGCAGCTTTTTCTGTTTTTCTTTTTTCTCCCTGACTCTAAGTGGTGGATGTGTTTTATGTTGCCGAACAGGACATAGTTAACCGGCTATTCAGTTTTAGGTGTCTGATGACTGAATCGGGTTTGATAGACCATAGTTAGCATGAGATGCCGGTGTGGTACTCCAGCTGCACCACTTCGCCAAGCACGTACTGATTAATTAATTTACTATGTGGTCGATTCTCCAAATTCGACCCGTATTGCTGTGCACAAGTCGCAGTTATGTCACAGCTGGACTCTTACCATTTTCGGACCACTGGAGAAGTTTTGGTGTTGATGTTAACAACGACATATAATACATTTTAAAATACTATTCGAATAATAAATGGTCACAACCGCGGCTGCCTTACGTCTCCCTTGTCATCGATTTATATCCGATGTTCCTCAAAAATAAATACCTTCTGGTAATTCCGAAAAGGATGTTGATGTTGAAATGCGACTGAAGATCCGACGAATTGCCAAATCGTGTATTATTAGAATTCCTTTTGATTTCCCATTACTTTAATGGGTACGAAGTTGTAAATGCACTACCCGGGCTGAAATAATATAGTTGAGCATAGTATATAATCTTAGAAATGATTTAGATATACACAGGTAATTTACCTGATTGAGAATATTAGTCTCTGACTTTGTACTCAGTTTTTGTAATGGGCTATCAAGTAAAACTCAAGATAATATGTTTATTAAATCGAAAACAATCTGAAATCGTACGGGACATGTAGCTATGCTGTCTGCATTCATTCATAGCCAGGTCATAGGTAGCGCAAGTGACGTGTATTTTTCAGTTACTTGCTGTTGATCCATTGAACCTTGTACACAAGTGCCAGGATGTTTCACAATCGCAGCCGCAGCTGGTACCTCTATCGGCCTTTACTGCTGCAGATTAAGCGCTGGTCGTTTCAGGTTTAATACGCAGCAGCCTCCGTTGTCTTATGATTAAACGTCAGTGGGTCTTGTTCACTCAAACTGCTTACATTTCAGTGTCCTTTGTCTTCCTTTTGGTCTTGTATATTTCATGATTTTTGGGAGCATCACTGTTAAAATACATGTGAAAATGTTTCCCACAAATGTCACTGGTTCCTTTTTCTTCCCCCCAGGTCACTTAACGTCCAGATAATGTCCTTCATATTTGACTGGATCTACAGTGGCTTCAGTGGTGTACTACAGTTTCTAGGTATGAACATCTCAGTGTAGTCACTCTTGTTTTATGTTGCCAGAATGCAATTTTGTTTTTGTCTCTAGCAAAAAACTTTGAAGCACACCTGGCTTTTAAACTAATTTCAATGTGTCAAATGGACAGACCTAATAACCAGTTAAGTCACTGCATAACAACCACGCAGTGGTTTCAACCATCAGATCATTATAATTAATTGCCTTTGTTGAGCCATTTGAATGGCTCATTGTTTTTTGAGACACCAAGCAATGTTTGGGCAGTACAGAATCAAAATTACTTTATCGTACTGTCACACCACGCAGGTATACCAGGAAGTGTGCGATTTTGGCGATATTTTCAAAAGCAATGCTATTCCGGTATTTTGAAACCCCCCCCCAAACTGGACCACAACATGGCCAATTGCAGAGGTATACTGCATTATTGTAAGATTGCGCAAAGTTACCTTCATTGATTCTCATGACTATAGGGCAGTAGACAAGTAATGACAACATGGTGAGTAACGGTTGGCATCTCAGGTGGAGACTGCAAAATGAAAGCAGTGCTGTTTAGCTGCATTGACTGAGAGCAGGCAGACACGAGCTTCTCTGCGGCGCACCTTTACCACTGCGTGTCCGCTCTGTCTCAGGACTGTATAAAAAGTCTGGCAAGTTGGTGTTCCTGGGACTGGACAATGCTGGGAAAACAACGCTGCTGCACATGCTGAAAGACGACCGGCTGGGGCAGCATGTGCCAACACTGCACCCGAGTGAGTCAGTCTCTGCATGCCAACACGGGCGCCTCCACCGGCGTGGAATAGTGTAATCGAATAGCACCACGGTGGTGTATCCAGATAGTAAGGTGTGTAACACCTGAATGTGGTGACCTGTTCCGGCACATGGAAGTACCTCAAGATAGGTATTCACTAAAGCAGTACAGACCGTGAACCTGGGTCCGCAGATGTTAATCTAAACACGGCAGTTTCTGGATGCACACGACTGTGAATAAGTGACTAGAAGCAGAGGTGGAAAGTTCAGGTCCAGAAAGCACAAATCCAGACCAAGGCTTTGTTCCAACCAATCAGTTGAGTACTCTGTGACTCTTTATACTCAGCTGGTTGGCTGAGATAAAATCTTGGTCTGGATTCGTACTTTCTGGACCTGAACTTTCCAAGATCCAGTACAGGTGTTATATTTGCATGGGTTTAGTCAATATCAGTAACACTTGTAAAACTGTAACTGATTTTGAAAATATTGGGATGTTCTGAAAGTCTTTCTGGGCTGAATGGGCATTACCTAAGCACAGGTTTTATCTTTTGTTAATTTTTTTTTGCCCAGCCTCTGAAGAGTTGACAATAGCTGGAATGACGTTTACCACCTTTGACCTGGGTGGCCATGTACAAGGTAACCGCCTGGCTCCTCCACATCTTCCGTCCCTAGGCGCACTGGCTGTGCCCATGGGTCCGAATGGCGCTAACTCTTCCCTGTATGTCCAGCTCGGAGAGTATGGAAGAACTACCTCCCGGCCATCAACGGCATCGTCTTTCTCGTGGATTGTGCAGACTATCCAAGGTTGATGGAGTCCAAGACAGAGCTTGATGTGAGTGATCTTACGGGCTTTGTCTGTTTTCAAATATAAAGCTAATAGCATTGAGCGACACATTTGTCGACCAATACCAACCAGGGATTTTTGCCTGTCGCTAATGTTAATAATTAGCGAAAATCAATTGTATTGTAGCAGCATTGCATTTGAATGGCCCAATTTAAAATTTTTTACTGAATACTGAAAATATTATTTTCAATGTGCAAAACTGTACTACAGTGCTTCCCAAACCAGTCCTCGGGACGTACTGGACGGATCCACATTTTTGTTTTATCCCAGTTCCCAGTACACCTGACCCAAGAAATTAGGAGCTCTAAATACCTCACAGGTGTGCTGGGAACTGGGATAAAACAAAAATGTGGATCCGTCCAGTACGCCCCGAGGACTGGTTTGGCGAAACACTGTAGTACTATATATATAAAAAAGATGGGTAATTCTTTATGAGTGTACATACTTCAGAGTTACCACAAAGGAAATTGTTTGAAGGCATGAGGGCCGGCTGAGATCTGGACTCGGGTGTCTGGATTCAAAGCCCACAGAGCTACTCCTTCCACTATGGGAGCAAACCTGATAGACTGGATGAAAGTCAACAGTGACTATGTGAAGCCGCTGCTGTCCCCAAGTGGGGTTTTCCAGTGATAATTTATCCTGTGCAGTTAACATTAGGAAACATTTTTTTATACTAAAAATATGTGCTGTGTTTACAAAGGAATGTATTTTAGTTAAATCATGCAAGGATTTTTCTGCTTTGCAACAGAATTTTGCTAAGCAGGTTGCCCTGCTTAAGAAATAATTATTTAGTGTGCAGTGTAGTTTTCTTTGCCTGCTTTGGGATCATTGTCCAAAGCCCCTGAGTCATGCAGTGCACTTTGACAGTGTGCACGTTGGTCTCGCCACTGGCGGCAGAAGGCCCCGCCGGCTGTTGGCATGATCTCCAGCCAGCTTGCACACCTGCACCTCTTTCCTGCAGACTCTGGAGGATGTCGCGATGTTTGTGTGTCTTTTCTCTAGGCCCTTATGACAGATGAGACTATTGGAAATGTGCCTGTCCTGATCCTTGGTAACAAAATTGACCGATCAGAAGCCATCAGCGAAGAGGTGCTGCGGGAGATGTTCGGCTTGTATGGGCAGACCACAGGCAAGGTAGTGTGTTTCTTCTCAGTTTTGGCTGAATTTCCGACATATCAAACTATATCAGTGGTAATGGGACGCCTTTGCTGTTGCCAGGGTAACATCCCCATGAAGGAGCTGAACACCAGGCCACTGGAGGTGTTCATGTGCAGTGTTCTGAAGAGGCAAGGCTATGGTGAAGGCTTCCGCTGGCTGTCCCAGTACATCGATTAGAGAATAGCGTCCAGGACAGAAGGAGAAACTGCAACCGTCGGTCTGCTTTCTGTTCAAAGAGCCTGCCTTCACTCAGAATCCACCCCGACTTGAAACCAACAGACCATCTGGATGTACAGTTTCCACTTTTCTAGAAGAATATATCACTGGCAGTGCAAACTGTTGCATTCCCAACCTTGCTCCCGAAAAACGTATGTGTCAAACACAGCTGTAACCCAACTTGGACCAAATTATTTAGCTCTCAGCTCTACAAGATTCCCGAACAGCATGACTACTCAGTATAGTTCTTTGCATCTAAGTGCATTTTTTTAATAACCTGAGGGTGGATGTGCAAACAAAAAAATTAGACAATGGTCATGTGGAAGTGTGTTTTCTTTTTTCTTTTTTTTTGGTTTTGATAAACCTTCAGTATGTAATTTATGTATACTCTGTCACTTCAGTATCAATACTGTCACCTGTAGAGATTTTATTTCGGTTTCTGGTTGAATGGTGCCTTAAACATCTCACCATATTTGGACCCGATTTCAAATTGATGTTTGGATTTATTCACGAACACATTTAAAAGTTCAGATTTAATTCTTTTCAGTTCAACACATGCCGAATGTTTTAATGCTGATTCTCCGTGAATCCCACCAAGGCCATCTTAGTCTTTGCGTAGAGAACGTAAGCCTTATTTATGTGACAGCCTACCTGGCCTGCTCCACAATTAGTCATTACCACACACGAAGCAGACTTGTGAAGATAATGAATTACTGTTGAAGTGAAGGACATTCATTCAAGTGTCTTTGTGACGGTGGACTCGATGGACACGGAGGTTTATGTTGCACAACAGTCCCAATGACGAAACTTTGAGTCGTGAAACGTGAGGTCTTTGAGAGTCTGGAGGTTGGATTTGTGCAGTAATCGTGGTCACTCTTCTCGGTTACGAAATTGTAATCACGTCAGCTGCAGTCACTGAGGCATGTCGAGGGGCTTCCATAGATTGTGGTCACCAGAACTGAAGGTTTTGGTTTATGTTATGAAAGTGACGTGCAAATGCAGAAGCGATATGAAGCTTAAACATAGATGTCAGAGAGAATGAATATTAAGAAATGATCCCTGACATCAGCTGTATGACTTTGCTAAGAAGGATCAGTACTGCTTCCAACAGTAAGCATCCTGTTTGTTCACTATGTTAAAGATGTGCATGCCTTGGAAGTGTGAAATAAAAATGCTCAAACGAATATCGGAAGTACATTAAAGGAGCAATATAGTGTACTTTTTAAATGTTAAGTGTCATAACTGACAGATTTTCCTTCCTAATATATTCTGCGTTAACATTCCTCTCACGATATACATACCATTTATGAATTTAAGGGCGTTAATTAACAAATAAATGTTTTGAAGAAAAACGAGACGCTGATTTCTATTCAACCTTAGCAAAGAAAGATGGTGATGATAATCTGTTAGCATGTTACTTAAACTATGTGTATAGTTGCCATTGGTTTTGAAAACATGCAAGAGCAGGGATTGTAAAATGTTAACGTGATAAAAGATTATGTTATACTTAGACATTTTCTTACAGATGAACAGTTTACTGCACTAGAGGACTCCGGACGTGGCTGATACGTGTTTTTCTGTATTAACTGACCTTGAAATAACTTCTTGTTATGCCAGACTATGTGCCGTCTATGACCATTTTATGTACGATACACCTTCAGTCTGGAGCACACAAAAGCATTGATATCTATTGACTTTTAAAATAAAGTTTACATATACATGGTACCATATAAAACCAAAGACAACCTATTTGCCTGACAGTTTCATACTCTAAAGATACAGTGCCCTATGAATTTATTCACACTGTAAATGTAGGCAATGCTTACTACTACACAAATTTGTTTGAGGTCAGAAATCTATAAGAATGTGTTCCAGGAACAAAAATATCAGGAAGTGATCAAACCATTTATCTCCTAACAGCATGTAAGCCACACTCACCGCTGACATGCAGGTGTGTAATTAAGCACACAGACATGCAACCTGCAGCAGCTTTGGGGGGGGGGTCATACAGAAGAGGTTAGCCAGCCCAGCACCGTCATTGGTCGGCATTGGACACCTTTCCAACAAGCCGCTTCTCCACAAGTCTGTCCTGCTAGATCTGCCCTGGTCAACGGCGAATGAAGTGGAAACATCCGGGAGCACGTTCAGCTGCGAGGTGGGGGGCCACACAAGCTCACAGAGAGGGACCTGATCACCCAACATCAATATCAATACCCAACCAGAATGGCAGCAAATCCCACCAGCAATGTTCCAGCATCTAATGGAAAGCCTTCCCAGAAGATCAGAGGATATTACAGCAGCTAAGGGTGGACAAATTTCATATTAAAAAAATATGATTTCAGAATGAGATACTGGATAAACTGGTGTCCACATACTTTTATCCATATAGTGTGTACGTATGAGTAAACACGATGTATGGCTACAGAAATTAGATCAAACGATATTTATTCTGTTCTGGGTGAATGTTATTGAATTTTATTTTGCTGCTCTCCAATCTGTAGATGTCCCCAGTCGCAATTTAACTTCATTAATGCGGTATGTGGAAACAACATTCTAGCCGAAGTCCTTCATATTCCATCAAGTTCTGTCCACCTACCCCTTCAGCCTGCTGTTTGGCATCCTGCCCACACTTACAGTCTCGCCTCATGCTTGCAGTGCACTCACTCTGCACCAGGTACACACGTGCTATCTAGGTCAGGTTCAAAGCAGATTTCGCTATCGGCCCCTTTCCAGCAGATGCCCCAGCGTGACAAGAAGTTGGCAAGGTGACCTGAGTCAGAGAAGAAAAGGCAGAATCAGTAGAAGACAGTGTGAGGTCCTGCAGTTCGGCCAGCAGATGAGCCCAGGACATATGTGTTGTGATGGGCAGATTTTTCAAAAAGTATTTTACGATGCAGATGTGCTTTGATATGAACAAAACCCCCAGCTGCTGGTCTGGTGGTGCAACAGTGATGGATATCAGGCCGAAGTTAAAAACTCTCCAAGCAGTTCAAGCCCCAGAAATGCTGGGAGTTTGTTGGAAGAGTTCAAGAATTTTGTCACATACCTTAATACCAGCAGTGACATTAAATTGCTGAACACCACTTATATAAAAAATACAGATAAAGAGATACCAGACTGAAAGACGTCATGATAGATGGAAAGAACTGATACATAGAGAGACCGAGAGTCGTATTTGACTGAATGGATGATGATGATGAAAGATAAAAAATTTGTGAATATTTGAGAAAATAAAGTACAGTAGGGTTATGAATAATGCAACAACCAGACATTTCTGCTTTAAACCTGCAGACCAGTTTCCGCACCCAGTCCACGTATCTTATCTTAAGCAGCCTTAAGGCCATTTAATATCCTCCAGTAACATAGGAGACCATCCATCCATCCATCCATCCATCCATCATCTAAAACTGCTCATCCTACTCAGGGTCGCGGGGAGTCTGGAGCCGATCGCAGAGGCTACGGGCACGAGGCAGGGAACAACCCAAGATGGGTACCAACCCATCGCAGGGCAGCATAGGAGGCCAAAAGACTAAAATATGAGCAAAACATTTTTTAGTAACGCATTAGCAAAAACAGAACTTCTGACCAGCCACTAGGTGGAGCCAGTGTTGTTGAATTATATTTGCTGCAACTGACTACAGAAATGTTCGTGCCAACTGAAGGGAAGGCTCACGGCCTCCAGCCTAAGGGTTGTGAATTTGACTCTGACTCTCATGTTACATTTCCCTCCAAGACTCCAAAGACATGCAGTTCGGTTGGACTGATGTCCCAAACTGTCCGTGTGTGCGCTTACTGACAGACCGGAATCCTGCCCAGGGATGTGTTTGTGTTTCCTGGTATTGGCTGTAGCTGTATTTTGATCCTAAACTGAATGACACCCATTCAATAACCTTGTAATCACTTATCTTTGCCAGGCTTAGACTGGAGCCTGGAGCCTATCCTGCAGCTACCATGCTAATGTGACTCAAATCTGATGTTTTTGCCTGAATGTGACTGTGTGGAGACACAAATCAAATCAGATTTGATCATATTATCAAATCAGATTTGAGTCACTTTCATATGTGGTCCTAGTTTGGATACGTTTCTGATACAGAGTCATGTGACATGAATTAAGAGCGCTCAGATCCGAATCCGTGATTTTTTGCCTGTACACGTGCACTGAGCATTACTTTGCTGCTGGTGATGCAGATGACTTGTGCGAAAACGTGTCGATGCGCACATGCATTTACATTACAGTTGCACGTCACTTGTAATTATGGTAACACTACTAGAGGGTACACAGTTACTACTGAAGTACAAATCATGAACAAATGTAATCGCTACTTAAGATGAAAGATTTGTCAGGATTCATTAATGGTGAACAAACATGAGATCACTATTTCACTTGCATTATTCATGACTTGTTCCTTCAGCGGTTCACAAGGGTTTACAGAATTAGCAGATATAGTAACAAATACAGTAACTGCTTGCAATGAAAGATTATGATTCATTGATGAACAGATATGAGATCAGTATTTAACTCGTGTTATTTGTGACTTGTTCCTTCAGTAGTTCACAAAGGTTTACAGAATTATAGTAAGAAATATAGTAACTGCTTGAAATGAAACAAGCATCACGATTCATTAATGAATTAACACGTGATCAGTATGTAACTATGACTTTGTTCATGGTTCATTAGTACATAAATAGTAACATACTATATTACTTGTACCCTGTCAAGTAAAGTATTATTGTAATTTTGAATGTGAACCATCAAAATAGGCAAATCCGATATGAGCAAAAAGTTGAAATTGAACAATGATTCTTGCAATGTGAACATAGCCATAGTGTACAAGGCTGACATACACCCTGGATGGGATGCTGGTCTATCGCACACAGTCACACTCACTCGATGGGCAGTTTAGAGACACACCAGTTTGGTTTTCCTCACCACCTGAACCTAAGGAATGTGAAATGCCCGCAGGAAATGTGTGTGTCACCTGGAGAACAAGCAAACTGTACATTCGCTGACCCCCGGTGCTGGCTGGGTGTGGTGCCAAATGATTGCATGAATGTACTGGTGCACCAGCAGCGATCAGTCAGAAAGCGTGGCGTCGCTAATGGGCAGTCTGTGTAGTGACCTCCAGGGATTCTGGTTTCCTCTCCTGAAGTGTAAAGACATCCGATCGTGTTAAACTCTTGATCGGATGTCCACCCATAGTGCACGATTGCGTGCGCAGGGTGATGAAGTCCCTTTGCTATATTTCACTGAATCAATTGACTGGCCGCTGATGATGAAATACAGCTTTATCCATTAATCATCTCCTGCCATCGACCTAGAAACACGCCGAGATAGACGGGGGGGTTCGGGAGGAAAGACCAGCCCACCGTGTTGGTTCCTGAACTTCCCAGTGGCCAGTCTGCGCCTGGATGGACTGGCATCCTGTCCAGTGTGGAGCCCAGCTGTGTGCCCCGTGCTGTGGGGGGGCGCTCCAGGCCTGTCTGCGACCCGGTCCAGGGTTAGCTACCAGAACGGCATGTTTTGGAATTACTTGCTAAAGTCGCATATGTCAAAAAGATGAAAGAATCCTATAAAGACAGTGATTATTACCGTAAGCAGTATACACACACTGATGAGCCAAAACATTATGACCATCCTCATGTGTAACAATGTCGGCTATCCTGCAAAAACAGAGCATATCAAGGTCTTGGACAAATTAGACGTTAAGTGAACATTCAGTACTCATGGTCAACATGTCAAACACAGAAGAAATGGGCAGGAATAAAGCTCTGATTGACTCTGATAAGAGCCAAATCGTTACGGCCCGATGACTGGCTCAGAGCAGCTCCGAAACGGCAAGACTCGTGTGGCGCCGACGGCCAGCCGCGGTGGGGGCCCAGTCGAGAGCGGGCAGGGGAGGGAAAATCCACGAACCGCCAACAGGGCGTTGGGCGGTCAGAACTGGTCAATGTGGGATGTGGATGAAGGCTATGAAGCAGCTGAACAGCTACTGCGGCACAAATGGTAGCAGAACTATTGTGTGATGTCACAGAAGCTGAGCTGCACAGTCATAAAGTTCTGGCCATCACTGTATGTAGTATATAAGCAGCAGTACCATGTTATGACGCCCCACACCTGCTTCATTTTCCCTTCAGTAACAATCAGAAATAAGACTGAATACCAACACAATGAGAAGATATAAAACGAGACACAACGTTTAATTAGCTGGCGAAGCGTTAGAAGAATAAAACTCCAAGTGACTGCATAGCTTAACGGTAAAAATGCCGCACGCCCCTCAAAGACCTTCCGCACCTCCAGCACGCCACGCTTCCCACCGCATGCGTACATGTGAACAGCAAAAAAACATTTCTCTGTATTGCAGGAGACAGAATAAAACTAGACACATGAGAGATGTGTCGCATTTTAAATCTTATCTTACTGTAATTTAAATATGAGGGCCGCACATTCGCTGGAACCATTACATCAAGACTCCTCAGAATAAATATTTACAACAGACAACGTCCTCAGCTTGATAATGCAATAGGCTGCAATCCTCCCCTCTATTCTCCACGGACAGCCACGGCAAGACGGCATCTGTAACAAAATCCAGAGCCGAAGTGTCCGCTCTGGTGAATATCATGCATCTCACATGGCCCGCTGGCAACAACTGAGCAAACAGGAGACACATTGTTAATTTACACAGGTACTATAGTTAACCTCATATCAGCGTAGCGCAATAACAGGCAAAGTCTTCATAACCACAGATACCAGCTAAAAAGTAGACAGATTATGTCCACTGAACACGCAGAAGTCATCTTAGGGGGAAACTACGTTCTTACAAGGTGCAAAATGTTTCTCTATCACAGGCGATCCGCCTGCAGCTATTAGACTAGGAGATCAGCTGAGGAAATGGCTTCGACGCCACTCAGTGCATACTGCGCCAGGCACACACCCACAAATCGGGCCGTCCGCTGCAGCGGTATCCCCACTGGACACCAGGGGTCAGTATAAACGGGGCCTCCATTCTAAAGTGGATACCCACCATGGCGTGGTTTCCGTAGCGACAATCTGCTTTTCTTACAGGGAATGAGAACAGGGATGTTATGGCAGCCTGCTCATTTCATTAGGAGGTGCGGCTTGGGGTCTGGGAGCCAAGAAGGGGCCGTCATCAGCCAGCCGTGTGCGTTACCGCCGCAGTCCGCCTGCAAAAAAGCCCCCCCCCCCCAGGATACTGCAAACTGGCATCCCCTTTAGCTATTAAAAAACACACATGTGCCAACTTGCTGAGGGAGACGGAGATGCTGCTTGAAACCTCACCGCTGCCACAAATGCCTTTTCAAACATCAGCTTACATATAGAAATAAGGGTCTGTGCAGAGTAATAGCCAGTCCTGGTCCAAAAGCTACAAATCCAGACCAAGGTTTTGCTTCTCCCATCCAGATGAGTCTCTGTGACTGTGACTCTTCATGCTCTGGTTGGTAGATTTGCAGCTTCTGGACCTGATATGTCCAACACTGGCAACGTCGCACAGCAACCGGTGTCCCGATGAGATTTAGAAAAACCCCAGTGCGGCCCTCACACCGCTCATGCTGCACCGTCCTTCAGCAAGACGAAAAGATTCCGACACCGAAACCTCCAGTAGTTACGCAGTACAGTTATTACACACAATTGATTGTTATTAATGTAGCGATATGTCAATTCTTAAGAAAAAACGGCCGATAGATCTTCATTCTCTTATGCAACGGAAGGCAGCGATGCACCGTGATGTCTGTGCTAGAATCATAAAAAAAGTTCATAACCATTTTTGACATCTGCAGGCCGCCTGAGAAATGGCTTTAAGATCAGTGTACAGACATACCATAAGAGGGACCCACTGGCCTGAACAATAGGCAGGCCTCTGGGTGGCACTATGTCAATACCAACACAGACTTCACCTCGCACGAATAGTGAGTGAGTGGGTCTTATAATTGAAAACAACATTGATATAGTAAATGAGTTCAATGATAGTTTTGCATGGGTATTCACTGTTGAGGACACTAGTAACGTACCAGTTCTTATTACTACTGCAGCTTCGTCTATAACTAATATAGATATAACTGAGGCTGATGTTTTGCAAAGCCTAGCTAAGCTCAAAATAAATAAATCACAGGGCCCTGATGGCATCTTACCTATAGTATT
>JAABNX020000002.1:6693759-6707872 GCA_015163995.2 Mormyrus lacerda | reverse complement strand
AGAAATGTGATGCAGGGAGGTAAGAGTGAGGGGCTAGAATAGATACAATGTGAGAGAGAGGAGAGTGAGAAATGTGATGCAGGGAGGTAAGAGTGAGGGGCTAGAATAGATACAATGTGAGAGAGAGGAGAGTGAGAAATGTGACGCAGGGAGGTAATAATCAGATTATGAGGCAAAAGTATGTAATATTAGACTGTAATACTTGAGAAGACTTTCGGTTGTTAATACTCACAGGTGGTCCCGGGGGGCCGGCAGGGCCTATATCTCCTCTTGGACCAATGGGGCCCTAAGAAATAGACAAAAGACATGTATGAGTATATAAAGGCATGCATGAGTATATAAAGGCATGCATGAGTGCATATTTTATGTCATACAGGGACAGAAGTCGCTGTAAAACCACATGTAAACATTACAATTGTGGATTCATGCAATGGCTAGATTATGAAAGATCCCACCTTAGCTGTGCCTGAGACATATGAAGTTTCCTGATGTTTATACCAAAGCATCACTTTAGACACCCCTTCAGCTTCCTGTCTGTCTGTGTTTTATAAGAGAGGCTGTACACTCTGATTGAGTAATTTTCCGTCAGAACCAATTCTTCTAATTCTTCTGTTGTAGCAACACTTGAAAATCTAGACTCAACATATTTAGTGTGTATATTGGAAAGTATGATATTTAAATTTTGTTACAAATAGGAAAAGAGTATTAAGAAAGAGACAAAGGGCATATTCCCTAAAACACATACCGTATTTTCCGCACTATAAGGCGCACCTAAAAGCCTTCAATTTTCCCAAAAGCCGACAGTGCGCCTTATAATCCGGTGCGCCTTATATATGGATCAATATTGAGCCACAACAGGTCTCGCAACTACGGGAAGCAGCCGCCGACTCCATTTTCTCCCGTAGAAGAAGTAGCGCGCTATATTGTGATTGCACTAACGTTTGATTTACCGTAACGGTATCAGACTGTTTCTTTTACGTGTTTACTGAATCGAGGAAAAGTTCCCCTCCACTACGTGATAAAAATGTTGCACTACCTGTTATACCTTGCTGTTGTTAAAAGATAAACTGTGTCGGGAAAATACTATGTCACTGACATTACCTCAGGAAAAATAATACAACAGCTGTTTATTCATTTTGAGAGTGAACGGAGTTGTCAGAACGCTGGTTTGTATTCTATTAATAAAGTTCGACTGACTTATCTGACAGTTTTGTTGACATTCCCTTTAGCGCAGCTCCATTTAGTGGATGAATAACGCAACCCCAGCCACTACTGTAGCTTCTATTCTACGCGCCTTATAACGCGGTGCATTATAAAAAAGTTTTAAAATAGGCCATTCATTGAAGGTGCGCCTTATAGTGCGGAAAATACGGTATACATAGTGCCAAAAAAAAAATAAATTCACAACTCTCCGACCACAGAGTGTTAGAAATTAAACACTGCAGTAGAAAACCTACAGCAATAGCTCGTAGCATTTCAAGGGCAGACAGCTCATCGGCAGAGTTCACTAGAGACACTTTCAATCCAAAGCAGGTTACGGTGTCAGGTAGGAGCTGCACCAGAAGGTTTGGACACTGGGACGGCAGTTTAAATCACATTCCCAACGAACACGAGCCCCTACAGACATACAGGCACATGAGCTGACATGACAAAAATCCCCACAAAACACTCCAGCCTCCACCCAAACAGGTGGTTTAACGCGGACGATCCGGAAGCCCTGTTGCCGTGGAAAGCACGGGATCTCCAAGGAGTCATTCAGCATCAGCATGTTGGCGACCAGAGTAAAAACCTTACCGCCCGGCCCTCGCTCTGAGTGTCCACCCGCTAACATAGGCAGCTGTCGCCCCCCCCCCACCCCCCACTCATCAGAGGCCGAGCTGACTCACTCCGGAGAGGTTAATAAGGGTCGGCTGACCACACTCCCTCCCGCAACTATCTGCTTCTTGGCAAAGAATCTACTTACTGTCAGTGGTGTCTGAGTCATTGCTGCTGGTCGAGTACTTCCTCCTCTTATTCTCAGTCTCCATCTGTTGGGGGAGAAAAATAGAGGGGGGGGTATAAAAAAAGATGGCGGAACAAGCGGCTGAGCGAGACTCCCGGGCCTGTCCGCCACGCGGGACGCGGCGCCCGGGTCTGGTATGCTGAAGCACATCAGGCCTCAAACCGTCCTGAAGAAGTACCTCCATTCAGGTCCATCTAATAGGGCATCGCCCAGCCACCCCTGGGCACGTCTCCTCTGCCCATTTTACTTTTACTGTGTTCACATTCACTTTATGGAGCAGCTGCCTTTTTCCCAAAGCGACGGACACGTGCGGCACGCAGCACCTTACAAACATATGGCTGTCAAGGCAGAAGTCGAATCCCCGACAGCCTATTTCCCTGTCGTCTGCGTCACGGCGCACAAGGCAGGCGCACTTTCTGAAGCGGCAGTTTCACACCCGAGGACGAATCCATCTAGCAGCCTTTTAGCACCTGAGAGATGAAACTGCAACTCAAACAGAGACACTTTCCTCACAGCAGGGCATGGAAGTTCATGCACCGAAAATAAAAATTAAAATGCAACAGCCAACCAAAAGGAGATAAAGAAAACATTTTCTATTCCATAGATAAGGATTTTCACTGAGGTTTGAATATAATATTGTCCTCCCCTTATGCCACGGCGAGCTGGCAGAATGGTGTCCAAAGGCGGCTCTTTGTGTTCACCTCACATCATAAAGCAAACGAGTCAGCATAGGAGAAAGGGGCTTAGATAAACGTACCTGCCGTCCCCGTAGCAGGGAGCCAGCGTGCTGTGCTTTTAACTGTGGCCAAATTGGATTACATTACTGCGCCGCTTGAACTGGTGCGGTCGCCGAGACCTGCCGCCGTGCCGGTGTCCCCTTGGTAACGACTGAGCGCCGATCCCCTGCAAACGTGCCCATATGCCCCTTTGGTGACTGCAAGGTTCCAAACCAAAAATCCCAAGAGGGGCATCAATGTCACTCACTTGAGAAAAATGCAGGGGAATTGATCCAGTTCCAAAATACAAGCACAGGATTAGTTTCTCATTAATGATCAGCTGGGCTTTCAAAGCTTCCCAGGACAAGAAACACCATCAGAAGAACAGAAGCAAGCAGAGAGCACTGGGCTGCACTGTCACAAAGACAAAGGCTATTCGACAGAAAAGCCAAACGACAGTGGGAATCTGCAGCAGCCCAAACTCACAGTCTCCACTCAGTCCTTTACAGCATTCTCTACATTCCCAGTAAGACCTCAGCCCATTTAAAGCAATAGCTTTTCTATTTTAAAAAGAAAATGTCTTGATTCATTTCATCATTTCATCTCCTCCTCCTTTGAGGAAGCGTCGATAATGACTCCGGTTCACCCCCAGCTTCCCAGCCCAAAGATCTCTGCTCTACATCAAATTATTTCCTGCATCAAGTGCTGCAGAGCAAGCATTTATCAAGCAGGGTGCACAACAAGTGGAGAACTATGGAGCACTGAATATCAGTTCCAATTCGATTTAATTTGGCACCTTACGCCATAAATTGACTGTAATCAGCATCCTTTCCAAAGCGATTAAGATCTGTGAGGCAAAACTGACACTAGAAAGCAATGAAGTACAGCTGCAGTTTAAGCTGTCAATAGATCCAGGCCTCACAAGGGCACGGAATGCGACGGCAGATGGGAAAAGAACCATTGAGAAAATAAGCTAAGCCCAGTGCAGCTTGGTAACAGCGAATCTCATTGACTAACATTAGGTACCCAGACACAAAGCCGTGCCTCATTAAGGAATAGAAAACAAAATATAGAAAGGACGGCCCCAAATAAAGACTGCTGCGTGCCAAGAAGAAATACCTGAATAAAGGTCTAGAAACTTAGCTCTTATTCTCAATGACACGGGGGTGGGGTTGGGTACAAAGTAGCGACTCTCATGGCACCAAGCGAGACACAACCACAAAGTAACGGCTTCTCCACAATCCCCCAGAGGGCCCAAGCCAAGCCCTCATTGCACTCACTGGCATGACCAATAGGGGGCAGCACAGCAGCACAGACAAAAGTTACGGACCCCGCCCGAGAAAGAGCACGGGGGCTCCAGCAAGCGCCAGGACCCCAGCAGCTTCAGAATAAAGCTCCAGAAAAACTAAGAGCGGCAATATCGTTGCCATCATCATCATCATGATCTTCATCATCCGGCCTGCCTACAAAGCCACACAAGCCATGCAGGTGTCACCCTCTTCAGAAGCTGGAACTGCGCCGGTGCTCAGTATGAAAAGCGGCACTTGAACCTTCCCCCACCCCTGCGACATCCCCGAACCAGCGACCCACCTTGTCGGCATAATACGTTATCAGCACGCAGCGGAACAGGCCACTTACCGTTCGCTCTTTTGTGTAAACATCAGCCCTTCCATGGGACTCTGCCAGCAGTCTGAATGACACCATTAGCATCATTTCCTGCACCTGTGCTTTTAATTTACTACCCATTCAGGAGCACGTGCAGTGCTGTCTGTCGCTGACCCTACTGCATTCACACTCAAAAGGGGGGGGGGGGGCTTTGTGGGGGCACTGGCAAATCGGTGCGATATCTCCGAATGACCTTGCTGCTGTAAAGGACTGTGAGAGCCATCAGCAGAGCAGGGGGAAAAAAATACAGTTTTAATAAATAAATCATCGCCAACTGGCGCACTTGAAAAACAGCAAAAAATTATTCCAACCTGTGCTGCATTTTAATGTCTCCTCCAAAAATAAATATTACATGTGTTCGTGTGTGTTTGTGTCTCCAGATCACTCCTGACTTTCCTGCAAAGTCGACACACAGACTGTGGAACCTGCCAATGAAGCTGTAAAGCCCCCCCCCCCTCACATTAGCGAGGGGGACGGCAGATGACAATGGGTGCCACCTTGGCTCCTGCCATGATCAGGGACAGCAGGGACCTTGAGAAGATGCGGGGGGGAACCGCCAAGTGGACGTCCAAATAGACAGCTTTAAAATCCGTCCAGGCTGCCGATTTCCATTCTGATCATTGCAAAAATCCCAGCTTGAACCTCAGCTGAGATATTCTTCTTATTAAATTTGTATTTTTGCACATAAAATATTCAGAAGAGAAAGGTCAACCCTCACTGAACTAACCACAATGCTTCCTATTTAAGAAACAACAGGATTATGAGTCAGAAGAGGGCATTTAAACCATGAGTCGGCGCTCCATACCGATCGAAGGTTCTGACGGCACGGGATGGCAAACAGCCCGGCTAAAAGCAATCTGGGCCATCGCCAGATCATCCGTGTCACTCCACGGCGAGACAGCTCAGGGGCGTGTGGGTGAGCTGTTCTGGCAAAGGAGAGATGGACCCTTTGGCCTCCACAGCCACACACATGCAGATCTGAGCCTAATGGCAGGGGCAGAGCTGTACCTCATTTGTAACACACCCCCCCCCCTTGGGGTGGAGCAGCCCAGAGAACAGGATGCTACTGGCGATGTGAGGAAGTCTTCACTCTCCACCCAGTCCACATGCTTATGGCAACGATTCACTGCTCTGGCACATCTGAAGCTCATGCCCAACAGTCTCCTTCCTGTCAGAAGGCGGCGAAAAGCAAACCACGAATGCTGGGGTGACATTTATATCCGCTGCAGAGGGCCAGCTAGCCAGCTTTTACGCTCCATGTACTTATTCTTCAACCCAATTCCCCAGATACGCTTCCAAAAAAAGAAAGAGGCACCGCGTGTTGGCTGGAAGCATCGCCTTACCGCGATGATCCATTTCATCAAGCGCAATTAAAAAGGACATGAAGCGCAGGCCTGCTGGGAGTCCCCGGGAGGGCTGCTGTGGGTCAGACTTCGCGAAGGTAAACAGCAGCCACGCCCCCTAGGGGCGGCCCAGCGCATCGCAGCGCACACCGGGAGCGGCGGCCGCCTTCGCCGGGAGCCCAGCGCGCCTTTCCGGCCCCGTTTCGCTTTCAATACCCAGCATCTCACGAAGAGGCAGATCGCTGCGTAGCGTGTCCTGCTTCCCCCTTCCAAACCATCCAGTCACGCTTCAGCTGTGCCCTCCCCACCGTGAGGTGAGCGCGGCTTGGCTCGGCGCCTCTCCGCCAGCTTCAGGTACACGCAGCCGGTACCTCGGCGTATGACACGAGTGGGTAGAGAGAGCAGCGCATGCATCCGCCGAATAGCCCGATGCGCCCTGGAAATGGAGCTCAGCCTCTCAGGCTGCAAGTTCGCGCAACTACAACTTGTGCGGCGCCCAGTGCACAAACCCAGCCGAGACCCGACAGACTCACGGCTCCCCGCCCGCCTTTGCGCACCGAGCCCAGGCGGCCCGTCTACCCGCAAATCGCCCTCACCGTAGCTTTTTATAATTTAAAGATCTAACTAAAACTGGGCGACGTTAGACCCCCGTAAAAAGTTAAGCACGCCCGGCTGCTTGTCACCGTCATCTGAGCAGCATCCCGCGCTGCCCGTGCCACGCTCATCTTACCGCAACTCCATCTGCAGGGCTCTCCAAAAAACCCAAACTTATCTTAGAAAATAAATGCAATGATAAGCAAAGCTCAGAAAGGCGGGATTCCTACCTTGCTGGTAGGCAGTTAGGGGAGCCGGTCGAAAGGAGTCCGAATCTGCAATAGACGGCGGTGCAAAATCAGGAGATCATCGGCAGTGGCGATAATCCTACGGAGATAGTTAGCAGTAACATTAGCTAGCATCCCACGCCGATCCGCTGACAGCCTCGGATGCTCCCCTAGGAGTAAAACTAAAGTAGGTAGCTAGCTAGCTCTGCTAAGTGGCACTTCATTGGGTAGCAGGTTGGCTAGCTAGGTGGGGAGGTGCAGGCGCTTGACGAAGGAGCGGAGCACACCGCCTACGCAGTTATTATTCGCATCTAGGTGGTGTTTCCTATACCTGACTTTGAAGCGACCCCCTCCGAAATACAGATTATTAGCTAATAGTCTTGGCTAACTAGCCCGTCTTAGTTAGCTCGGAGCTAATCATGCGGCATTTTCTATTAGTAATCTAGGTCCATGATGGTTACCTCTATCAGTTTTATAATTTTCGTCAGACTGATTGCTCCCTTTTCTTGATTTTTGCATAAAGGCGAATGTTTAATATAAAAAAGGCTGCGTGCAAGTCGGATCAGTTTAGTTTCGCAACGCGCTGCTACCAAAACGTTTATCTCATCCTGCTCCCTCCCCCCTCTCCCCTTCAATCTTGCGCTCCCTCTCCCCCACCCCCCTCCTGCGAGATCGCACAGGCGTATGCGAGCTCCTGCAACCTTACCAGATAAATAAATAAATAACGCTCATACTTAAAAGTCTTTTGGCGCCATATTAATGACGTACTTCAAATCTGCCCGTTCCTCTCGCGCCGCCCGCAGCGGCGCTTTCCCCGCGCGCGCACCGCGCCGCTCCGACGTGCTGCGTGGCTCGCGCTGTCAACTTTCTTCGGGAAGTGATTCCGTGATTTACGGTGCGAGCCCGAAGTCGCGGCGCCCACCGGACGAGACTGCAGCTGTGTGTTTGAAGGGGGTCCGCGTATCCCACGCGTGCAGACATGGGGGCTGGACGGCAGAACACTGAGGACTTCTTTCAGACACAATCTATCATTTCAGGCGCCCAATATTACTGGATCGCAACTTCGCTTTCTGTCTATGACACCTGACAAATAAGGATTCACCAGTGCTGTGATAGAGGAAGCGAGATTTTTGTCAATGTCATTTTATCATGGTTTCTGATAAGAAATATCTTAAAACGTACATAGATTTCACCTGTCTGAGCGGCAGTGTAATGGAGCATTGAAATGAAAATGTCACAAAACGATGACATTATTTGCACAAACTAATCCAATAAAATATGGGATTTGTGATATAGCAAATTCGGAAGCAAATTTTATAAAGAAAGCGCCGGATATTGTCAACGGTAAACTTACAATATATACAAGAAGACACATCCAAAGAAACATCACTGAAATAACAAAGTATAAAGAAGTGGTGGAATATAGTTTCATGTAATCGGGGGTCATCACCAGGGACGGGCAGGGGCGCGTGCCTGGCTGCCCCTGCCCCTTTGCCTCCCGAGAGGGACCACCCCCAGTCAAGCACCTGCCCCTCGAAGCGTCTCTGCATGGCCCTGGACGGCACCATGGCAGATTCTGACGGTCAGTGCGTAGCCCACATAATACACGTTTGTCCATGTATGGACAGGTCGACGAACTCTGTATGTAATATTAAGGTATTGCAAACATTCAATCAAATTTTCGTGTCATTTTAAAGTACTGCAAATACTACTATACTGTTAATGGGCGAATGTCATTTTGCATTAAAAAAAAAAAACCCTCATCAAACATTTTATATGGAAACAGCGCCTCCTGTTGGTGCTTCAGCATTAACCATCTACCAGCAATTGCTGTTTGATATTGATTTTATTACGTCTGATATTGTTTTGCAAAATAAATTACGCGGTGCAAATGTTTGGTTCAAGTTATACTAATACGATAAAAAAAATAAACTTGTCAATTGCAGACACGTGGCTAATTTGTTGTGATAGCGTTGATTGTTTTCTTTACATCTCAATCTTACAACCTGTTCACATTGAAAGAGAAATACCTTTAGCTACTTTTTTGTTAATGGGTCAGCTATCTTTCTGTTTTTTACTAACCTCTATCTATCTTTGTATGTCTATCAATCTATCTCTCTCACTCAATTTTAATATACAATCAGTACTTATTAGACTACTTTAATATGCAGTTCAGAGCTAACTCTTCTCTTAAGAATCATTCCCCTGCCTGTGGGTGGAAGCAAGTAGCTGGCTCACTCATGCATGTCGCATGAAGCCTGCAGCCTGTACAGAGAGATGTAGTGGGTGACTCACAAAACAGAGAGATGGATGTGTGGGCCAGTGTCCAGTCCTGAGCTGTCATAGTATCTCACTAAGAGCGACACCCAGCCTTGTCCTAACTGGCCATTTCAGTGTGAAAGGACCTCGGGGGAGGGGGGTGTTTATAGACTCTGTGATAAGCAGCCCTGTTTAATAAGGTGGGTGATGAGTGGTCTGGTAGTGACTTGTATTTTAACCATATTTCAGCTTCTCATTTCAATTTAACTGGTAATGCACTAATTTAAGAATTTGGTAATCAGTGGTTGTTTTGGTAATCAGGTGTTGACACACCACAGCACACAATAACAAAATGTGTTCTCTGTATTTAACCCATATGTGACATAGCAGGGGGCAGCTAGTTCAGCACCTGGAGAGCCGTGCTTGGGGGCGGAACCTAGCTGGTCAGGGATTTGATCCTGGAATTTTTCAATTACAAATGCGCTTCCCTAACCATTAAGCCTCCACACTTTTATTTTTAAATTTGGAAAACTTAGATCAGAAAATCAAATAGAAAACTGTACTCCTATGCATTTTGAATAAGTGTGCAGTATTTGTAGAGATTTGTATACATACTGTATAACGCTATTTGTAGTTTGAGTCATAATTGTTTGTTTTGGTTATTCAGTGGCTCCTTGACTTACAAACTCAATTCGTTCACGCAGGCTGGTTGTAACTCAAGAATATTTTTATTCCATAAGAAAAGAAAATACCCATAATGCTTTCGAACCTCCCAAAGCTCCCCTTAACTAACCTTTTCTTAATAACAAAGGGTTGTATAATGTGCGTAATTTACCAGAAACACCAATCATTTTCCTAGTGTACTCACTCGCCTTTCCTTTACCCACAGTAATAATAGCCTTTCTACCTCGTTTAACTCTGTTGAGCATGACTTACTAATTTGAGTAACACCTTCAGCAACACTAGCTGCCTTATACAAATCAGTCTTTGTGAGATTGTGGAGATGGTGGATGTCGACATGCTGTACATTCAAGACTCTTTAACTGTTACATGCATAGTCATACGGGTAACACATGCAGTGAGATGCATCCTGAACCGCTCTTTTGACTGTGCAACTGTTACAAAGAATATGAAGATAGATAAAAAGGACAAATAAAAAACAAATAAATAGAACTTTGAATATAATACAGATTTGAAACAGATTTGCAGATGTGCGATATGCAGTTATAAAGTTAAAGTGCGTTGTATGGAATGATGATGAGTATAAGACCCTGAGATGGTTGCTGTCCAGTATAGTATAAAAGTACTATAATAATATACTATAACACTGTGTAGAGAGAGAGGGGCGTGTCCTGACTGAGGAGTCGAATAATATTCTAAGTAATGTATAATGTACTAGCCATAATCACAAGGTTGTAGGTTCAAACCCAGCCTCAGCATGTCTGTGGATCCTTGAACAAGGCCCTTAACCCCCAGCTCCCTGGGTGCCTCAACAGGTGGCTGCTCTTCACAGACAGCTTGCTCTACCCAAAAAAAAAAAAAAAAAGAGCAAGTTGAGGGAGGTGTAAAAATAATTTCCCCACAGGGATCAATAAAGTTCAATTAAACATAATAGTGAGATCAGTCACATGAACACCACTCTCTTATTTCTGCACAATTTCCTTCTTTTCAATCCTGATTGCTTTGTTTACCCTTAGCTTCTTTTCTAGCTTTTTTGGGGGCGCTGACCGAAACGACGCCCACAAACAGGCGTATCTGGGTTCAGACTGATGCCTCTCTGACATCTCGGCTCCTTGACCGGCATTCGGTTCGTAAGTCAAGGCTAAAATTTTGGTCATAACCCAAGTTGTTCGTATGTCAGGCCGGTCGTAACTAGAGAGTTCTCTGTATTTGCTTGAGTATTATACAATACTGTTTAAAAAATAAAGATTTCTTAAAATACAAATGTAGATAAAGTATTCTGTTTCATGTGTGATAAAAGCAGTCTTTAGTCTTAAGACTATTTTTAACTGATCACCCCATGGATGCTTCATTTAAAAATAACAGTAAAGTATCAAAAGTATCAGACAATGTTTGGTGTGCAGATTTTTACCCTTTGTCTGGCTCCATACCTTTAGGCGTTGGGGCGTGTTTCTGTGGCAGGTAGCAGCTGCTTTGTTGAATAACTTGACGCATTAATTCTCTCTGCAGGGTGTCAGTCCATCATAGGGCAGTTATTTTAACCTAAAGCCGCAAATAGATTTGGCCTATTTCATCCCTAGCTTCTACTAACTTCCAGGTAGAGAAATGGGTGACATTTATTTCAAAGTCTATCTTTTTCAGCTGTACACCTCATATACAGTGTGGTATGCTACTCTTTTTATAATAATTGACCATGGTGTTTTGTGAATGTTGTGGCCAAAAATGCTTGATTCTGCAGTATTTGCGAAGCAACTTGCAGGGTTCGATATTTTTTTAATCTTCAAAAAACCATTATTTCACAAATGTGAACGAACTCATTTTCTCAGAAACTACTACAGAGTAATACTAGTTATATTAAGAACATTAAGTTGCTAAAATTAGCAATATGAAGTAATGCACACAGATATCCATCATGAATACAAATGTTAACTAGTACAAACATAAATACTAGTTAAATAGATGACTTCACAACACATCTTCTCATTGATCAATTAGATGTCAAACATTATCAGTAAACAGAGGAAAATAAGTATATTACATCTACGGCAAAGGGAGAAAATACTGTCTCCACTTTCTTGCAAAACATTTAGCAATTGTTTTGCAGTCTTTTGCAGGAGCCTAATCTTTGTTGGAGAATGAGATGAGTTATGACGATGCTCATTATCCCACAGTGCAGACTAGCAAAAATCACAGACGGATTCCCGCTGCCACTCCACCGCAGGGTGACTCATGGTCCAAGTGCAAACTGCTTGTTAATTTTCTGTTGCAGGAAAGTTGCCACAAACTTGAAAAATTGTAGGCTCTTGCAAATATTGCAGAATGTGCTTTATTTTGCATTAATTTCTGCAATTGCAGAATCGGGAAAATGATTATGCAGCTATATTTTTATTTGCATACGTTTCTTTTGGGAAAGCCATGGCGTCACATTTCATTGTACAAAGTTCACTGCATTTATGTTCTCATTTTTAAATTTCACATTACGTTCACTCAGCTTGGTGTGCGCTATATGGACAAAAGCCCTGGCACACACCTCTCAATCTTTGAATTCAGGTGTTTCATTCTGACCCATTGCCACAGGTGTATAAAATCAAGCACCTAGCCATGCAGTCAGGTTTACAAACTTTTGTGAAAGAATGGGTCATTCTGAAGAACTCAGTGGATTCAGATGTGGTTCTGTCACAGGATGCCACCTTTGCAATATGTCAGTTTGTGAATTTTTTTTCCCTGCTAGATATTTCGCAGTCACCTATAGTAAACCGAGTGCGGAGGCGCATAGTGTGTAAAAGTCACTTTTGCTCTGTTGACTCAGTAACTGTGAAGTTCCAAGCTTCCTCTGACTTTAACCCCAGCATGGAATGGGCTTCAATGGCCAAGCAGCTGCATGCAAGCCTCACATCACCAAGCATCTAGTGAATACCTAGTGTCAGATGGAGTGCTGTTCTGCACACCGGTGCTATTACTTTTTCACTTGTGGGCTTCCTGTTAACTTTAACAAGTCTGGCGATTCTCCTCTAACCTTTAACACTAAAAAAGACATTTTCAGCCACAAAACCGCCCCTGACTGATTTTCTTTTCATTTATCACACCATTCACTGTAAACTGTGGACACTACAGTACATAAAAATCCCAGTAGGCTGGCTGTTTCTAAGATGCTGGAACCACTATCTGTCACTAATAATCATGTAATGTTTAAAACCATTAGGTTAAAGCTATATAAATCCAAATCTTTGTGATGAGCGAACTTCACATATACATACAGTGGATTTAAAAATCTATAATTGAAATTGCTGGGTTTCGTGATGTAAATGTCTGGATCCGTCCTGGCGCTGTCCCATTTTGTCTGTTGTTGCCCTAAGTAGCTTTTTGTGGGTGCAGCTGTTCATGCTATTGTGCTCCCCGTGTTCCCTAGGTCAGGGGTCGGCAGACCAGTTGGAATGTTTTTAAACCACTGGAGTGGTCAAAACCACTGGAGCCACAGAATTTTATTGGAAACAGAAATTTATTCTAAACCACTGAGCAACATTTTTTAATATGACACCAATAACAAAGTGGAAATCAGCAAATCATTTTTTGGGTTCCTTAGACTTTACAACGAAAATGGCATGTCCCTGTTTTTTTTATATTGTTTAAATTTTTTAAATGAGTAAACTTCAATATTGTATTATTATGTTATATTATTATTTTTTTTTTTTCTCCTGGAATGCATAGGTCCCCCATTAGATTCCCTTACCTGTATGTTACGCATCAATCCATCTTACCTGTGTGTTACGTACCTATCCATCTTACCTGTGTGTTACGTACCTATCCATCTTACCTGTGTGTTACGTACCTATCCATCTTACCTGTGTGTTACGCACCTATCCATGCTCTTTTCCTCTGCTCAATTCCCACTCAGTACCCTATTCCGAGTCTCTGTGTTTGCTCAGTGTTTCCTTGTGCTCAGCTGAAGTCTTTGTAAGATCTTGTGTTACTCACCTGCCTTTGTTTAAACCCCTTGTGGTCTCTTTGGTTTCTAGTTCTTTTGAGTTGTGTTTGAGAATAAAGTTCCATCTGTCTGTAAGTTGCATTGTGGACCGTCATCCATGCCACATTGTGACAGTAAATCCATAGATCGAGATAAATCACACTGTACTTTTGTTCACTTCAATTCGTTTTTATACAATGTCTTTATCTAGAGACACCCCAAGGTGCTTTACATGACAGTGTTATAATACATTCCTACATTACTTACACCAGGGGGGTCAAACTCCAGTCCTGGGGGGCCGGAGTCCTGCACATTTTTGAGTTTCCACTCATTTAACACACCTGATTCAACTCCTTGTGCTAATTATCACACAGTTCTTGAGCTGAATCATTTGTGGTGGGACAGGGAAAGAACTAAGTTACACAGGGCTCCGGCCCCCCAGGACTGGAGTTTGACACCCCTGATTTACACCGGATAATTCAAAAACAGGGAAAATGAAGGACAAAGAAAAGAAAGGAAGAAAGCCAGATGACAACAGAGGAGAGCAACCAAAAACCAAAAACTCCAAAGTAGGGAGACAAAACCTCCTGGAGTCCAAGATCGACTGGCGGGGGGGGGGGGGGGGGGGGGGGGGGGGGGGGGGGGGGGGGGGGGGGGGGGGG
>JAABNX020000002.1:6640911-6658811 GCA_015163995.2 Mormyrus lacerda | reverse complement strand
AAAGTCAGTTATTAATCCTCGTGTCATCGTCTTCCTCCTGCGTACTAAAACCACCGAAGTCCTCTTCCTAGATAGTCTGCGCTTCCTAGATAGTGCGCCCCTGGCGACCGTTAGCAGTAAAAAAGATAGATGAGCCGCACCGTCATATAAGCCTCAGGGTCCAAAGCAAGTGCAAATAGTAGCGGCTTATAGTCTGGAAATTACGGTAAACATTCTGTACTGTAAATAAATGCTCTCATAATTTATAGAACTGCACCTCAACTATTTGCAATACATATTTCATGTAACTAAAGTGCAATATAGCTGGAAATAAAAGCTGTATATTAGTATATATAAAACTGTGTAATTGACTCTGATAGCCAGCCTCATAGAACGCCTCTTGTCCAATCAGATTTCTTGGTCCGAACTAAGTGTTGTATAATTGACTTTAATCTGTAACTTAACAATGATAAAATGGATTTTGTGACATGGAACATGAATCATGCAATCGGCACTCAGCAAACATGAGCCACAGAATAACAAAATGCTCACTGTCAAAACCAAATACAGTAAGACAAATATCTTCCTCATCACTGTTTATAGTGTGGTTTTCGCATCAGTCAGTCTATGATATAAGCCGAATGCTCTACATTAGTCATCACACTTTCAACACTACCCACAGAGACTAGAGGCCTTAGGAAAGCCTTAAACTGGAGTGTCCTACCAGAAACTCTTTTTAAAAATGATCTGTCTTTTCTTATCGCATGAGGTAATCAAACACTATATGACTGTATGAGTAAAAAATATTATCACTGTATACATGCAGGGGGGACACTTTTTGATAGATTTACTGTACTGTACTCAGGTACTGTCTTTAGGAGCTGTTTTGCCTTCCAGTGAGTTTCTCTGTTTCTCATAGTGGTGGAGGGTGAGCAGTATCCTGGTACCCTGGTTTCTGAAAAGGACATTAGAGATTGATTTTGCATACACCGATCTCCAAAAATTTCTTGAAGTGGGTCTACCGCGTAAACTTTCCACGCAAAAAATGTGATTGTTCACCTCACTGTGAGTCAGCAAAGCATGTGAAGTGTTTCTGAAAAGCAAATCCATTCCAGTAAAGAATGCTGCACTTGTACCATCAGTAACGCAAGCGTTTCATAGCAAAAGAAATTCAGTTCAGAGTAAAATCAAAAGATATTACTCAGAAAATTAGGGGGTTTATCACGCTTAATTATCAATCTTTCTCTGTAGTCACGGATACTGGCTTTCATGCTGATATGAAAACAAAATACACTGGAGCAGTGAGTAACCTTGCTCAGCACAGGGGGACGATGGAAACTGCATTCTCTCATCGGCGCATGCTGCTTCCGCTGCACAGTGATATTTCTGAAATTCATAAAAATGCTCAAACCCACCCATTGAAAACAGTTCCAGGTTAGATGTACACCATGCTGACCCTTTTAAAAATATGGTCTATTCTTGACTTTGCCAGGGTTGGGATGAGATTTGGCAAACAAGAACAATGGCATGTTTTTTTTTTTTTTGCTTTCTAGTAGAGTGGAAAGGAACCTACGGTCAGGTTTCTGCAAGTGCGACTTTGCACATTGAGTCGGTACCATTATCGCTTATTTCCTACATGTAAGCAACTCGCACCTTTTTCCATAAAAGGAAAGACAACAGAATGAGATTTATAGATATTTCCAGAAGATGAATGAAAATAATAAAAAAAAACACATCTGCAGCAGGGGCTGTCCCCTGGAGTTTTTAATCAGTAGGGCCTCCTTCTTCTTATTCAGGTGGAGCTCCTCTGGCAGACCTTTAGCTTCTCCACTGGACACCAGGATCAAGGTCGTGACTAGTGCAGTGCTTTCTCACTTGAGGCAGGGCCTCCTACTGCTGGATATGCTGCCCGCTGCAGATATACAGAGATAATACTGCATCTGTGGGGGGGGGGGGGGGGGATAGGAGAGCAGCCCCCTCACAGGAAAAAAAAAAGACTGCAGACACCTCACATGGGGAGCTACCCTGACGGGGGACTCGGTCAATCCACTGAGGATTGTGAGGGGGCTCTTAGTCCCATCAACATGAACGACGTTCACAGCCAGACGTCCATGAACTCTGGGATGCAAAAGTTACTGTACCTGCATGAATCAGAATCAGAAAACTTTATTGATCCCAGAGGAAATTACTTATGCAATGACCACAACAACACACAATACAGAGGCACAAGAACAGTATAAAATAAAATAAAATAGTCTGGATAAAATATAAATAGAAATCTGTAGAAAGAAAACAACCACAATAAGATTAGACCGTGCTATATACAGAAACGCTTGGTATGATATCTATAATGAAAAACTACTGACATAAGTGGTAGTTTGGAATAAGTTATTGCACCTTAGAAAATCAGTAGTAGTGACTAAGTACTATTAAGTAATATCAAGTAATGAAGAGTAATATTGACCAAGTAGTATTGTAGACTACTGCACATAAGTTATCGAGAGAGACTGAGTGATTTAGCTCCCATTTAAAGAACAACGGATGATATTGAACATAATAACCTTCCAGCACCTGGTAAGAACATCACACGGTATCGCACATGGTAGACTGTTGCACATCATAGCAAAAAGTGAATGAGTGCATTTACATATCACAGCACACAAAATGTAGGGCACGGTGCACGTCTCTGACATCGTGACAACGCATTGCTAAAGTGGCTTCGGCATAATAGAAAACATAAACATAATTAACAGTGTTCCCTTTACGATAACAAAATGTGTCTTTCCCATAACCAGCAGACGGGCTTCACTCTTAGCCTGACATGTTGGAAACAAAAAAGTGACAAAACATAGAAATAATTATTTGAATCAATTTTCTCCGCAGAACATTTCCCTCAAAGCAATGTTTACATCTATCTGGACCACACAGAGCATCGACATAAGCACATACTCAGTGCTGCATATGTGAGAGGAAGTGTAAAAATAAGCTACATAAAACTCTACATAAAATAAAAGTATTCAAATAAGTGTTAGAATAATTTGATATCTATTATGAATACAGTCATGTTGGAAAATTTTTGTACCCATCATGAGGTTGTACCTACAAAAATTTTCCACAGTCTGGTCAATCAGATTTAGTTTTGTGTCATTATTTACTATTTATTAATTATTTAGCATATGCTATTTGTCAAAAGCAACATAAAATTGATGACAGGAGTCCAGAGTCACTACAGCAGTCAGCCAGATTCACTGCAGCAGTCAGCCAGATTCACTGCAGCAGTTGGGGCTAAAGGCCTCGCTGAAGGAGCCAATAGTTATTGGATTACGCTGCCTGCCAAGGGATTACGATTAGAAGGTCTTACATACATGGGCACAGATCTCTTACTCACGGGGCTGACAGATCTCTGACTCACGGGGCTTACAGATCTCAGACTCGCGGGGCTGGACACTGCTCCCCCAGTGCTGCTTCTCTGATCTCCAAGAAACACAAGTATATTCACTTATGTGATGCTTTTATCCAAAGCGACCTGCCACCTTTGCATTGTTAGCGCAGTGCAGTACTTGTTGAGCACCCACTGCCCTTATGATTTGTCCACTGTTTTCCGAATTTGTTTTTCAACTTGCAAAACACGCGAAACGTCGGCATGCTGGCGGCTGGCGTCACACGTGTTACTGCCTCTGCCCTCAGTCCTGCCACCTTTACAGCCAGATGCCAGGCCTCCCGCTGGCCAGGGCACTGACAGGGACATGGCAGGAGGGAAACATGCACAAGCCTTCAGGAATGCGGAACACGGAAGGAACTGATCTAGAATCAGCACCGAAGTCCGTGTCAGGCAGATTCCGCTATCACTGTGTGCTAAATGTTTAATTTATTTTAAAGTGTATCGTGTTCCAATGTGAGACCTCTGTGTTCCAGAAAAGCCCACAGAGGTGTCACACACTCCTGGATTTGATTGAGTTTACAGGAAAACAGGTAGCATCAGAAGCCAGAGTGTGTTATTGACACACCAAATAAAAAGAGACTTCAAATTCATTTGAAGAAGAACAAGGCGACTGTCAAATGAAAAGCTCTACGAATGAGGCTTTACAAATTTCAGCTAAAAATGCACGAGACTCATTTCGGAATTCCCCGTGTCATGTGTCATTCGGGCTTTTCCATCAGTGATATTGAAGCCATTAGACGCTTTTCACATCTTTGGAAAAACTTTTCATTATCAGTCATATTAATCCATGCAAATCAGATGATGACAGGACACGGTATTCACTGTTTACAGGGAGCGACACATCACGTGTAAATGAATATATAATATTCATTAAAAACTTTTATAGAAGTCAGCATCCGCTAATCGAACTAAAACATGCTGCATGAACTTCAGATTCTCAGAATTCCCTTATTTGTAAATATCAAGGAAATGTCTTGACACACATGCCCACGTGGCAAAACTGCAACTCAGCACACAGCTCACTGTCCAAGCAGCAAATACTGCTTTTTAGCTGCATCTAGCATATCTTGCCCTCACTATTCCCTTAAATGCCATCATTCATTAAAAGATCTTTTCAAGCCCCTGTAAACAGCAGCGACCTAAACTTAATCTCCCTTCCCCTACTTGTACGTGGGGCCTCTCGCACTCACCACAGGAAGTACACCTTAACAGCTCAAGCTATGATCGTAGTATGAAGCCTGTGAAGAACGATGGCCCATATCTAACGTGTCATGGACTCTCACTGGCAGCCCAATAACCGTCATCCTCTGGGTTTTCCTTCGGAACGACTCCTAACATCGTCATGCTACACTGCGCATAACTGGAGAGGGACACTTCCTTTACTCGGACATATTTACTTTGACCTACAAAGTGCCGTCTAAAAACTCACACATGATGCTAAGCAAGTTAGCAAAGGAAGTGTATGGTGAAACTGGCAGTGAAAAAGCCTGGGCGGAGAATGAAAAACAGCCGCACTGCGCGCATGTGAGTGCGCGTGGCACGAAAGGCGCACACAGTGCGGCGGGCCTGCCGCGCGCGGCCTGCGCGTGACTTCACATCCTGTGAGGCACGGCTCACCGAAAGCACACTACTACATGGATCCAGACACGGCTACTCCGCTAGAGTCAGGTGCTGCGTGTGATTAACCTGCCCGTGTCTTCGTCGCATGATGACGCGTAGAGGCTCACAGCGTCGACACCATGCGGTTCATGCCAGGCTCTTAGGCCGACGGGCAGAACTGGCTTTTCACACGTCTCATTTTATTTCAATTTCTCCAGTAAACTTATGATCTAATTTGGCGGAGGCAAGCAGAATACATGTGCAGGACAGGGCCGGTGCTGCGGGACCCGAATACATAAAGCGGCAGCCCTCAGTCATTGTCACCATGTGACAGATTGTGGAGGTAAGTCCTCCTCTGTTTCATCCCCGTCCAAAAACCACAGCGCCAAAGCACTCGTCCGGTTCTGGCAGCCGGCCTCCCAGCGGGGCCTGCCACACTGGGTCTGAAGCGAACACACATGCATCTGTGTCGTGTTTTCACCAAAGCACAGCTACTCGGGAATAAAATTCCGTGCTGCACCTGGTATTTTGAAGCTAAATAACGACTAAATGAGGGAAGGCTCAGCGTATCTACCTGGCGTCAAGCGTGCCCGTCGGGCTCGGACGTGCCGGCCGGCCGTGGCTTCAGCTGTTACCGTTCGTTTGGCAGAGAGCGAGACGAGGGAAGCCGGCACAGAGATACTTGTAAGTTTCCATTTCACTGCCGACCTTCACCGCAGGTCGTGCTCAGCTGCTGCGTGTTTATTTTCCATGGTAAAACCACATCTGGTTCAACCTCACAACTGTACCAACAAAATAAGCGGCTTCAAGCTCTTACAGACCCCCTGTCAGACGGCAGCGGTATCTAGTCCTGCTCGCTGCCTCTGCCCTTCTTTTGTCTGAAGCGACTCCCTAACGCCCCGATGGCGGCAATATTCACGGAAGCCAAGACACGAGCGTGCGTGCGAGACGTCCCGCTGGATGACTGTGAAGTGTAAGCGTACGTTCAGGACCATTCAAGGCGAGAGCAGCAGAGACAGGCTGACCACTGAGATGCGTTTCCTGCCTCATGCTACCGTGCTCTGTAGTCTAAAACACAGAACTGTGACCTTCTGATATGCAGAAGCACAAGCCCAGATCACAGATAAAATGCATGTAGATTTTATAACAAGTCTGCATTGTTTTAATTGATTCAGTTAAATGCACGGTGCTGCTGTTATCTGCTATTCTACATCCAAACAGGCTTTTCTCTCAAAGACACTTTCACAATTTGCAAAGAATAAAATTACATTTCAGTAATTATTGTCACAATGCCTCAAGAATTCAACAAATATAGCTATATCATGTTTTATATTCTCTTTGTAACATCTACAATATTATTCTTTTATTTAAAAATGCATATTTGCAAGGGATGCATTACTAGAATTTAGGCCTTAGTGTTTCACTACCAACCTTCAACAGTGATAAACAATGTCTATTTTTTTATTCATAATGCTGCAAATAACATCTTGCCATATACAGCAAAGGATTTACCAAAAAATACTATATAGACCAACTGATAAGTTATAGAAGTTTATCTTCAGGTTTCAGAAATGTTCGGCATACGAGTATATAAACAAAAATGAAGGCGAACATCAGTGAACCAGTTTCTACCCCTCATTACATTACAGGGCAAACCTGTACTGAGGAGTACACAGTACACGTGCAGAGGATGGAGCCCCGCACACCCCTGACCGGAGACCCCTGACGGAGACCCCTGACGGAGACCCCTGACCGGAGACCGAACAGGGAGGCTGTGTGATGTCTGGCTGTTTTGAGCTCCTCCGACTGTCGAAACATCAAGGTTCTTCAGGTGCACTTGTGGTTACCGTTTTTTTGCAAAGCTGTTTCCCCCGAGCCCTCAGTCTCACTCACACTGTTTGCCCTCTGCTCTACCAATCAGATAAGGCTGTGCTGAGCAGCTCGGGTGCGATTCAGGCAGAGCCAAACGCTCGCCATGCATTTGATCGCGCATCCAGAATCGCAATCGTCAGAGCGAATCCATCCCGGGAGCCAGACTTGCCCTCAACAAATTCTCAACACCAGCTTTGCCGAGAGAAGGCTCTTCACACACTTCATGCCCTGCATGCTGGCATTTAGCAGTTTCCTCCAGAACCTGGCAGGCAAATGACCTTGACAGAGAGTGCAGAAGATACCACTAAGTGTTCATTTTATACATTCTAGTCTTTATTAGGATGGTAGAAAGAATCACTGAAGTACTGACAAGCCATTAAATTACTGTGGTTCAACCTGGCACGCGAAATTTCTCTGATAAAAAGTGAAATAAGGAAAAAAATCTATACACAACTCTTAAATTTTTGGTGACTTAAAGTAACAAAAGTCTGCACCCAAAACATCAATTACAATGTCATTAAACAAAACGTTTACCGTATTCCTCTCGAATCGATAAGTGGTTATACACAGTGGTGACAACATTACACAATCATCCCTAAAGGAACACGGGGTGTCTAAGCTCGCCTTCTTCGTGACAGAGTGAAGGCTGCTCGTCTCGACACAGGTACCGCTGGTTAGTAAGGCTCTCAGTGCCGCTAAACACCCCCTCATTTATTCAGTCTTAATTATAAGCAAATAAACAATTCACCATTGCTAAAAGATGACAGTCTTTCATCTGCAACAAGATATATATACATGTAACACCTCATGAAGACCTTTTCTTCTCTCGATATGACAATACCAAACATATCCTGAATACTTTATACAAGCTACACCTCAAACTACATAATATATGATGCAAACCCATCCATTCATCCATCCATACATACATTCTTTCATCTTCCACACCCTCTCGTCCCATGCAGGGTCGCACAAGGCAGGGAATAACCCTAAGGATGTCAATCCATCGCAGGCCACTTACACTTACAGGATATGTGGTAACTAAAATGAACCTTAGCATGTGTTTGGACTGTGGGATTATATCCTTCATCAACACAGAAAGAACATGCAAACTTTGAATAACGTACCAAGCTAACACATAAACATTAATCACAAAATGATGCTGTAGGTCTTCATTTAATCCACGGCTAAGGTGAGACAACCAAAGCTAAAAGCAGGCCTGCCATGCCAGTAAGCAATCATGAAAAACATTTTCAGTGATTCACATATAAGAACCAATAGAACTCATCTACAGAAACGGTGGAAGACCTTCAGGTACTGAGCCCAAGTCTGCGAAGGTGTGCAAAGCTGGTACAAAAAGCTGGTGCAAAGCCAGAGATTAAAACTCCCAAGAAGTTTCTTCAACCCAGCACTGAGCCCTACAAGTCTACATGAATAATTATTAATTATGCCGTGACTATACTCTTATTTTCCACTTGATAGTTAACATTTGGGGGGAAAAAATAAAAAGGAAAAAAACTGTATGTCATTCCGTAATTTCACCAAAAAAATTTTTTTTACCCTGATACGAAATTTCAAAATGTCAGTAATATAATTAAAATGTAAGCATTTGTTTTGTTCTACTAGCAATCATTGCATTTTTCTTTGGAAAATGCCTCCCCAAGTTCATGTCCTATAAATAAACCCAAATGCTTGTAATAACAGAGGCGCTGTTTCGAATTTGGTCACTTTCGGCATCGCATTACAAAATGAAGGATATTTCATTACGCTAAGTTTATATAAGCGATAAAAAACACAGCAAAGCATACAATAAATGAACCAGAGCAGATCAGAAATGAACACACCCACCAGAGCGTTTGGGGTAATCGAAACAGAGCTCACCTGTTAAGTAAGCAAGTAAAATCGAAACAGAGCTCACCTATTAAGTAAGCAAGTAAAATCGAAACAGAGCTCACCTATTAAGTAAGCAAGTAAAAGCCATAAGGAATGAGAAACAAGTGAAAAGGTGTTTTCAATGGCAAGTAGCCATGACCGTAGATTGTAATCAATCGGGGCAACTTTAGCTTTAAACGGCGATCAGCTACTATATACCAAAAGCAGGGCATAGCTAGACAGCATGCTGACGGTCCACTACGTAAACTAAACTTGAGTGCTCGTAGGAGTAAAAAACACTATATAAATGCAGTCCATTTATCATTACTAATGCATTTATAGAACATTCAGTGCACCTTCATAATGCATTTATAAGCAGCATGTAAGTACATCTCAACATCCTAACATACATTAACAGCTTTAATATACATTAATAACAAACATTACACGATTATGCCACGCATTATAATCGCATAATGTTTGTTTTTAGTGTATGTTAGGATGTTATGGTATACTTACATGCTGCATATGAATGTTCTATGAAGGCATTATGAAGGCATTACAAAGGTACAGTTAATGTAAAGCATCATCCTGCATTTATTCGTTGTTAGAGGACTGTGCTGTGACTTGAGGGTCACCGAAGAGAGCATCCACAGTAGATACACACAGCCATGTCTTTGTGAAAGTCGTGTAAAAGGATTGCAGTATCACTCCTTGAACAATACTTGTGTTCGTAAGAAAACCGTTGGGGCTTCATATTCATTGCTTCATGAAAGGCTCCTAATGTGTGATTAGGATGCGGTCAAAACAACAGGTAAAGGCATTCTTATGTGACACTATATTTTACAATGGCATATTTTTTTTGTAAATTGATAAACAGGCTAAAAATGACAGAAGTCCTTAGTTACTCAGTTCATAGTCTCTTGTGGTCACACATTAGTGGTACGGGGGTCCTGGTTTTGTAAAAGATGAAAAACCCCCCGTTTAAACAAACTAGGACATTGATGAAAAAAAAAAAAAGTGATCTTCTTGGACAAGGACCACTTGAAAAGAGTGAAGGAGTGAGATGCTCCAGTTACTTCAGATGTGGGTTTTGCCCACCATGCCGTATTTAAAGAAACATCACTGACTTTTCACAAAAGCCTTCTGTTCAAGTGCAATATCCCTCAATTAAGAGAGATTTCAGAGGAGCCGTTACCAAGACAGAATTTCCTTTCACAGGATTAGAATGTGTTACGAGAAGGTTTCTAAAGACTTTGGTCTCCATCAGTTCACATTTACGTAGATTATTTCCAAATGCAAGGAGAGCTCTGCTGCTGTTCTCCTAGAAGTGAGCCCTCCTACAGACCAGAGCAAGGTGCTGTCAGAGAATCCTCTACCGAGTGTCCAAGAACAACAGTGACAATTAAGGATCTGCAGACATCTTGCACTTCGCAATGTCTGCGTTCATCAGTCTACTATCAGCAAAACACTGAACAGGTGTGGGTTTTGAGGCAGGTCACCACGGAGGAAACCACTGCCCTCCAAAAAAAACTGCTGTTCATCTTAAGTTTGCTAAAGACCACCTGAATGTTTCATAGTACTACTGGAAATACTGTTCTGTAGACAGGTGAAACAAAAGCTTTTAAGCTTTTAAAGTTGAATAGAATTTTGCATTTTCATGATAACTTTCTATGCATCTCTCAAGCTGCAATTTGATCGATCAACAGGCAGCAGCTCTGCCCTAAACACAGCACATCACAAAAATTAAAAAAGATACCAGCTCAAAGACACTTCTGTAATTATAGGAGTGACGCTATGCTGCTCATTTGAGTGGATCAGCCTCGGTTAATGAGAGGGCATTGAAAACCAACATGCTATTGATCATTTTAGGAGCTGCCAAACTTTGTACACCACGTCCACATTGTAAGAGGTCTAACCTGAGATTCAGAGCAGCTTTCAGATCCCGTTTAAACTCCAGCATCATTCGGAGCAGCTTTCAGATCCTGCTTACACTCCAGCATCATTCGGAGCAACTTTTAGAACCTGCTTACACTCCAGCATCATTCGGAGCAACTTTTAGAACCTGCTTACACTCCAGCATCA
Organism: Mormyrus lacerda; assembly: GCA_015163995.2. Classification (NCBI taxonomy): domain Eukaryota; kingdom Metazoa; phylum Chordata; class Actinopteri; order Osteoglossiformes; family Mormyridae; genus Mormyrus; species Mormyrus lacerda. Next base: position 6,647,962 of record JAABNX020000002.1, on the reverse strand, counting down.
TTCGGAGCAGCTTTCAGATCCTGCTTACACTCCAGCATCATTCAGAGCAGCTTTCAGATCCTGCTTACACTCCAGCATCATTCGGAGCAACTTTCAGACGAATTATTCTTGTCTTAGTAATTTTGAACCTTGAAGCATCTTGCTGCTCAGCCTAGAACCAGGGTTAAACCAGGATTTAAAAATGCAGATTTGTTTAAAAATACACAGTGGTCTCTTTGTTTTTTTTCCCGCCGTCGCCTGTGTATATCACCCCCAGTACATGTGCATGCATGTACCCTGTGACAGACTGGCATTGTGGCCTGTGTGCATCACTGCCCAGTACGTCTGCATGCTGCCTAGGACACGTTCTGGGTCTCCAGCCACCCCGACCAGGATAAGCATCCTGGAGAGAGAGAGAGAGCGCTGCTCCTCCTAGCTCTTCCTCTCATCTCCAGACAAGCCAGGACCTGCAAGTCTTTAAAAGACACAATATTCTGCATCTTGACCTATTCGCACTCCTCTAATTACCCGGAGAGGCCTGTCTTCAGTCTCGAGAGCCTGGGGCAGGTGCCCTTTTAATCTTCTTTCGGCGTGAACAAGGGAAACAGTGAAAAGCGAAGCAGCCAGGTCAGGTACTCCGATGCCGTCAGAGACGGGACTCGGCCTCCCGGACCCAGATACACCTGGCCGCAGAAGCCTTTCCAACTCCATCTTACATTAATCCCCGAAATGTGCGTCAATTTAGTAAGAAGAGCTTCATTTCTTACCATGGAATAGAGAACATTGCACACAGCACTTGACAAGACGTAAAGCACGAGCTGGGGCACACTGATGGTGAAGAACGACGGCAAGCTTCCAAGGTGTGAGTCTGACGCGTTTCAGTGACATTGGTGACTGGTGGCAGGAGCAGGTCATATATACGGACACACGCCACACGGAAGAGAATTCTGAGATGGCGATATACAATATAATCACACACAATGTTTCAGTCAGTAACTTAAACTCTGCTCAAACAAACAAACACTGGCCACATTTGCAGAAAATTCACAATGGAAGCCACAGGCCTTTGTTGCACCCTTACTGAGTGTGACAAGGTGATATTTCCAAAAAACACAGAACAAAGATCTAACAGTTTATGTTCTGTTCACTTTGCTTGGCAAAATCTTGCAACTTCACCTGCATTTTTAAAATGTGTTTCTCCTTTACGTTTCCTGTTTCTTTGGCATCTGAGATGTGTGACACATAGGACTTAAAATGTCCACAGTTTGCAAATTCATCAATTCATATGGATGAATGATCACCTAGTTGATTTCTGACACAGACAATAAAGCAATTCTTTCTGTACATGCACCAGACATTAAGAACTGCCAAAACCTGATACTGCAAGAAGCTTGAATATGACGTGAACTAACCAATGGTGACAGAGATCCGCTGTATGGGTCAGGCAGCATCATGAACTGGTATCCTGAAAAGGCAGATGCTTTGTATCGATCTCTGTCTTGATGTTTAGACCCTTAAAGAAAAACAGAATCAAAGAAAGTAAATGAAAGCTTTTGCTGGGTTGCCATGCCAGTTAATGTTTTACAAACAAACATTTGAAATCAGGTAGTTCAGTTTTCTAGCTAGACAAAAGCACATCACAACAAAAAGAATCTAAATATGGAAAAACACCAGAGGAAATTTATTTCCTCAATACTTTTGATACAGGCAGCAATGAGCAAAACAAATGTTACAATACAGGTGGTCCTCTACTTACGAACATTCAACTTACGAACTTTCAGACATACGAACGAAGAGGACTGTAAGTCCAAATTCTGTTCACTGGGCTCCCGTTTCCTGTCCATCAACTCCTTGTGCTAATTAGCACACAGCTCTTGAGCTGAATCATTTGTGGTGGAACACAGAAAGAACTAAGCTACACAGGGCTCTGGCCCCCCAGGACAGGAGTTTGAGACCCATCGCCTAGTACAACTTCTGGCCGCTACTCCCCCCATGCAGCAGCGTAGCGTGCATGTTCCCAGCATTTTTGTGTTAAAATGGCACTTGTCAATACATTGAATTTATCAAGAAATTATTATTATTCTCCACAAAACTGACCAAGATAACCAGTTTGATGGACAGATGAATGGATTATTATTATTATTATTATTATCATCTATAGTTATGACGTTTGCTTCCTCGTGTCTCAGGACTGGGACTGGATTAAAATGGTACCCATGGTACACAAGATTTGATGGCTAACATCAGCTCAGGATCCTGCAGCACATCAGACGTAGCTTCTTCCACATTCTCACACACCATCGCCCCGACCAGGTAAGTGGCCAACTAAAGAATATTCCGTTCAACTGACCGTGCATGCTTCGCAGCTGCTTCCAAAATATTTGCTGATTTGTCTTCAAGCACAACTCGTGTTTCCAAAATAACGGAAATAATAAATATTAAGGTAGCAATAACACGCGGGACGTAGCCTATTTGCGGAGCTCAAACCAGGCTGAGAAACTTTGTCGACGATGTGCTGGTGACTCTAAGCATGACGTCCCACCCCCACCGAATAAAGATCATACGATTTACAACTGCACAATTTTACGTCGATTAACCTTTCGTTTGCAGTAACAAAGTTTTCCAGCACCTACCTTAGGGTCGTACTGTCAAGGTAATTCTAATGTCTAAATTAGAATGTCTAAAAACACATCGTTAGCCTGTTTCCTGTACAGACCTGCGACGCCGCACATCCATGGCTTACCGTCGGCAGGATCTGCATGTTTGCCCGTAAGGACTCCGTGCTCGCCCTGCTGTCCCCGTCTCACAACCTGCAAATATCACCAGCAATTTCAAAAACCCTTCACTAAAGAACAGAAAAAAGTTTAGTAACTAAACAGATGATGTGAAAGGGACCAGCCCTCACCCCCTGATCCGCTCCTGAATTCGGATTCAGATTTATTTCTGTCTCGTTCACCAAAGACGATTTCAGGTCCGCCAAATCGCTTTCGGTGAGTGCGTTTTCCTGGATCTTCTCGTCTTGCTCTCCTTCATCCTTAAAAGAAATCATTTCATCGTTCGCTCCGAAATCGTCCCCTCCACCGCTATTGAGCTGGGGCATGTTTTTCTTCCAAAAATAAAAAAAAACCTTCAACTTAAGTTGTATCCTTTTCCTTTTATATGACCCGAGCTGAAGCGCTTGTGGGTTATCGCTGAGGCAAACGGTGGCAGTCAGAGCCAGTGCAAAAAGTGTGAAAGCAGACAGAAGTTGCCGCGCTGGGTGACACTAACGTGGCCCGGCAGCGACATTAATAGCACGTTTCGGCCGAAAGAGCGGCCGTGGCTGCGGGCATCAAAGGGCACCGCCTGCTGATTGACACATTCGCTGACTTGCTGGGGGTTGCACAATTGTTTAAAAATCAAGTTTAGCTCTTAAAGAACGACGACTTCCTTCTGTCAAGTTTCCTAATGGTTACGAATTTTACAGTAAAATACTTAGAAAAAAGCCTCGGGCTACAGACGTGCCATTTTACACTCACCCATTTGCTGATATAAACAGAAAAATGTGGCGCGGAAAAAAACAAACATTTGCTATGATGTGGATATGGTTATTTGTAGCTGATATGTTTTGTATCCCGTACTTTAGGTGAACCAAATGCTTCTGTTTGTTAAGAACTTCTTCCCAACCCCTGTTATTGAATCAAAGTTCCACTGTAGAATATTTCCTTTATATTTTATCCAATGTCTCGACCCCCCCCCCCCCCAACCAAAGAGTGATTATTTGACCAGTCCAGCAAATTCTCTTAACTTGAGACATACAATGTTTGATACGATTTTTTAAAATCATCTTTGAAACAGGAAAATAACTCGTTAGCAGTGGATTTTTGAAATACCACTACCATTATCACACACTTTTATAGGTTCGTCTTATTATTTGCCTAAACCTAGATATCAATAAAATATTCCACTTGATATTAATATAAAGATCGACATGGCCAGGTTAAAATACGTAGATCTAAAGATGAGATATTAAACTTCTCGTTTATTCACCTTGATTAATAAATTCTTTTGTGGACTGTTTTTACAACATTTTTTTTTGTATTTGTACATTTGTATTTGTATTTTTCTTTTCCAGTGTAACTTAAATTCCCACATTCGACCTAATTTACTGATTTCGGACTCATTTGAAATGCCGCTTTTGCTTGTCGACTTTGTAGGACATTCTGCTTCTGAACCCCAAATCTTCATTTGTAATCTCTGATTGTTGTTATGACATTTAAATTTTGCGAAATATAAACTTGCTGAATTGCCTATGGGACAGGAAATGCAGATTTAAAAAAAAAGAATGAAAAACTGCCAAAACTGGGTTTTGTTATGTGTGTTTATACTGGGTGAATTTATTGTGTGCTGATAAGAAACTGAATCCTAAATGCAAAATGAAGCAGGCGCTGAGAAACAGAAATACTGCCTCATACCAAATGAAATGTGTGGAGTCTTAATATAATAGTTTTTAAGAACCTTGACATTTTGAGGGCATTCTGGGGGGTAAATGCCCTTATTTAGTAAATGAATGTTAATAGGAATTTTAGGATTTCAAACATTACAAATCCCCCCGGCTCAATACGGACATTAGTATCATGTTGATGTGAATTTCAGAAGTAATGCAACTGATCCTATATAATAGTGAGCTCTGGGAAGTTGTTGCTAAGCTACAACTGCGGCGATGTGCTGGGATGGCAGCTGGAAGCAATACGATGCCAGTCCGGAAGAAAGCCGGGGGGGCCACAGAAGGGCCGGGCGGGTGACTGGTGCGGGATTCTGATGGCGCTGTGCTGCTCCGTATCTCAGTGTGCCAGCCTTGCTTTGGGCCTGATTTGCACCCCTGCTATGCTGCAGCGGAAGCTCATTGTCACACCCTGTTTCTCCCTGTGAGCTGTATCCTGTTTTGGCATTCGTGAGCACGGAGCTCTCGACCTGGGACCTTGCTGCCCTCGCCGTCTGAGATTAAGCCTGCAGCAACGGAGAAGCAACCTGTTGTGGTCTATGAGGCTCGTGACAAATGGCTTATTTTAAACAGCAACTACACAGGCCTTTGATGTCAAGCCAAATCAGATAAATCATTTGATCCTGGGTACATTCACATTCATAAAAGCCTGCTGTCACTCCGCCTCAGATTAATGCTTCTGGGGTCGGACATTCTTGGTGTTTAGATTTAACAGAAGGCAGGGCTCTGGAGATGCAAAGCATATCTACCTGTGTGCCAGCATGACATATGGTTCTTTCTCTCACTTATTTTTCACAACATCTTTGTATTGGCTGTACTGCTGTGTGGTCTCCATCACGCACCATGAAATATATGGCAATAACGTGTTATCCGCAAACGGAAATGAAAATAATTATTGAGAGTCTGAAACTACGGTGGTCACGTTAACCTTCCATGAAATGAATGGAACACTTTGTATCTAAGTGCTGAGAATGCCAGACCATTGTAAATCCCAAGTGGTTCCATGTTCACACGTCACTGGGTCCTCAGGGCTGCCGTGAGAACTCAGATGACGACGATGTCACCGTGTGAGACCTCGGGGCCCCAGGAACCGGGAGCACTGAGTCCTCCTAATGCCATAAAAAGGAGGAATGTGACGGGAAATCCAGGAGGAAAGTGACACCTCAAGCACGCGCACACACACACACACATGTGCATACACACACGTCTATTCATATGTTTGTGAGGACCTTTCATTCATTTCTATGGGTAAACCCTAATCCCAACAATAACAACCTTAGCTCCTACCCAGCCCTAAACTAAACCCAGGGGTGGCCAATCTTATCCACAAAGGGCCGGTGTGTATGCAGGTTTTTGGGATAACCTATAGATCAGCTGTTCAAACCCAGGTGTGAGGACTCTTCAGCCAATCAGTCCTCTAATTAGTAATCTAATTAGGGAGCTGCAGCGAAAACCCACATACACACCGGCCCTTTGCGGACACGATCGGCTGCCCCTGCCTTAACCATAAGTGGCCAAACAAAGCACAAGACTTTTGGCATTTTTTGTTTTCTGATCTGCAGTCACAGATTTTTATAGAATTAACTTTTTTGGACCAAAAATATTACATATACATAAATATTACTAATTTTTGTAACACATTGTGGGGACACATAACCTTCACACATGCAGAGCAGTATGAGGTAATGTCCATGTCCACCCCCACTCTGTCCAGGAAATCACACAGATGGGGGGATTCACAGATTAATAAAGCTTAACAGTCAGCCTATATAATGAACATTAGAAGCAGATTGTTTCAAACAAATAGACTTTTTTGACGCACCTCGATTATTTCAAATATGTTTACTAGAAAAGCAACTTGATCTAATGAGCTACAAAGTAATAAATTGAGCATTATAAGGCGATTGAGGATTCTGAGATTGTTTCCGTAGCAAATTAATCTCATCACTGTGTTGTCAAAGATATGCTATGTTTTATGGCAAAGACAATTTTGCATTCCTAAAACACCATGATAATAGCAAATATTGACAGATGTGATGTTCCTGTTTCCGTTTGATGTCATTTAGCAAACTGCAAATTAAATCAGAAATTTCAACAACTTCTCCTTGAATGTATACAATATGGAAGTAAAGCTAAATACAATCTATCCACGCATCCATCCATCCATCCATCCATCCATCCATTTTCTGTAACCACTTGTTCTATTCAGGGGTGTGGGGGGGGGGGGCAGAGCCTATCCTGAAGGCTAGAGGTGCAGGTCAAAAACCAAATACAATGTCAATGTTGAGTGAATGTTGTAAATATACAACTGGAAGATATTTATGAAATTTTGGAGCCTGTATAATCATCCCTGTACCCAGAAGTCATGTGTTTCATGCATCGTTTATACCCACCTGTCCTGCATCGGGGTCTGGAGCCTGTCTGAAAGGTACAGACACAAAAGGTAATAAGGGCGTCGACCCGTCACGGGGCACACTGCCACGCCCAAAAGGTACAGGCACAAGGCGATGAATAAGACGGGACAGGGCGCCGACCCGTCACGGGGCACACTGCCACGCCCAAAAGGTACAGGCACAAGGCGGTGAGTAA